>OU015492.1:146513132-147113132 GCA_907164885.2 Dolomedes plantarius
TGTATATATACATACATACATATATATATATATATATATATATATATATATATATATATATATATATATATGTATATATACATACATATATATATATATATATATATATTTATACATATGTAAAATCAATGCCTAGGAGCTGAAAATTTCCCTAATTAGCAGGAGATATTTCTTTTCCCCATTTGTCGCTCTAAATGGTCTTAAATTTCCCTCGGAAAAATTTTCAACTCTCCGCGAATTTAGACTCCCGCTGATCCAATTTCCTGCATCCGCTGCGGTCTTTAAGTAAACAGGGGGAAAAAAACTTTGGGACCAGAGCTATCCCAAACCCGTCTTTTTGGAGAGTAGGGTCGTGGGATACATGCTATCCCAGCCCGTAAGGAAAAGGTTAAGTAATATTAGATAAATGGCTCGAATAAAGTTAAAATAATTATTAAGAAAGTAATTAATAAAGTAATGCCTAGGGAAACGAAAATAAAAAAGGCCCTGTTCAGGGTCGTACAACTACGTAATGAGAGTATTGCGAAGCTTCAAAAATGAGGCTAAAGTAGCAGGAGGGAAAATTTGCAAAATAACGGGAAGCACAGACGGGGGTCGAACCCCCGACCTGCGTGTCCCGAAACGCGAGCGATAGCAGTGTGCTACGAGAGCACGTAGAGAGGTTAGCAAGCTAGAGAGAGTATCGCGGTGGGAGTACTATTGTTAGCTCCTGAGAAGACACGCCCGTGGGCGTTTACGGTTAGCGGGAAGGGTGTGATCGTAGGTTGGAATCTCAGCAATCGTGTCATTACGTAGATTGGGGAGATTGTCAAAGAATCTCTTGGAGATCTTATAAGCTTGTTGGTAATATGACAAAATGCCGAAGTCTCCCCGGATATTTTTATTTGAGAGATACTGGAAAGCACGGCGGATCCGCCTGAGAGTTCTGTTCTGTAAGCGCTCGAGCTTATCAATATGGGTTTTGGCTGCAGAAAACCAAACCGGAATTGCGTAAAGGGCAATAGGTCTAACGACTTGTTTGTATAGTAGAACTATATTGTGCATGGAGAGATGAGAGCTGGTTAGCAGGGTGCGGAGTTGCGCTGTGGCGGCATTGCATTTCCTAATGGTATCCATTACGTGGGTATTCCAGGTAAGCCTACGGTCAAGAGTCACACCTACGTATTTTGCTGTGTTTTCCCAGGCAAGCGGGGAGCCGTAGAGATAGAGACGAGGAGGATTGTGAAAGCTATTAGAGAAGAAGATCGCGTGGCACTTGGAGGGGTTGATTTTAATTTTCCAGCGTGAAAACCAATCCTCAAGGGTGCCAATATGACGCTGCATTTGAATAGCAAGGTAGTCAATGTTATGTGAAGTAGAAAGGATAGCAGTGTCGTCCGCGTATAAAGCCAGAATGGTATTATTGCCTCTCGGCACGTCGTTCACGTACAAGTTGAACAACGTGGGACCCAAAATAGATCCCTGTAAAATACCAGCAGTAATGCTATTATGCCGGGACATTTCGTTATTGACGCGGACGACAAAATTTCGACTAAGTAGATAATTATTGATCAGATGTATGAGACAATCTGGCAAGCAAATTTGGATTAATTTAAAGATAAGTCCCGGATGCCAGACTTTGTCGAAAGCGCACTTAATATCAAGGAACAGAGCAGCGGTCGGTCTCTTTTCCTGCATCCCATCACGGGCAAATTCGACTACCCTATAAAGCTGTTGCGTCGTAGAGTGTTGAGACCGAAATCCAAACTGCTCTGGAATAATGATGTTGTGCTGGTCAAGGTGCTGGGAGATTCTGTTAAGAATAACTCGCTCCGCAATCTTACTCAGGGAACACAGCAAGCTTATAGGCCTGTAGCTCTGGGGGTCATTACGATCCCCCCCAGCCTTGGGGATTGGGCTAATAACCGAGGTTTCCCAACACTTGGGGAAGTAGCAGAGTTTAAGGATTGAGTTTACAATAACAGAGAAGTAAATTAGTATATTAATGGGGAGGTTTTTTAGGATTAAGTTATTAATTCGGTCGATGCCAGGGGATTTCTTGACTTGCAGGTTCCTAATTATATTAATTATCTCACCAACCGTGGTGGGGAGAGCAGAATCAGTATCGGGTATTAATAAAGCTGTGAACGGTTCCGAGGACACCAGGTCATAATTTGGAGAAAATTGCTTATTATACGTGTCGGCAATGGTGTTGGCTTTGTCCAAGTCAGTCAGAGCAACTGCGTTAGGGCCTTGAATGCGCGGAAATTGAAAGTTAGTGGATTTTATACATTTAGCGAATTTCCAGATTGAATTATCTTCGGCGGAGAGGTTATTAATGAACTCAGTCCAGTTGCGTTGGCGGAAAACTCTAATATCACGTCGCACGCGAGCGCGCATGAAATAATAATTTCTCCTGTGTAGAGGGAGACGGGTATATTGATAAATCTTACGGGCCGCGTTACGCTCCCTGATTAAGTTAACAATATTGGCCGGTAAATTATGGTAACGCGGCTTTTTCAAAGCTCTAGTAGATTTAGCCTTGGCGTCGAGGATGGCCTGTGTGAGTTTGGTAGTGGCGCCATCTATATCTTCAGAACGGCGGATAAAAGGGAAATAAAGAGAGGGGGAATAAGTTAGGATATCCTGGAACTGCTTCCAATTCGTGCTGGTGGGGGGGTTGGGATTATGAATATTGACCTGTTGGTCGAAGGTAATTAAAATGGGTAAGTGGTCCGAGTCGAATAAGTCTATAGTTTCAATCGTGTAGGGGATATTTTTAGTAAGCGCCAAGTCTATGGTGCTTGAGCCGGTATTGTAGAAGTGGGTAGGGGAAGGGGGTTAAGAAGTTTTACGTTTAAGTTATCAGTGACGAATTTAAGAAGGGCACGGCCGGCAGCATTATTGGCCCTGCAGTTCCAGGCTGTATTGTGAGCGTTCAGGTCACCCGCCACAATACCGTAGTTACAAGAATTAAGGATTTTAGACATGTCAGAGTTTAAGAAGCGCTTGGTAGGGGATAAATAAACTGAGGAAATTAAAATTTTAGTTGACCTGTCCGGGAGAAAAACTATTGAGGTGTTCTCGATATTAGTAGTGGGGATATTATTAATTTTATAGTGGTCTAAGCCCCTTCGGATATAGATTGCAGTACCACCATCAGGATGAAAATTAGAATTGGGGAGGGGGGGACGATCGTTACGATAAAGATTATAATTAGAGATGTTATAACGCCAAGGTGCGCAAAATTTCGTTTCTTGTATTAAAGCAACGTCAATATTAGAGGCTTCCATGAACTGCCTGAATTCATTAATTTTATTGGAAAACCCGTTCGCATTCCAGAACAGAACTCGCAGTGACGGAAAGAAAGAAGAACTAGCCATGGGTGGGTTGGGGATCGAAATAGTTCGAAATTTCCTGGAAGATTGTGATTAGTTGTTGCAGTGGATGTTCAGGAGATCGAATTATTTCAGTTATTCTTTTAAATAGATTTAGTATGCCCGCCATATTAAATGCGGACATAAATTCCTTAACAGTTTTAAATATCTCGAAGATGTCGCCGAAACCAGAATCTGGCTTTGGACTGCTATTATCATTAGAGTGGGGAATAGAAGCAGCGGCGACCGGGGCAGCACTTGGGGTGGTCGCCGAGCTCGCATTGCTATTGGCTCGCTGGGTATCGTTCCTATTCGCTGGATTTCGATCCGCGCTGGGAATGACTTCGGCACTTTGTCGTGATGCCGAAGCAGTGCTCACGGGTACGGTAGAGTTGTTCAAAGCACGAGTTGGAGTCGCCCATGCCGATGTTTTTGGAGCAGGGGCAGGGATAAATTGAACGGGTTGCTTAGTGCTAGTAGTTACTGGGGTTTTGGCATTATTACTATTGCTCTTGCCCTTAATTTTAAGTTTATCCTTATTTTTGGGGTGCATAGGGCAGCCACGGTAATTGGCCGTGTGATTGCCCTTGCAGTTGGCGCAGCACGTGTTACCGTCTGTCGAATGTAAGGTGCATTCAGCGGCAAGATGGCCGCCTCCACACTTGACATAGCGTTCAGACAGTTTGCACGTTAGAGAAGAATGACCGTACATTTGGCATCGGTAGCATTGACTGACGCCAGTGTTGGTATACTGTTCGAAAGTGACACGGAAGTAATTAATTTAGTGATATTGTTTAGGTTATCTAGGTTAGGGGAAGGCCTGACCGAGACCAAAAACAGTGGCATGGGTTTCTTCGGTTTCCTATTAGTCAAATAGGCAGTCTTAATATGTTCAAGATTAATAGCTCTGAGGGCATTTTCAATGTCCTCGACCGGTGTGTTCACCGGTAGCCCGCGTACAATGAATTTTTTGGGTTGCTCGGATCTGGGATCCAGCGTGCGGAAGGGGATGTTATTAGAGTCCAGAAATTTCTGGATCGCGCGATAGGAGTCTACGTTTTGTATGTTGATTTTAGTAAGGGTACCCGTGAGAGCAGCTTCAACATCGGGGGCAATTTCATTAATGGTATTCAGCATATTACGCCAATTGCTGACAACTTCAAAGAAGACTTGACATCTTCTTGAAGCAGCAGTGGCAGTAGGGCGAGCGCTATCACCGGCATTGCCGGTGTCCATTTCATTGGTGTCAAATGGCTGAGTGCCAGAAATGTCACCTTCATTATCGCTCAGTACCTCAAAGCTGTTGGCTGTGGGTACACTAGTAGAGCTGGACTGACTGTCCGTTTTCCGCCGTTTAACTTTTTTGTTAGCTTTACAAGTTTCCTGAGATAAAGTAAGCTTATCATTTATCCTAATAATTCTACACTGCATGGGGGCTAAATGGTTATTAATTTCCATGTTTAAATTGGTATAAAATAGGTCAAAGGAGCCTAGAGCCATATAGGGTTCAATATCATCAGTTTGGGATTTGAGCACATCATACACAGATAACAAAACTTTACTCACGTAATGCTGATCTGAAGATGCTGACACGTGTCGTCCGACGAAGACCAGGTATTCCCTCACTAAGGAGAAGAACTTCCATTGCCTGGGGTAGTACTCTTCAAAAAATTGGTATACTTCATCAAAAGACTTCGGTGAAGAGGCAACATCAGTAGTCAAGTTGGCAGAAACCACGACGCTTGGCACAATATCATTAGGCGTACCACCGGTAACGCCGATCGGGAGCAGAGCATCCAAATTCATAACTGCACGAAAAACACAGTGAGGGGGAGCAGAAAGAAAGCCGCTATTAGTGGCTCGTCACTCGTACGCAAGATCTTAAGATCCCCGTACGGCCACAAACCAAAAATACCGGCAGAGAGAGAGGATCACGTGTAGAACACGTGGAAAGCTAGGAGGTCACGCACGTCCGTACTCAATGCATTTGATTCCCTCAGATCATCAGACAAATGGGATAACTACGTTATATAGGCCACGCCTTCCAATGTAGGCTTGCATAGTAATGACCAGAGTAAAGGTGAAAAGAGATAGGTTGGATTTGGATCCGGGGAGTGGCTTGAGAAAAGGAAGTTTAATGTGATAGTTAAAGCGATGCTCATGGGAGCAATGCTAAAAAAGATAGGAAAAACTTAAAAAATAAGAAAAACTTAATAAATTAAGAAAAACTTCATTACAGCTCCTTTTATACACGATTCTCATGCAGCGTCACTGACGTTTTGCTGTCCAGCGCCATCTATTGGCCATTAATTGAACTTTTTTTTGTAGTTACAATAAAACCCTATGTCATTCCAAGCATGTGTGTCAATTTTTACCTCTCTACCTACATTATTCCGTGAATTATTACTCTTTCAAATGTATACTGACTTTCTGATCACCTTGTATATTGCTACAAACTTAAGCAATTAATTTTTTATACATCTAAAACAAAAGCGTTTCGTTTTTGTTTGCACTTTAAAAAGTTCCTTTAAATTATTGTCTTCAGACTGCTAGATAATCTTATTCGGAAATTAAAAGCATTAATGATGATGTTTTAAAAATAGTTGTATAGATTTCTATGGCCAGTTACTGATTACAATACTAAAAAAAATATTTACAAGGGATATGTGTAACTTTCCTTTATTTTCTTAATTAGAAAACATGCTACACAAGTAATGTACACATCACCGTTCTAACACAAGCTATCGACAAGACATAAATCTACATTACAATAGGGCCGATTCAGCAGGAATTAAGAGCATTGATTTTTCCCTTTGTAGGAGGTAGAGTCAAAATGATGGTACCCTGATAACAATGTGATCCTATCGATAAATATGCTGCAATCATAAATGGATTTCAGTGAAATCGATTAAATAATACATCACTTTCCCGTACGTTTGATCGAATTTGCTGATGAGTCACTACTGATTGTTAAACACCGTTTTCAAACAGGAAGAGATTTGGGTGTGTAAAAGAAAATATGACTGTAAAAATACAAATTTACTTCAAAGCTCTCTGATATTTTATTTTATATTTCTTTACGGTCTGCTTATACTTAAAACTTACAGGAATATATAAACTGTTAAACTTTGTGAAAAAGAGTAGCGTAAATAATTTATCTTCATAGTACCAGACTATCTCAATTACAAGAGCTTCTTTTCGAGGTGAAAATAAATCTGGGTTTGAAACTAGATCTTGGTAGATACTAAATGCAACTCATTCGTGAAAATAATATTCAATAAAATACATTCCTTATTTCGCATGGGTGTAATAGTTAATTCCTCTTGTGATTGTGTGTATTGCAGTATCAATATACTTCTGTGATTAAATATATATGAGAAAATATTGCTATAGAATCAACTTTCTATTTGACTGTATTCATTTGAAATATCTCATTTTTTTAATCCTTTAGTTTTTAATCTCATTAAGTTTAAAAAATAATTATTTTTTAAACGACTGCAGTAAAAGTACAGTCCCACATCACAGTAATTCAGTTGCATTCGAGTACCACGACTGGATTATGAATAGTCCCAGTTAATCGTTATTTCTTCATACCTGTTACAAATTCCTGCAAATAATGCTCAACATTGTTGCATAAACATTGTTGGACTACTAATTGTTCCTTCAGATACAATTCAGGAGATTTTATTTATGTCATTGATTAATTTATAGCGTACTGAAAAGTTAAATTTTCCTCAGCTCATAAAAAGATTGTTGGATAATGAAATATTTTTAAATATAACAGCAAACTTTTAACGCTTGACGGTTATTCATAAATAATCAATGGAAAGTTGTGTGAAATTATTCTGTAAAAATTTTATTATTTTTACCAATTTCTTTAAAAGCAAACAAAAATGATAAAGGATAGATAAATGTGTTTATTAAAACAAAAATTATGCAAAAGTTTATGAATTGTGATAAGACAAAAACATAGAACCTATCTTGCAATTTTTCAAAAAAAAATTGTTATAGAAATTTATAATTTATAAGCACGTTCATAAGCACATGTATCTTAATACAAAATCGTATTCACGTATTCATAAAGAAAACAGTTTAAAAATGAAACTTCCGAAATTCTATTTAAAGATATTAAACGGTACTTTCCGATTATACCGATCTGTCGCCAACCTCTTGGCGAAGGAAAAACGTTCTCCTGTGCTTACAGACACCTGGGTTGGATCCCTGAAACAACTACTGATAAATGACTATTTAAGTGTATGGTACGGAGGGAAAGCAGAGGACTGTATATAAATAACAATTTTATTGAAAGCGGTGCCGCAACATGGGCTTGAAAAATGGCGGCTGAAAGCGACGCGACTTATTCTCTTAGAACAAGTTTCACACTGGCGCGTTTTTTCATACAACCAAAAGGTGGCGCTACAATCGCCGGAAATTGCCGTTATCAGTACGGAACATTCCGCCGGCCTTGAAATAACATTTCAATACACAAAAAAAAATTAAAAAATAAACACATTATAACTATACTAATATAAGATACAACAACACAATAATAAAGAGAAGAAGTAAACATAAGAAGGTTCAATTTTGCATTGGTAAAATACATATCTTTGATATAGGTCTTTTTAGTACAGCAGTGGGAGTTTGTATTATCACTACTCGAACCTTACCGTCTTTGCCTTTAATGGTTTCTTTAATTCTACCTATGGACCATTTTGAGGGGGGAATATTGTCCTCCTTGATTAAAATTAAATCACCCACCTCTACATTATCCTTTTCAAATTTCCATTTCGATCTTTGTTGTAAGTTAGTTAAGTAATCATTCTTCCACCTCTTCCAAATGCCTTGCACTAATTTGGTTGTTAGTTGCCACCTAGATAGTCTATTGTCATTTATAGCCACAAGCTCGGGTTCGGGGATAGAATTTAGTGGGCGTCCTATTAAAAAGTGTCCCGGTGTTAAAGCTTGAAAGTCATTAGGGTCTGGTGACAATGGGCAAATAGGTCTCGAATTTAAAATAGCCTCTATTTGTGTGATGACCGTTAAAAATTCTTCATAGGTTAAATTAGTATTACCAACTGCTCGCTTTAAGTAATATTTGAATGATTTTACCCCTGCTTCCCATAACCCTCCAAAGTTTGGGGATCTAGGGTGGATAAATTTCCAAGTTACCTGCTCTGAGGACAAATAGTTTCCAAACTGTTCATTAGGCTCTTGAATTAATTTGTACAGTTTCTTTAATTCAGCACATGCCCCAATGAAATTTGTGGCGTTATCTGTGTAAATTATCGCGCTTTTTCCTCGTCTTGCAAAAAATCTTTTAAGACATGCGATAAAGGACTCTGATGTCAAATCCGAAACTATTTCCATGTGAATAGCTTTAGTCGCAAGACAAATAAAAATTGAAACATAATTTTTTTTTCAATATACATTTCCGTTGAAAAGGAATTTTTACAGAAAAGGGTCCACAGAGATCCACGCCGGTAACGTTAAACGGTGCGTTAGGAGTTACTCTATCAGAGGGTAAATTACCCATAATCTGTACAGCAGGTTTAGGGTTTTGCTTAAAGCAAATTATGCAATCCTTAACTACCTTCCTTGCAGTCAATCTGCCATTAATGGGCAAAAATTCTTGATGTACGGTATATAGGAGAGTTTGTGGGCCTGCATGATGGTTTTTCCTGTGAAAATGCTCAAAAATCATTCGAGTCAATTTATTACTCTTGGGAATAATAATGGGGTGTTTCTAATCAAACTTTAAGTCAGAATTGCCTAAGCGACCTCCAACTCTTAAAATGTTGTTTTCGTCTAAAGATGGATTTAAGTTTTGCAATCCACTACCTTTGGGCACACGTTCTCCCTTTAGAAGATTGATAATCTCCTTTTCAAAATATCTTACCTGGACGGCTTTAATTATAGATATCTCCGACCACCTCAATTCCTTGGTGGTGAGCGGTCCTTTTAATTTGTGGCCTGTCTTACAATTACTAAAAAATCTAAAAATATATGACAAAATGCGAATTAACTTCAAATAAGTATTAGTTAAACTTAAAAATGTATCAAAAAAATTGTCCCTTGTAAGAATTAGAGTTTTATCGGAGTGCCCTTTGAATTCATTTAAATATTGTTCATTTTCAGTAGAATGATATTCAGGAATATCCCTTGGAACAATAATATCCGCTTGTAGGAATGTAGGCCCTTTCCACCACAAAACCCTTGATGAAAGGTCTTTAGCATCTAGTCCCCGTGAAATAATGTCTGCCGGATTCTGCTTGGAGGAGACGTGACCCCAGTGGAAATTTTCAGTCAGTTGTTGAATGTTACTAACTCTTATTCCCAACGAAAGTTTTTAGTTGATGAGGCGATGTTTTTATACAAGAAAGAGCAATAGTTGAGTCTGATCATAAGAACACTGATTCAACATGTAGATGTAATGACGTTAAACATTTTCTCATAAGTTGAGATACAAGTAGACAAGCATTTAATTCTAACCTCGGGATTGTTACCTTTCGAATTGGTGCTACTCTTGATTTACTGCAGAGTAATTGACTTTTTACAGTGTTGTCATACGCTATAGACTGTATGAAGATAACTGCACCATACGCATTTTCTGAGGCGTCTGCGAATCCATGTAGAAATATTCGTACAGGTGTCTTGGATAGGCAATATCTAGGTATCTTTAATTTATTCAGATTCAAAAGTGATAAGGAAAAATCATGCCACTCCTTAGCTAAAGATTCTGGAAGTTGTTCATGCCATGCAATTTTCAGTAACCACAGTTGCTGCAAGAAGATTTTAGCCTTTGCAATGACCGGACCAATTAAACCAAGAGGATCAAATATTTTGGCTATTTGTGAAAGCACTTCTGATTTAGTGTAATTCAATTTAGGATTTACCTTGGTCGTGTAAGTAAACATATCAGTTTTAGGTTTCCACAACATACCCAATGTTTTTACCACATCTAATTCAGAGTCTGATTTAATAGCATATTCTTGATTAATCTGAGATGGATCTATTAATAAACTAGGGTGGTTTGTGCACCATTTGTGTAAATCCATACCTCCAGACTTCAACAACTTTATTAACTGAGACTGAAGCTCCTTAAGCTTGGAGAATTCAGATTCTCCGCTTAAGATATCATCCATATATGTATCTGATTGAAGAACTGAAGATGCTAGTGGATATTGATCTCCATCAACAATTGCGAGTTGTTTAAGTGATCGCGTTGCTAAAAATGGAGCACTTGTCGTGCCATATGTAACAGTGCACAGTCTGTAAGTCCTTGCAGGTTCGTTCATCCCTTCCTTCCAAAATATGCGCAATAGATCGCGTTGAGAATCGTCTATCAAAATTTGCCGGAACATTTTTCTTATATCGGCAGTAAGTGCATATTCGTGCCTTCGAAATCTAAGTAGAACAGCGAAAAGATCATCCTGTGTTATACCTCCCGTCAACTGTAATGAATTTAGTGATTCTCCTGAAGACGTAACAGACGAAGCATTAAATACTACTTTTAAAGGCGTTGTCTCCTTATCAGGTCTGTAGACACCGTGGTGAGGGAGATAATATACAATTTCTGGTTCTTCATTTTCTAAAACTTCCTCCATATGGCCTAAGGTTAAATATTCGCGAATAAATTCTTTATACATCTTTAAGAATTTGGGATTTTGATTTAATCTTTTCCATAAACAATCAAGTTTTCGTAAGGCATTTTGTTTGGAATCACCTAAACAATCAGGATTCTTCGAAAACGGCATTTGAACAATGTATCGGCCTGAATTGTCCCTTCTGTGTGTATTCAAAAAATGTTGTTCACATAGTTTATCATCAGCACTTTTAATCATTTCAACGTTATTTTCCGGTATCAGTTCTGCTTCGAAAAAATTCTTAAGTGATTTATCTAAATTAGTTTATTAAGTAAACAACAGTAACGAGAATTATTATATTTTTCGTGTTGTAAAGATCCGATTACTATATAACCAAACTTAGTGTTCTGTAACATTAATTTTCCATCTTCCGTATAAATTCTTTCACTTTTCAAAATATCAAAAAAAAGTTGATTTCCGATCAAGAAATCGATCTGGCTGGGTAGATAAAACCCTTTATCTGCAAGTTCCACATAATTAGGAAATTTAACACTTGATATATCTAGTTTTGCTACTGGGAAAATTTCAGTTATTCTTGGAACCAATATGCAATCTATATTCACCGAAAATGTCTCTCCTTTGTTAGAAATATTAGCATTTACTTTAGCCTTAACTGAATGAATTGAGTTGTTTATTCCTGAAATTGAAGTTTTAATATTCTCTTTTCTTAACCCCAAATTTTCTGCACAACGCTTAGTAATGAGATTTATTTCGCTTCCATTGTCCAGCAAGCCTTTAAATTTGCACCTTTGACCGTATTTATTTTTAACATAAATAACCACAGTATTTAATAAAACACTTTCATTCTGCGGAAGTGCAGCATTTGCTTTTTCATTTTTTGAAAGCTTGGAACTAAGCAAAACACTCCTCATTTCAGCGCCAAGCTGTGTCGCGCCATTTTGTCTATCTGACTCATCACTTTTAATATTCTGAGGCAATGTGTTTTGATTTCCATGTGTTTCTTTCATTTCATCGAATAAGTGCAATAATGTATGGTGTTTCTTTTTACAAATACTACAAACGTATTTCGATTTGCATTGAGATACAGTATGGAAATTTAAACAGTTATAGCATAACTTTTGATTTTTAACGAATTCATATCTGCTTGAGATCTTCATATTTTGAAATTGTGAGCATTTATGTAAAGGGTGTGGGTTTTTACATAAAACACAAAGCTTTAAATGCTCCTTGGAATTAAGCATGAAAGTTTTGGAACGATTTGAGATATTTGAAACGTTTTTAGGGCTGGACTTAACCGAAAAATGTCTGTTTAAGCCTTCTAACATCAAACTTCGCGTTTCTAAGAAATTTAAAAATTCGTCTAATGATGGAACTTCCTTAGAATTCAGAGATAACTCGTATTGTTTTCTAGTTTCTCTGTCCAATTTACTCGTAATAACATTTATCAACATAATATCTGAAAGATTGTTTCTTTTATATTCTAAAACGCTCAAGGCTCGTAAGTTTCGATTTATACAATCTACCAAATTGCTTAATTCTTTTGGCGACTTATGCGTGATTTTCTCGAAATTCATTACAGCTTGGATATGTGCTTCGACTAACATTCTGGCGTTCTCATAGCGTTCATCTAATGCATTAAACAGAGACTTATAAGTGTCATCTAGAGTTTCTAATTGTTTTGCTTCACCCTTTAGTGCTTCGCGTAAATAATATAGTTTTTGCGTTTCTGATAAGGCAACATTTTTATCAATTAAATTAGAAAATTGGAGTTTAAACTGACTCCATTCCTCGTATTTTCCTGAAAACTGTGGAAGCGGGATTTCTGGGAGCTTAACATTTGGCGATGAAGTTGGCAGATCAGCATTATTTATTTTATTATGATCATTTTCAAGTTTATTACTTGCATACAGTTTACTATTGAGGCAATTTAGGCTTACCTCTAATTCTTCCAGTCTGGAATCTAAATCTTGAAGTTCTTCTTCAATTTCTGTTAAATCCGTATCCTCAGGTAAATCATAATATTCACTGCGTAATTCTTCGGTTTTATCTTAAAGCCTTTTAACGTTCGTCAGTTTCAATTGGAGCTCAATGCTCGCTTTATCACTGCTTTTAAAGTTTTGCACGAAATTTTCGATCTGCGTTACTTTTCCTTTCAAACTTGATTTTTGTCTTCTTAAAGCGGTAAATTTCTCCATAATTCCACCTCCGGTTCCACCTCCATAGTTCCACCTCCAAAGTTCCACCTCCGGCTCGCTAGGACCAAAATGGTACGGAGGGAAAGCAGAGGACTGTATATAAATAACAATTTTATTGAAAGCGGTGCCGCAACATGGGCTTGAAAAATGGCCGCTGAAAGCGACGCGACTTACTCTCTTAGAACAAGTTTCACACTGGCGCGTTTTTTCATACAACCAAAAGGTGGCGCTACAATCGCCGGAAATTGCCGTTATCAGTACGGAACAGTGTATGTAAGAAATAGACAAAAATGTACATGGAAACAAAATTTAAAGATTTATTTTTGGAGAGGAGTGCCCTTTTCCCACATACACAAAAGAAGAGTTGCTTTCTCCACTTCTTACAAATATTTCTTTATGTAAACAAAATTCTCTCAGGAAAGGTATAACGACATATATGCCCCGGAAAGTAGAATGTAGTGTGATAAAAATAATATGTGATGTGAAAAGTCAGCTTTGGCTTTTTTTTAAACGTAGGATTACGTTCCTCCATAACGGTACCTCGAAAAAGAAAATTTCAGACGCTAAAACCCTCTGGGTTTGGCAGCGTGCCAAACCCAGTCTATATCGCTTGGACAAGCAGTAAAGAGTTAAAAAGAAAAGTATGAAAGTGCGATAAAGTTTATATATATATATATATATATATATATATATATATATATATATATATATATATATATATATATATATATATATATATATATATATATATACACAATCTGTCACAAAAAAATATGTACCCAGAAGAAATCGAGCTACTATCACGAAACTTGGCAGGAATGTAGTCTAGTATGAGATATGCAAATGATTAAAATTTCGACGCCAATGAGACAAGGGTAAGCGCGCTATGCGCATATGAGATACGCGGCTGGGAGTGTTTTAAAGCACGATTGCTCGTGCCATAGGGTTATTCAAACAAATCTGTCGACTTGGATTGACGGTATTGTGACTAGAGATGCCTCTGAGACGTAACCGGTGACAGTACGAACAATTGTCGGAATTTTAAAGGGCTCATATAGTAGACCTCATAGAAGCAGGTTGGTCGAACAGGCGTATCTGCCGGCACATCAGTCGGAGCGATATGCTAGTTGCTCGGTGTTGGCAACAATGGATCACGGAAGGGATAGTCTACCATCGCGGAGGGTTAGGGCGTCTCAGGAACACAAATGCGCTCGAGGATAGCGCAATAGTAAGAGCGGCCACGTCCGCACCAACAACGTCGCTAGAATGGGGTCGATGCCATTTACCACCTTCCAGACATCCGGTGGTATCAAGGGAAACCATTCTGAGACGATTGTCCGACGCAGGTATAAGGAGCCGACGTCCATTAAAACGCCTACCGCTGACCCCACATCATAGGCAGTTTGGATTGATTTTTGCCGTTCTCGGGCAAGCTGGAGTGTGACCGACTAGAGGAGTGGGATCTGCAGCGATGAATCCCGATTTGATTTCAATGCTGATGACCAGCGCGTATGGAGGCGGCCATGCCACCGGTCCGATCCGGCATTTGTTGTCGAGAGGCATACGGCTATTACACAAGGTGTGACAGTGTGGGGAGCGATTTGTTGGTCACACGATCACCTCTAGTCGTCCTTCAACGCAATTCGACGGCACACAGTTACGTGGACGAGATTTTAACGCCAGTTGTTCTTCATATGGTATCAAGTCGCCAAGGGGCCATTTATCAGCAAGACAACGCTCGTCCACACACTGCGCGACTCTCCCAAAAATGTCTTCAAGGATATGACGTACTCCCATGGCCTGCCAGGTCACCAGACCTCTCACCAATTAGAGCACGTCTGGTACGTGCTTGGAAGGGAACTGCAGCCGTCTCGGAATACTGGTGAAATAACTGCCCAGTTGCAAAGATTATGGCATGATTTTCCGCAGGAGGTCATAGTTGACCTCATTGATTCGATGCCACGCCGTGTTTCGGCTTGTATAGCTGCCAGAGGTGTATTTACTACTTACCAATTCGTAACCTTTTTCATGTCATATCTTCTTAATAAAAAGGTCCGTTCTGAATTTTTAATCAGTTGCTTATCTCCTTATACACTATATACATGTTAAGTTTCGTGATAGTAGCTCGTTTCCTTCTGGGTGCATATATTTTTTGTGATAGAGTGTATATATATATACAAATAACACGTATACATAACACATATATGACACATATAACATACACTAGTTTTTAAAAATTAAGGAAAAATCACAAAAGAGGGATAACTCGTTCAAAACTAGGCCAATATGTTTATAATTTGAATATGTTGTTAAGTAAAAGGTACTGAATAATGCTACATTATGCAAAATAGTGGCGCTGCAGTCGGAATACGTCATTTGAGAGGAGAATAAAAGTGCACAACTCAGAGCAAGGCGGCAATTGTCGATGCGGGACTGAGATTAGACATCTGGCGTAGCGAAATTGTAACAATGACATCCAGGCATCATATGATCGAAGAACTGCGATGGCGAGCTATCGGGAGACTAGAAGCAAGACAAAGTCAGACGGAAGTGGCCAGAGGGTTAAATGTGAGTCCGTCTGTGGTTCATAGACTTTGGCAACAATTTCTAACCACGGATTTGGCATCCAGGAGGTTCAACCAAGGACTACCATACGCTACGACAAGGGCCCATGATCGATATTTGTCATTATGCACACGAAGGAATAGAACCTCAACTCCGTCTGACTCAGATCCTCCCTCGCTGCAAGCTCCGGAAGGTTGGTATCAACGTCAACCTTGCGTAGAAGGCTTCACGAAGGTGATCTTTTTGCGAGGCGACCAACGATTTGCGTTCCGTTCACGTCACTCCATAGGCGTGAAAGTTTGTAGTGGGCACGTCAACATGATCACTGAACGCGTGATCAATGGAGGGCTGTTCTCTTTACGGATGAGTCCAGGTTTAGCCTCCAAAGTGATAGTAAGCGTATTTTGATTTGGAGAGAACCTGGAACTCGTTTTCATCCATCACACATCCATGAAAGAGATGCATATTGATCAGACAGTGTCTGTGTTTGGGATGGTATCTATTTGGGTGGATGCACAGACCTCCATGTCTTTCTCCGTGGAAATGTGAATGCTCACACCTATAGAGATGACATCATTGAGGCTTATGTGCGCCCTTATGACGGGGCAGTAGGTGATGCTCTCGGGCTACAGGACGATAACGAGAGACCGCACAGGGCTCGCATCGTAGATGCTTATCCTGAGCAGGGAACAATTCAGCGCATGGAGTGGCCAGCCCAATCTTTGGACATATCGAATCCTATCGAAAATGTTTGGGACGGTTTAGGACGATGTATAGCTGCTCTCAATCCTCCTCCTAGGACCCTAGCCACGCTTTCAACTGCTTTGCAAGAACAATAGCTTTCACTTCCTACCGAACCCATTGACCGCGTATTTGACAGCATCACACATTGCTGTATGTGCTGTATTGCTTCTCGGGGGATGAAACGCCATATTAAAGGTAATTTACCTATACCAAATTGACACATCCGATTTGTTCATTGTATACATATGCTAGTTTCTATATCACCATAATTGTCTGGCGATTTCTTTTATGCTATTTTATACCTATGTGTTATATATTGTGTATAAGTTTCATTAAATTATACGTGTAACTTTTTGAGAACCTCTATTTTTGCGACTTTTCCTTAATTTTTGATAACCTGTGTATATACATAAGTCACAAAATGCTTAAAAATGTTTACATACACACATGTATATATATACACATACGTTCATATCTGTGGATACATATATGCATAACACATACGTACATATATACATACAAAAGAGGTAAGCAACGATAAGTAATCCTACGTTAATGAACCGTGGTAGTTTCGTTAGAAGACTACCTGAAATTTTTTCTCTTTCTATTGTTCTGGTTCTAAACTTTGAGATGTAGTTTGGAAAAGGAAACATGTGGTGGGAAAAGTAATTATTTTCTGCCATTTGTTTTATTTAATTCGCGATCTTTTGCGTAACATTGGCAATATGTCGGTATACGATACGTGGAAAGTACCTGATATTCATATCTGACTCCCTACGCGAGAGATAATGTTTGGCTGTACCGAAAAACAACATTTTTGAAATTATTAGGAATGTTTGTACAAAAATTAAAATGCAGGCATGCTTTACATTGAAAAAAAAAATAAATATGAATTTTTAAGCCTCCTTTTACCTTCCCCTATATGAACTTTCTGGCAGCTTCTATATTTCATAATATTTGACAAAACTTACGTAGGAAAGTTCATTTATTATTGAAACTCGTGAGGAAATCTTAAAAATTAAATAGACCTATATAAGTATATATTTTGAAATATGGCTATCCTACAGTAGAATGCTTTTTATTTGTCTGCTTCCCTACGATCAAAATAGCACAAAATTTTATAGCGTTTAATTGGGCGTTTGACTAAGCAATAGAAAGAAATTGAAATTTATGTTTTCATAAGGGAAGGAAAATGTTAAGTGAAATTTAGATGTGTTAAATAACACATACGGAAAATATTGTTTATCACGTTATAAACGACACCCATATCGCACGAGAGAAGAATTGCTCCTGTAGAAGTAATACAAAAGAAAATAAAGAAAATTTAAGAGTATATGAGTAACACGTTAGAGAATTCCAGATTTTGTATCACAAAACACAAATATTTGTGTCATAGAATAAAATACCCATAATTAAAAAATAAACTTGGTTTTATAATGAGCTATATTAATTAATAAAATGCTTTGAATCTAATTCTTTGGGACTTCAAATACTATGGGCAGTTTTCTTTACAAAAAGTAGTGGAGATAATTTAAAGTTCACTGAACGTAAGCTTATTTTTATACTTAAATAAACCAAATAAATAAGTTTGATAGAAGGGAATGGCTATAATTTCGTTAAATACCGATCTTTTATTTTGTAATTATAAAACATTCGTATTCCACGTGAACCGTCGAATGGTACACGTGAAACGTCGATGGACTGTATTGAACCAATAATCACACCGATTCAATTGTATTTTGAATTTTATTCAAACACAATTAAAGGTTGAAGACACGTTGCTCTGCTTCAAGTAATTGCCTCGCGCAGCTGGCACACTGGAGCTTTGACGAGTCACATCTGCCAGTCTCTCTGCCTGGCCTTTAAAGCCGTCTGGGGGGGGCAGCTTAGCCAAGCAATCTGCATAACGGCAGGAGATCCAACGTGGATTTGGGTCGGAACGAACCCAGGTGGATCAGTACTGGCACCTGACGTCATGCAGACTGCCTGAGCCAAGGCCTCCTCTCACACCATCTGACCCTTCAAGACCAAACATATCCCCAGCCTTGAAGGTCTACGGAGTTCAACAACAAAGAATATGCTATAAAACATAATGAATTATACAACAGAAACAAATTAGTGTACTAGTAAAGAAATTAAAGTCATTACGAAGACCACTTCAAATCATAGGTAGAGCACAGAGTTTAGTAATTGGTAGTTTCAAAATACCACTAGCTGTGCGCACATCCACTACTCTGACTCTTTCATCCTTTCCAGGATAGACTTTAGCAACTCTTCCTAACCTCCAACGTAGAGGAGGAAGATTCTCACTTTTAAGGAGCACCATATCACCAGGTTCAAAGTCTCTTTGTAACTTGCACCATTTAGGCCTTTGCTGCAATCTCGACAGGTACTGGTTACTGCACCGTTTCCAAAATTGTTGAAATAATTTCTGCATGTTTCTCCATCTATCTGTATGGCTCATTTTCACTTGGACCAAGTCCGGCTCCGGAAGGGTACTTAACGACGTCCCAGTCAGGAAATGACCCCGAACGTCCATGTCATTAGGATCAGAGGACGCTGGAACCAATGGTCTGGAATTTAAACAAGATTCGATTTGAGTAATTAAGGTCAGAAATTCTTCAAAGGTTGGAATTACAGTACCTAAAAACCTCTTTAGATGATACTTTACAGACTTTATTCCTTCTTTCCAAAGTCCTCCGAAATGGGAAGCAGATGGGTTGTATATCCACTTGATATTCTCAGATGACTCATAACCATGGAGGTTATCAATATTCTCAAAAGCTGCCACGGCTCTTCTCAATTCCTTACTCGTTCCTATAAAATGAGTAGCAGAGTCACTATGAATTTCGCATGGCTTTCTTCGACGAGCTATAAATCTTTTGAACGTAGCAATGAAAGATTTTATCGAGAGATCTCCAACCAATTCTAAATGTATAGCTCCCGTTGCGATAAAAATAAAGAGACAAATATAACATTTTGTTATTCTCACACCCCTCCCAGTGCCGGTCTATATGCTGAAAGGTCTGGCTAAGTCTTCTCCTATTCGATTAAATGGTCTACTTTGATAAACTCGTGACGCGGGAAGATCAGCCATCAGCTGTGTTGCATGTGCTGCTCGAAATCTGCAGCAGGTATCAATATCCTTTTTTTTAATTACAATTTTGTATTTATTCAATCATTCATGACATCGAATTAACGTACCTTGAATAAAATATTTTCAAACTTTCAGGATTCCATACCTTTTTTAATTAAGTATAATACTCTGCATGTTAAAAAGGGAAGGAAAAGATAAATCCAAAAATTGAAGCAACTTCTGCATTGAGTTTTCTTTTGATTACTTGATATACACTGCTGGCCACCCAAATTGCAACACCAAGAAAGACAAGAGATATCACAACAAAATTCCGGTGAAAGATCCGGAGAGCGAGGCGGCCAGGGAAGCAATTCAATCTGTCGATTGACGAAGAACCGTTGGACAATGCGTGCCACGTGTGGTCGCGCATTATCCTGTTGAAATATGGCTGTGGGCAAGCCCTGAAGGTAAGGAAGGACAACTGGCTCCAACACCTCGGAGATGTAGCGCTGGCTGTTTAAAGTACCGGCAATGCGTACTAGAGGTGTGCGAGAGTGATATCCAATAGCGCCCCATACCATAATACCCGGTGCAGGACCAGTGTGGCGGTGCATAACGCAGCTGTTCAGCATCCTCTCTTCACGGTGTCTCCAGACTAGAATGCGACCATCGTGGTGTTGCAGACAGAAGCGTGACAATTTCATTCCATTCTGCCGTCCACATCCTTCTGTCACCGCACCATTGGCGGCGGAGACGTCTGTGGTTCTGCGTCAAGGGTAGACAAAGCAATGGACGTCTTGCGGACAGACCACTCTGCTGAAAGCGGCGTCGAAAGGTACGCGCAGACACTGCATGATGCGTTACAGACTGCATGTGCTGTGCTATGGTTCGTGATGTGACTGAGCGATCCGTCACTGCCATGCGCACAATTTGCCTGTCATCGCGTGAAGTGGTGCGCTGAGGTGGATGCGATCGAACACGCCGGTCCGTCGTACTATCCTGCATCCAACGATCACATCCGCATTACGGTTGTTTGTTTTCGTCCAACACGACTACCGATTTCCCTGAAAGATAATCCACAATCTCGGTAGGCCACTATCCTTCCTCTGTCGAACTCGGATACTTGATCAAAAGATGACCGCTGTTTTCGACGAGGCATAATTGATCGTTTTTTTGAAAAAACCACAAGAAAAACACAATTGCCGAACTTGAAATCGTCGAAATCTCCAAGCCTTAAATAGCGCTTTGAAGTGGCGCCACAGGCCCGCGTGATGTGCGTCTACGCTGAAATTCTAATCATTTGCATATCTCACCTCCGCTAATGCATGTTGTAAATTTCATGTTATTTGCATGTTTCCTTCAGGGTGCTGCATTTACAGTAGCCAGCAGTGTAATAAGCGATATTAATACATAGATAATAGCTTCATTACTTTTACGTAGATAAGAAGAAGCACTAATAAGCATATGCCGTTCAAAGTTTTCAAGTTTAAACATTGATTGTAGGTTTTAACATTCATCCAAAGACGCATCAGTTCTCATATCTTTTATGTCTCGTCACAAACAAACACACACACACACATTTATATACATATAGTGTCACTCTATAAATAAATAAAAAAAAAATATATATATATATATATATATGTGTGTGTGTGTGTGTGTGTGTGTTTGTTTAGTGACAGTTCTCTGTCAAGGCCAGTAATGGTTCCGAAAAAGAGTGGCCGTTTTGAGGGGCGACCAACGAATGACAAAGTGTTTCTTCAATAACTCTATGAGTCTAACCAATTAAAGAGACTTCATAGAGCCAATAGAGTAGACTACTTTATTGGCTCTATGGAGTCTTTAGTTGGTTCTGAACGAAATGTGGCCGTTTAGAGCGGTATCCGGCTGGAGATGTTTCCCTATATACTATACTCGTATGAAAGAATGGAAGCAAAGCAACTGAAATTCTTAAAGACAAAAGTTTCCCACAAATATTATGTCTTTTAATTTCTAGAACTGATGTGAATAATTACCTGAAAGTTACAATCTTGTTATTATTTATTTAATTTTGCACAATGGACACTATAGAGGGAAAATGTTTATCTGATTTATAGATCTAACTAGCAGTAATGCAAAGAAAAAATATTTCGGACATTGTGAGGAAAATATAGAAGAAGTTAAATATAATAGTTAATAAACTCAAATTCTGTAATGAACTAGGAAACCACAAAATTTAAAGAAATAATATTACAAAAATATGATTTTATCACTATCCAAATTAAAAGTGTAAAAAGATAAAAATTTTATAAATTAGGTTTACTTTCTTAAATTCCGCAACGATATAAACACGCTACAATAATTTCATAATTCTTTAAATGAATTCAGATGTGAGATAGGTGAAACTAATATATATAATAAATATTTATTTTCATAATTGAAAATAGGGGAAAATACGTTATTAATAAGTTGAATACTTCATTGTTATGAAGACCTTTAAATATTTAATATTTTTTTTATTAAATCCATTGTACGAAGGAATATAATTATAGGATTATCAAAGAATGTTTGCAGATATGTAGAATCAATAGCTTATTTTTTAGAAGTTTTATTTTAGAAGTTACTTTTAAACTTCTTAAAAGAAAATTATTTTCCTTTTTCTAGTTATAACTAATATTTTAATTTTACAGTATTATTTTAAGTTTAAAGTATTTTGTTGGGAATTTTTTTCTAACCATATAAAATCGTAAAATGGCCCTTATAGATAGATGTTGAATCTACAGAATTTTCCATGAACGTTATTTGCTAAATTTTATATCCATTTCAAACTGCCAAACCTAAATCCATTTCCTCTTCATACTCGTAATTAATATATAAATAGCTGAAAGGGATAGCTGTACTTTCATCTCTCTTTTACATAAATGCATTGAAACAGAGTGAACAAACTGGATATACTAAGGAATATGCATGTGAGCATTACCTTATAAGGCAGGATAAAAATTATTAAATACGTATAATATTATGGAAAAGTCATTGTTATTCATGAAAGAGAGTTATGTGAAATTTACCGTTCTATAAATAATAATTACCATACATAATGATAAATATTTATCATCTTTAGCTATATATGTGTGTTATTTCTCTTGCTATTGCTTCTGTTATGATATTAATGGGAAAAGATATATCGATGCTTTTAGGGATTTACCTATAATTCACTATATATACACATATATATATATATATATATATATATATATATATATATACTAGCGGACCCGACAGACGTTGTCCTGTTCAAACCTTGTAATTCTAGCTGAAGTACCCGGCGATGCCCGGAATTTTAAGAATATTTGTTAACCAAAATCAATTTAAAAACTAAACACAGCATAAGTAACATAGAAAAGATTTACCCTTTATCATTGGAGCAAAAAATTCTGAAAAGTAAAATATAAAATATATAAATTTATAATAAACCTATAAAAATCCATTAAAAAACTAAACGCAGTATAAATAACATAAAAAAAGCGTACGAAATGTTATACATATTAATAATATGAAAACCCAATTAAAAATGTATAAATGCATAATAAACTCCTCAGATTTCAGCTATATTCGGTATTTCATCATAAAAAAGCTGAAAATAATAAAAATAAATAAAAATAATAATTTTAAAAAATCATAAAATAAAATTTAAATTAAAATTAAAAAATAATAAAATAAAATAAAATAATAATTAAAAAATAATAAAATAAAAGCTGAAATAAAAAATCCTTAAAAAAAAGCTGAAATAACAGGTCTAGCAAAAGTTACACAACTCTGGATTCGAACACTGGTCGAGACCACGGTACTTTCCGAATGGCCGACCTTCCGAATGCGCCACGATTTCACGGCGTTCTACTGAGTAAAGTGAAACATATTCGCTATTGGAAAGTTGTTGTGGGGTGGTGATTATAAATGTCAGAGGAGTTTTTAGTCAGAAATAATTTAGCAGGATAGAATCTTAGTCTTTAGCTCTTCAATAGACACAAAGATATAGGCGAGGGGGACTGCAGTAGCAATTAAAAAAGATCTCGTGTCACTTAGCGTGGTTGATTCGAATTTTCCATCGCGTATCGAGAATATCAATATGCCGTTGGATCTGATCTATTTTAGAGTATAAAATCTGACTTGAAAGATTAATATTTTCATTTATTATTCTGGTTTAATATATGACTTGGAACTTTTTGATTTTCTTTATTTTTATCTTTTCGCTCGCTGTTTACTAACTAAACCTAACGTGGACGCCATTATCCAGAGGGGTGATTCCACAAACTGTAACAGTTTCCATTTACCGGACGCACTCCCTTATAAATTGTTGGATTTTTGTTAATTAATTAAAAATATAAAAACATTTTCTATCGGATCAAATTGTGAATCTAAACCATTCTCGAATCAACTTAATCGCACACACAAAATTTCATAAAAATCAGTCCAGTCGTTTAGGAGGAGTTCAGTTACATACACACGGACAGAAGAAATATATATATAAGATATATATATATATATATATATATATATATATATATATATAGAGAGAGAGAGAGAGAGAGAGTATAATGTCAATTAGATATTTTACAATTTGTTTTTATTATTTAAATACGGGGAAATGTATCGATGTTTCCAGGAATTTAGTCTAGACAAATAGCTCGATATTTACTTCACAGTTTTTGATTACATTTAGTAGAAATAATAGTTAATAGTTTAAAGTGATACCATTAAATAAGTAAAGAACTTCTCCGTTGTAAATAACCCCTTATTATAATTTCCCTTTTTTTGATATTAGGTCCATAAAGTTTGTAGAAATGAAATACAAAAAACATGTAATATTTTGTTCATCACGGTTCGATTTATTAAGTAAAAAAACACCATTTTTACAATTCCACCGTAATTTCATAACAGTGATTTAAACAGTACGTCAAATTATGTTAAGACCATTAAAGATGTCCATTGTATATTGGATTACCATGACAATAATGTCATAACACGAGTGGGATGTCAACAAATTTTAAATTAATCAAGAAAAAACGCGTAAGATCTCGTTTAATTACCGCCCAGTTTAATTCATAAGCGTTTAAAAGTACTAATTACTGCCGTCCGAATTAATGGGTATTTATGTTGCTATTACGAGTGATAGAAAACCCTGTCAAAAAATCTGCACTAGAAGTTGAGATTAATTTATAATCACGTACGTATCGGGGAACTCTATAATAGCCGTTTAGAATTTTAAAACTCTATACTCTAAACCATAGTAATGCTTGAGATATTATACAAGTGACTGAATGGGACGGTATGTGGCCGGCAACATAGATGTATGGATGAATGTTAAGTTTTCACTCATTTGATGCAGAAATACTTAAAGCAGGAGAAAACCCAGAAAGCCTTTTGGTGTAATAAATACACTTATTTTCATAAAACATGTTTCTCGTAAGGGATATATGACATAAGAATCTATCATTATTCAGATTACGTGATTGATCAATGCTGAATTCTTCTGCCCCACGCATACAAGGTTTTCTAAGAAGAAGAATTCTAAGAAGGAGTGTGGGAGAGTCGAAAGCCAAATTTTATATTGAGATACACCCCTCACTCGGAATGGTCAGTAAAGAAGACTTAGGGGTGAAAATAAACGAATAAAAATAAGAGTAGGAAAGATGATGTAAGATGATGAACCAATTGGATTAGTGTAGAAGGAACCCCGAAATTGAATAATAACAGAAAAAGAAGGTGAGAAGAAAAGAGAGAGAGAGAAATTTTGGTGACCGAGTCACTGCTAGTATTGCGCCCTGCCTCAGCGCACAAAATCGACGATTATTCGAATACCGCTATGAGATAGCAGCCAACGCAAGAGAGGAACTAGGTGAACGGCAGGCTTAACCCATTTATGCCCAGTAGCTAAAATATAGGAAGCTTGTTAGATATTGCAGAGGAAAGCCTGTAATGCATATTTCCTTTCCCTAAAGCTGTTTTTCACAAGCTTAAGAGTTGTGCTTCTTCTCAAATCCAGATGGAGACACTAAACGGACATTGGAATTAAATTATTTTAATTTATTTTCAGACAAGTGATGCAAGCGTTCTCACACCATGGGTAGCCGCAAAAAGTAAGTGTCTTTTGAGAATTTCTTATTCATAAAATTAATCTAATTTAAAATGATATCTTTAAAATAGATCATAGAAGCCTTCTATAAAGTTCTTTTACAAAAAGAACAATATCATTGTTGTATAATCACGGTTAATCTATAGAGTCCTGTTTATGGGACACTGGGAACTCGTGTGTATATTAAGCCTAAAACATTTTAACGTAATAATACACAGAAGCAAATTAATGTGTTTAAGCGGCCTCGTGCTTAGTGAGTATCTAAAGCCAGATTTAAAGGTGTCACTGAGCATGCGCAGAAAGCAATTTTTTTTACTGTAAATTATCGCTAATTAAACAGCGCGAAATAATCAATTTTCGTGATGTTTAATCTTATATTTCACAAACGAAATTTTTATAAAAATAAAAATGGCAGAGAGAGATCTAGAGAGACTCCTCGGAACAAACGTGTTTATCAATAAAACGTCACTGAGCATGTTCAGAAACAGTGAGTTTCTGAAGACAGATTTTAACATGCCACTGAGCATGGGCAGAAATCAATTTTGTAATTGTAAATTATCGCTAATTAATAGAAATTGCGGTTACAAAAACCAAATTTGACAAATCTGCAGATTACAATCTTTTGTTTAAGACCAATATGAAGTAAACTGATGCCGTAGTATTCCCTCACGGACCGCACAAAAAGTCGGTTTAGCAACTTAAATATATAGATTATGAGTTCTGTCTAAAACTTCTGGTTTATACTAATATGAATGTATAAGTATTCTATTGAATTTTTATTTTTTGAGAAAAAGTGGTTTCGAATAAATCGTTTCCATAATTATTTTCTGTTCTGTAAGAATGTTTCATGATATTTATTTTGCTTCATTACTGAAAGAGGGTTTGTTCTTGTAAAATACAATTGCAAATTCACGGACATCTAAAGTTACGATTCATCCAATGTGAGCATACGTGATCACATTTCAACAAGAATTTGCTAGTTCGTAGCGTTATTCGACTGGGCGAAAGCTCAGAAAACATAAAACAGTTGTAAAGTCATTTAAAAAATGTAGAATTAGTAACTCACTTGATGGAACAGAGGATGATTTGCTGTACGAGGACTCAGTTTCTAAAGAAGAGGATCTAAGGGATTCTTTATTTTGCTCTGGAGATGATTTTTGGGCTTTTGAGAATTCTTATTAAGAGATTAAGAGTCATCACCTTTACAGAAGTTGAAAAAACAGAATTTTTTCTGTTTGTTCGAATTTCTATAATTATTTGTTACTGTCCACTATATATGAAATTTCCAGTATTAGTTCTCTAAACTTTATAGATTATGGTCCCTGAATTAATTTTATTACAAGTAAATAAGAATTTTATATAGGAAGTAAGAAGTGAGTGTATTTTCTGAAAATTTCAAATTTATACTGATACACTGCACGCAGTCTTACAATAAAACTTACTAAGTTTCAATAAACTTTTTGGTATTTTTGGGATGTTAAAACATTAGGTATAGTTCAACACCTATTTAAATCTTTAAACACCCAAAAATATTTACTCCAAGAGAATCATTTAAAAAAAAACTGAAAGAGCCCATTAAAATTACAAGTCGAAGACTATAAATTCATAGTAAAATATTTTTTTTAGAAAACAATATGTGCATATTTTTGGAAGCATCATTATACACATATCCTGAAAATATGAAAGCAATATCCGTAGTAGTTTCTTTTATACAGTGCGCGCAATCATGAAAATGATCATTACGAGAAAAAGGCTTTTAAAGTTTCCACACTGGTAACGTATCTATTGAAACTGCTTCTTTCATGTCATAGTTATTAATGTTCTAGATGGAATACTTTCACGCGGTTTGTTTTAAATTATTCAGAAATGTTCAAATATTCTAAAAATGCAAAAAAGTAAAATTCGATTTTTTGAAGGTTCAAAGATTATGACTAACCTTAAAGATACCTAAATGCAGTGCTCACTAGTTACATTATTATGGACATAAACAACTATAAAATTAGTGCACAAAATCATTATGAAGATTCATAAAAAAATGTAGAGATTTTCCCTTAAGAATGTGTATAAAAAAGGAGTGAATTTTATACGCCGCAGTGTCCTATACGCCGACAAATACAGTCATTTACTTGTATGAACAAAATATTCTTTCATCTCAAATATAACTTCAGTCCGCAGATTTCATGTAAATATCTTCAAATCAAATAAGTATTCTAAAATATATGCATGCTGCTAATCCATTAATTCGAGGCTTTTAATATTTTTGTACTAATCTGGGTAGTCATATATGAGATATTTCAAACACCTTGCGATTGCTTCATAGGCCGCGAGTCATGACGCTGGTAATTCAATTACAATTTTGAAGAAATGATTTGCTAGTACTACTCAAAGGTACTATCAATTATTTAAGGGGTAATCACGGTTTTCGGAGATTCCGACAACGATTAATTGATAATGCACACGTAATCAACGTAAGATGTTTCGGTTAATTACAGTTATACCTCCCGTATTCAAGGAGAGAGCCTTCTCGGAATGCTAAATAAAGCTGAGATTTGATTTAAGTTATGTTGTGGATTTACATTAATAGTGTACTCATTTTGCGCTGCATAGATACTGAAATATATTGAAATTTCCCCTTTTGAAACTAGCATCATATGTACGTGCAGCTAATTCTATTGTCATAATGTTTCGCTTTCTCTTAATGTGCCAGTTCGAAATAAGGATAATGCCGGTAGCGAATGGTAACTGCACTTTGCGTTTATCGATAATTTTCGCTTGAAATCGAATTAACGTGATATAATTCTCGGATTTCTATACGTAATATGTACTGTGTAGTTTCATATATTGAATCGTTCCTCCAGCAGAAAGAACACATAAAAATCAATACTCTTCTAATATGCAGGGTGTGGCAGAAAGAACGTTTTGATTTGGAACGTCAATAACAAAAATACAAAGCAATATAGAGAAAGAAATATTTTAAACCTGAGAAAAATATAAAAATTTATTTATTTATTTATTTATTTAATATTATTTTATTATTATTATTTATTTTATTTGTTCATTTATTTATTTATTTATACCCTCGGAACGTTCTTTCTGCCGCACCTGTATATCAAATATAAATAATAAGAATTTATTTATAAATTCGGTAAATATTTTTAATTTTTTTAAAAATTTCAACCATTGTTTATTTTATTGTTATGTCTTTGCGACCATGATATCACCAGACCATTTGGATTGAATACCATGGAATTTTACACATGTAATATAAACATATATAATCAATATAACCAACTATTATGCCATTGCTATTATAAAAATTTTAATTATAGTTAAAATTATCAAGACAATTTTGAAAATTAAAAAATTTTTGAGCAAAAAATTTTCTATGAAAAACTAAGCATTTGAATTTCAAAGTTAGTCATTTTAAAGATATATCATACTAGCCGAAAACCCGTACTATGCTACGGCGTACATTCCAATTAATTACAACGGTCAATTTATGTAATTAATGAGAATAAAATAAATAAATAAATAAATAAATAAATATATATATATATATATATATATATATAAAATAAATACAACGATCAATGTTTGCAATTGCTGTAAAAAAAGCCAAAAATACATATTTTAAAAAAAATCGTAATGGATATTTTTTATGAGAAAATAATGTAGAACAAAATATTCAAATTAAATCTAACAGAACATACTTGTATAGTTGTCTATATTCTTAACTTTACTTTAAGAATATAGTACAGTTAATATAGTACAGTTTGAGGAGCATATCTTTTACTGTATTTTAATATTTTTTTGAATAATGTCCAATCGTCTGCCACATTAGCAAGAATTTTTTTTTGTATATTTCGTTGTTATGAACGTGACGAAAAATTAATTTAAAGTACCAGAAAATAAATCAGGTGATCAGCATTTAATAATTTAAAATATAAAATTTAATCTTTAAAAGTTCATCAAAAATCAGAAAATTGAGGTAAAGATTCGAAAATGAATTCATTTTAGAGGAATTTTTATGATATTTCTTCTGATATAAATTTTATAACCCTCAAATTATTATTTTATATGCAAACTTGAAAAAAGTTACTCAAACAGCTTAAAAATTTAATTTTAAATAATCTAAGAAAATCTTTTCAAAAATGTTTCTTATTGCACAAAGAACTTTCTTAGTGCACCCTACACTATAAGAAGATCACCATGCAAAATTTCAGCCCTTTAGGTCCAGCGGTTTGGTCTGTGCGTTGTATGTCAATGAGTCATTCAGTCAGTTAGTTACGGAAATGTTTTATATATATAGATAACATAATTTTAAAACTAAAAATATGTGTATTTTCAATAATATACAGAGGATAGTCTGTGCGCAATGACATAACACTAAAAAAACAATGGTTGAAATTTTAAAAAAAATTAAAAATTCTCTTGAAGTAGAAAAAATTTAAAGCCATATTTATAAAGAAGAAATAGTATTTAACGCAGAGTAAAGTTTTCAAATTTCTGAAAAAATTATTTTGTTAACTCCTGATGATTAAAAATATAAATGTTTGTCGAGCCTCTTAACTTTTGAGAGGTACCTGACGCTTTAAAATATTCATTCAAAATATATTGTCTAACTCTCATCTTGTAAGTGGCTATGAATGTTATAAAATTAAATGTTTGTTGAGTGGGCTTTTTTTTCTTTTTGAATGCGTCGCATTTTATATAACTGAGTAAGGTTAGTTCAGAGGAGTAAGGTGTTTTAGAAGGTTATCTATATGCCAAAAAGAACAAAGTAACTACAGAACATTTTGTTCTGTCAGAGCACGATCTAAATATACACATAGAATGAGAAGAAAATATAGGTGTCGTGTGCGAGATGCAGATTACAACAATAAGACAATCATTATTAACTGTAAAAAATCCCATATCTTTGGAATAAAAGGGTTCATTTTCTAAATGAATGTTTCAGTAAAAAGAAATTCCATTTAAATTGATAGCATATGTCATTCAAATGACATATAAACTTAAATATTCGTTAATGAAGAAGTTAGAGTGGAACATCAGTTGATATCGCAGATCTTAAATCTCCGGTTTAAACTTTACAACGTTTTCTTATCAATACTTCTAAAATTGCAAATGCCTAGTTTAATTTTTTTTTTGCACTTTAAAATATCTTTCTCAATATACGTGCTTTTTTTCAAAAATACATTAATTTTGTTAAAACAGTTTTAATTCTGTAGTAATAGTCTTCAATCATTTAATTCCCTATTAAAAGGATTCTGAAAACTGCATGCTTTTTATTTTACCGTCATTCTGCACGTACCAAAAAAAAAATTAATGAATAAAAATAAATAGATAAATTTAAAAAAATAATTAATAAAATAAAATCTAATGCAACGCATTGAGTCAACTGAGACTCGGATACACGTAACTATTAATTTCTATTACCGTATTTGATTTTATTTCATTAAATAACTATTCTCAATTGAAAAAAATTTCCTATAACCACTTGTCGCTCTAATCATTGCTCATAGTTGTATATCTGAATATTGTAAGTACTAATTACGTCAGTCATCAACACATATTCAACGCTTTCTTCCAATAATATTTTATATTAGTTTTGAAACCATTCTTGGGCATTTATCTCGCCTTATAAAAATCTTTTGCCGTTGTCGAAACACTTTTGGAATATATTAGGCTTTTACATAAGATAATAGGGCATTTCGCGGAAGTATTATCATTATTATTATTACTATACTATTTTAATATCTTATTAAGAGTGATATTCATCAAACGTAAATCCAATTGAAGTTTTCCTTTAATGTTTATACAATTTCTACTCTGGGAAACTTCAAAATGTTTTAAATATACACTGCTGGTCATTAAAATTGCAGCACCAGGAAAGAAAACAAAGAACAAAACTTTACTTACTGTACGCATGCAGCATAGTAGGAGGAAAACATGATTAAGTTTCTCGGTAATTTTGGGGTATAAAGTTCCAAAATTAGTACACACAGCTGCCGCCTCTGGGAGCTAAAACGGCTCTAACCCGGTTAGGCATGGAATCGAACTGGGCTTGGATGGCAGATATGGGAAAGTCATTCCAGACCGCTTGAAGTCTATGCCACACTTTATCAATCGTAGTGGCTGGAGAGCGGTAAATACCCAGTCTCTCAGCAACCCAAGACCATATGTTTTCAATGAGTGAGAGATCTGAAGAACATGCTGGCCAGGGTAACAGTTGAACACCCTCTGTGTCGAGGTAGGTCAGGACAAGATGGACAACATGCGGTCTTACGTTATCTTGTTGAAAGATGACGTCCCGGAGGCCTCAAAGATATAACACATCCCCCTCTCTTAAGATCTGAAAAATATAACGCTAGCTGTTAAGATTACCGACGACGCGAACAAGAAGTGTTCGTGTCATGTACCCAATGGCTGCTCATGCCACCACGTCAGGGGCAAGGTCCGTATGACGATATCGACTGCATGCAGACCTCGTGGGTTCTACTCGGTGCCTCCAGACTCCAAACGTGGATACGTCCATCATGATGCTGCACTCTGACGACGTGTGTCACTCCATTATCCAGTTTTGTCGTTGGGCACACTCTCGCTACGCGTCTCTATGCTGCAGTGTCAAGGGAAGCCGGAATAATGGTCACCGTGCAGACAGTCCGTACTGCTCCAGACGTTGTTGCACTGTCCATGCAGATGCTTGTCGTGCTACAAACTAGCCCATTTCCTGACTCAAGGCCCGTGATGTGACTCTACGATTCTGCAAGGCCGATCTGACAAAGTGTCCGTTCTCTCGGGCGTTAGTTGTAGGAGGCCTTTGAGAACCTGCAAGGCATTCAGTATGACCCTCCTAAACTCATCGATTTTATATTGGCATGACGGTCGTTGGAATCCGACCAATGCGAATAGTAATATCGGGGAATGATAAACCACACTTTCGATAGGCCACGATTATGCCGCTATCGTATACCTATTCGTGCTGTTAGTCATTTCTCCTTACGCGAGGCTTAAGACGATCTTCTTACAAACAACCAACATTCAAATACAATTTTCGAATGAGATACCCGCGGCGTAACTTTCCTTTTATACAGTGTTTGAGATCCTCCTAACGACTTTTGATTGCGCTTAAATGCTAATCATTTGTATATCCTAGCATTTTTTTCCTTTCACGCGAATTTGACGTTTATATCATCCCTCCCTCATCCTGTTGCAATTTTAATGGCTAACAGTGCATATAGTGAAATTTTTCTAGCGTGTCATCCCTATTTTACACCGATCCCTCAAAACGACCTCTTTTTTTCACTATATACACTGCGTTTCACTATATACACTGCTGGCCACCCAAATTGCAACACCAAGAAAGACAAGAGATATCACAACAAAATTTATTTTGTAGATAACATGTTGACCAAGTATCAAATGATTAAATTTATAGACTTCTGTGAAGTGTGGTTCCTGCCAAAATCAGTAGCCAGAGTAGCCGCCATTGTTGGAGATCACCGCTGCCACACGCCTCGGCATTGATTCAAAGAGACTTTGGATGAGTTCTTGGTGTACAGCAGACCAAGCAGCTTCCACACGTTGCCGAATTTGATCTGCTCTGGCAGCTGGGGATGGAATCTGGGTCAATCGTAGAGCAACCATGGACCACATGTTTTCTATCGGCGAAAGATCCGGAGAGCGAGGCGACCAGGAAAGCAATTCAATCTGGCGATTGACGAAGGACCGTTGGACAATGTGTGCCACGTGTGGTCGCGCATTATCCTGTTGAAATATGGCTGTGGGCAAGCCCTGAAGGTAAGGAAGGACAACTGGCTCCAACACCTCGGAGATGTAGCGCTGGCTGTTTAAAGTACCGGCAATGCGTACTAGAGGTGTGCGAGAGGGATATCCAATACCGCCCCATACCATAATACCCGGTGCAGGACCGGTGTGGCGGTGCATAACGCAGCTGTTCAGCATCCTCTCTTCACGGTGTCTCCAGACTCGAATGCGACCATCGTGGTGTTACAGACAGAAGCGTGACTCGTCAGTAAAGACAGAAGGCGTGACTCGTCAGTGTATATATACAATTAATTCATTGACAAAAAGTAATACTTAAAGTACATAATTATTTTTAACAATGTATATCCTTTTACCTCGTCTTTATACAACTCACAAATGGAACACCTTGGGAGTATATTTAGATGTTATAATACAAGTTCAGTGCTTCATAATCAATATGTGATGTCCATTATAAAGACAGTGAATGAGTATACACATCATCCAAGATAAATTATCACGAGGCATTTAAAGAAAATGAGTTGACACACATGCTCATGCTTCGATTGAGGATGATAATAACATGTGACTACAATATGACAGCCATTAAGAGAATGGACACAATGGGTACTTGGCAATTTAGTATGCAATATGGTACGTTTAGAACTCCGGCTTACTGTGTTTTCTGTGTACAGAATATCAAATTTTCACGTAGATTAGATCGAAAAGAAATTTTTACAGGAATGTTTTAATTGAAAGGAATCTTTCTTTTATTAGTTTATATTTTCATAAGTGAAAAGATAAAGTATTTTTAATAAAAAGTTGTGGGGGATTCTTAGGGTTCCTATGTTCTAAAATAATTTTGGCTCTAGGTAGCCTAGTGGTAGCGCGTCGGTTTTCAGTAATGACGGTGCTCGTATCGATTCAAGACAAGTGCCATTAAATAATTTCAAGGCTAGGCCGGATATAGGCACTTAAATCCCTAAAACAGAAGTCATATAAAGTTAGACAGGTTGGAAGAAGGTACGATCCTCCCAGATGTCACCCCTGGGTGTGCTCAGTCAAAATTGAGGTTCACCTGACTTTAGTCGGACTCCAACCCTTGTGGTGCCATTATAAAGGGGAGGCGCACCCTCAGTCCGCAAGCCTATATGGACCTGATCTGGAATACTTCCGTCCAGGAGGCATAAGCAACAACAACATATTTCTTCCACACTCTGCGCTTTTATTACAATCAGTTAGTCAATGTTAAGTTTAGATGTGAAATACCGATTGTTAAAAGGTTGAGTGTTTTTTTATTGCTTGTAGAGAGAAATGAGATTTAATAAAATTTTTTAGAGAATCTTTCAGAGATTTGTTTAGTTCTGCATAGTTACGTCTGCACCAGTAGGAAAAAAAATGTTTTTCTTTAACTAGATTTGAAAAAAAATGAGATAATTTCAATGAAAGCTATGGACGGGACAACCGCGAAGCCCAACTCTGAACCTTATAAATAACATTTGGAACATATTGGAAAGACACATCCTACAGAAGTTTCTTCTCCCATCAAATTTGGACCTTAAGATGGACCTTAAGATATGCTTGCCTGACGCCTAGTATTCTTATAACTTAACCCATTAATGCCCAACATCGAATTCTTTAATTTTCTTTACCTAATTATGTTCGTACAGGTGCAAAATGAACTGAAAAAAAATTAAAAAAATTCCTGAATTAAAATTTAAATTTTTATTCAAAATAATGTTACCGTCCTATTAAAAGGACGCTAGGCACGGGAGGGTACAGGTTTTACACAAACACTTCAACCCTTAGATTTTCTAAAACTATTCCTTTTAATGCCGTTTTTAGATAAATAAATGCATGAAACCAATGGAACTCTGTGAAAAAATGCATAATAAAATAAACACAAGGTTTTTAAATTGTATTTTAATCATTTAAAAGAAATCAAAACAATTTAAAAAGCTGAAACTGTCAAAAATAATAGCTTAAAAGGCACAAATTTAATAAATTATGTCTTATGATAAATTTTACACACTTTTATATTTAAATTTACATATAAAAGGGGCTTATTAAAATACAAAATAATGAAAAAAGCTATTCGTAATTTTTTTTTTTACACAATTTATATACAAGCTATTTTGTGCGAAAGATTTCAAAGCATTTATCATGCAATTCAACTAAACATTTATTGCAATTTCTTGCGGATTTTTTGCAACAGTATCTTATCTGTTTTGGATTCACAATGATTAAATTATCTTTTCCGCCATACCGGACATCACCAGACACTCTTTTTGAAAGTATTTTTGGTTTCCCTGCAGCCAGACTGTTATTTGGTCTCTTACTGTACTTAGAAAAATATGTCTGACAGATTTCTCTTCTAAAGTAGAGGAGATCCATTCTGTTGCTGTCATTAGAAGGGCATAATCTGTACAAATACACGCATTTTGGATTGATGCTTCTAAGCTAAACAAAAACAGTGGCCACCTCCATTTTTTCTACCGTATGGAACACTTGTATTGTGCCAGATTTTGATCCATTTGATCAGTGCCTCCCATAAATTTATTATATTGAGACACAATATACGGTTGGTCAATATCTACAAATCTTTTATCAATATTCGACAAGCGTTTGGCCTGAGCTACAGGTTCAATACCATAATGGTTAGACGCCAAACGACACTATTGTCATTCCACCGAACCATTTTAAAATTTTTGCTGTTCTGAAAATCAAAACTTCCCCTACTCTTCTTTTTAACAGATTTGACATCTCCAAGTGGACATTTTTTAGTTCTATTAACCCGTATAGTGCCAGTCATCGGTAACTTCATTAGATGGTGGGTCCAAATAAATATCCGCTTCATGGAATGTATCATTATCAGATAACTCTGCCATTAAAGCTAATGCCTCTCCACAGTCAAACTTAAAATAAAAACTAAAATATAAATAAGAGCTTTTAAACTTATCGATTGCTCATTTCAGTATATTTAGATCAAATATAATTTGGATTAAAAGACAAAATTCTTAAAATTTATTAAATTATAGACATTTAAAATACACATATTTTTAAAAAATCCAGACAATTACTTATGTACTTCGTAATTTTTCTTTATTTTTTAAAATCACTAAATACAGAAAACATGCTTTGATTAAAATTTTTGTATTTAAGAGGCTAATTTGTTAATACGTTCATTACATTATCAAGAGGCTAATATTTCTCTTAAATAAAAAATTTTTTTAATCATTCCTTAATCAACAGAACATTTATTTTTAAATTATTTTCATAAATAAGGGATACTCAATAATCTTTATTTATAAAAATAATTTATAACATCATTTTTATGAAAATAAATAGCATTTCCTTTTCTCTATGGTAATAAAACATCATAAATTGAGAAAAAAAGACGCATTCGTATAGCGGAACAGGTTAAAAAAACACGTACCCATCCGTGCCTAGCGTCCTATATATAGAACGCTACGCAAAAAAAATATAACAGTGTTAAAAAATAATTTTAACAATTTTGAAAGATACATATTTAAGAAAAGAGTATTGAGTGTGATAACAGCATAAAATATTTTTGTAACATTGAAAAATAATAAAATAAACTTACTTTTTGCGTGACGCTCTTTTGAAAACCTAAAAAACGACTAACTCTGACTTTAGACCCTCAAAGCAGAAATAGAACATTAATGTAGTGCTACCAACTGATGGATAATAAGAAATACAACACTTTATCATGATATTCTGCAATTTGGATTGAAAAAAAATAAAAATTCAGTGATTTAGAGCTTATTATGCAAGCGTCCTTTTAAAAGGACGCTAGGCACAAATGGGTTAAAGCAATCCAGTACTTTCTGAAATAAACGTCTAGGCTCTAACGTTCTGTAAATCGGGCTGAATGAGGTCCAATATATTATTGAATCAAGGATTCTAATTAATTGGCTTGTGGGTGTATTGATGTTGATTCTATATGGATATGCATGGCAAAATTAACAAATGAAGAATTATATGAGACTGCTATGGGACTATTTGTAGGTAAACGCATTGCGAATAATTTTGTTAAAAAGCAGACAAAGGACATTCCTATATTTTAAAAAATTGTATTCATTTAAAAACTATGAAGCTGTTTAAAAAATATGTTACTCTTAATAACACAGGCCTATAAATTAGATTAAAATAATAAAAAAAAAATAGGATTTTAGAACTGATTTTATCTATATTTGGGGCGCTGAATCTAAATATCAAATCGGTTTTTCCCTAGCAGTTCTACTTGTTTAGATACAGTAAAACATCGTTCCTCCAGACTAACTGGTGCCATAGGCAATCCGGACAATTAAAAAAATCCGGATAATCTGGGTAATATGGGTGATAAGCAATACAAATTCCTTAACTAAGATAACTTTGTTTTCTAACAAAATTGCATAGTATTGTTTAAAAGATATTTAAAACCATAAAAATTTACATCATTTTTTAACAAAGAATTGGTAAATCTATTAAAGCTTTCTTAAACTCAATAAAAAGCATTTTATTACCAATTTTTTTTTTACAATCTAAGCAGGAATTGTACATTGAATCAAACTAAAAAACGAATATCTGGAGTACTTCTAGTTACGTTCTTGCTATCATAGTTATAAACTACACAGGCCAAAAGTGGTTTTTGTGCCGGTCTATTTGGAGCTGATTTCATATGAATTTGATTCTCTGGATTTAAATATGGCATTAGTTTTTGCGTAGGAGCTCAAGATATAGCATTTTAGTGAAGTATAAGTCACACTATTTTAAGTTAAATCCACGGATCAAATTAATTTTATTATAATTATTTTTTTATTTTTTTTTATTATAATTATTTTTTAATGTTAAAGGAACATAAAAATTATAGAGAATACTGCAGTAGTATTTATATAATTACAAAGAGCAAGAAAGAGAAAAAAGTCATCGCTGAAGCCAACTAGTCCCTGGACATTTCTCCTAGAACACTTCTTTTTCGTGACATTGTTGAGTGTATTTTGGAACAGTCCCTTTTTAAACTCCAGCAGTAATCTTCCATCATGTGCGTATGCCATCTTCCTTGGTAGCGGTCCTCCATAGTTCTAATATCCTGGTGAAATCTTTCACCTTGTTCATCACTGGTGTCTCCTAAATTTTCAAGAAAATGATCTCAGTGTATGTGTAAATAGTGCACCTTAATGCTCATGTTACACTCAAGGAATCTGAAACTGTTTAGCATCTGGTTTAACAGTTCAGCATAGTTTTCAGCTTTGCATTTACCCAGAAAATTTCCGACAACTGCATTAAATGAAGTCTTCTCTGCATATTTAAATTTTTCTTACTGAGTCCGCTTACACTGTACCTTTTGTCCGCTACCCCCTTTTCATTCCAACATCATCCCATTCAACTATGCTTCTATTCTTCGCTTCGGCTGGTTGTTCAGATGTATTATTTGTTCCTCCGCACCTTGGAACTTTTTAACGGCTTCTCTTGCCCTTCTTCAACTATCTATACATTGTTCTGCTCCTGACATTTGTTTATTATCTTATCTTATGTTGATCAGTCCGTGCTCCGTTTGTCCCTCTTTTCCACGCGTTTGATATTCATTTCGACGTTCAATCTTCTTTTATTTGCCTGCCTTTTCACTGCTGATCTAACGCTTTGAACCCCGTGTTCTTCACACCTGCGTCCATCTATTTCTCGTCTCTTTTATGTCACAAAACATTCCCCGTGACACTCTTAACCCACTCTTTTTCTAATCCAGTGGTATGTTTTCTCTCTGTTATTCCAGAGGCACGCTATGCAAGGATATAAAATTTACCATTTTAAAGTCCACACAAATCACCCATTGATGTTCATGATACTTTATCTTCTCCAAGACCAAAGCTATTATGTCATATTCTTCTTTCATTTTCGTTGAGTGAGCAATTGGTATTGAGCCATATTTGTTCCCACTGTGTAGAAGGACACATTTCAAACTTCGCTTTGAGCTGTCAATAAATAGTCGCCAAACATCTGTAAAATATTCAGGAGGACCCATTTTTCCAAGGAGTCCAGTTTCTCAGGAGGACATATCACCCATATTTGAATGTATTGTATAGGAAAAAACATTGATAGTTAGGTGGATATATAGAAAAACCTAGTTTATCCGGCTCTCGTTGATCCGGATCAGATTTGTAGATATTATTTTTATTTAATGTTCACATTAGATAATAATAGACCCTGCAACAAAATCCAGAGACAACCTTTTTTGCTATTTTTAGATAACTTTTATAGGTTACAGTGCTACTGAAGTATGATATGATAATTATCATATTAAATAATTTTAAAAAATTCATATATTTACTAGTATGCTTTAATTTATTACTAAAAACTGAATCTGAATGCTATCTAATTTTACAAACGGTTTACTTGCATATATTTCTTTCACGACATATTTTCATTGAGTATTATAATAATTTATGCACTTCTTTGTGAATTTATTAAATTTTGCTTAATAAATAGGACATTAATAGCCCTAAACATTTTCATTCAATTTTCAATATCTGAATTCTCTTATCTAATTTTAATACACTCAAAAAGGAACACTCAGTTTCTTAAAATTCCCGATAAAAATTATGATTCGGTTCTAATCAATTATTATAGTTCTTTAGGCGGGGAGCTTTAGATGGAATAATCTCTAAAGAGAATTCACAAATACCCCGAACAGCGGTAATAATACCTAATGCTTCCGGCATAGTGAAGATATGCATTAATAAGCTTTGGAAAATAATCGCCATAATAAGTTTATTGTGGAGTTTAAAGAGATTAATGTTCTTGGTTTGTATATTCCACAATTTTCACGAGAGTAGCGTAATATAATATCGGAGAGAGGAATTGAATTTGATAATTCGAAGCAAATCACATAATAAAAAAATTAAAAACATATTTAACAAGCAAATAAAAAATACCGAACTAGAATTAATGAGATAAGCATCCCCTTTTTTTTTAATATAGATTTTTCTGTCCTTTCCATTATATTATTATAATATATTAAATGCATTTTTGGATAAAAACTGAGTTTGTCAAATCATCTTTAAACAATTCATTGTTTTAAATTTAGACAATGTAGCACACATTTAGCACAATTTTCGGGATCAGTTCTGCAAATTTCGCTTTGACACACATTTTTCTAGAAATTAACCAGGAATGATCTGTTTAAAGTGCAGAAATTTTTGCTCAAGAGATTCGTAATTTATAATGCATGCATATCAGTGATCACCACATCTCATTTCAAGTGTATGCATAAACCGCTTGCGCTTCCGTAATGTATTATTAATCTTGCAGAATTTTAAAAAATCAGTTTTGAACTAGCCTGTTTTAAGTAAATAGATATTGCGTGCAGATGCATTAACTACATTTTAAATTTGAATGGAATGAATGCATTCAAGTTGTTTTGTTTCTCCCCTGAATAGCGCGAATGACGCATTTCTGAAACAATAATTAACGACTAGTGTAGATATTCGAATTTTTAAGCTCTAAATTTTAACAAAGATTATTTAAATACACCAAAAATGAGAAAAATTCCGTTTTCAAAGATGAAAGAGATCTTCTGACAAACGTGCATTATTTACCTAAATAACGAATGTTCAAATGAAACAACAGACAAAGAATATGTGTTTGATATTCACACTTATCAAAGTGAGAAATTTGAATAGATCCTTTTGTGAAAGAACAATATGAGATGCACGCGTGGCTTTTGTTGTATTATTTCATCTAATCAAGCTTTTCAATTTACAGGGCGAATTGAAAGAGACTGCTGATAAGAATTATTTTAATAATCGGGGATACATTCTGGCCTGGTTAAAATTACTTTTAAATGAAAATTTTAATCAAAACTGAGCTTTTTTTCAAATAACGTTGAAAATATGTATATTAATTAAAACTTATGGATATTACAAAAACAACAAATATTGTTTTCTGCTAAAATTTGTATTAATTCTACATTTCTTGACGCGATGTATAACGACCCAATTTCTAATGGCATGTGATTTTAAACCTCTGTAAATATTTAAATTTTCATAATATTAAATGGTTGATTTATTATGCCAAAAATGTTTATTCTAAGTAAAACTGTTCGAGGCCATTATGCTTTCCATATCAGACAGCATATAATGCAGTATTAAATAAATAGTATAACATAAAATGTTTTAAATGCTAGTTTCTTGATATCCTGTTCTGCAGCTGCTTAAAGCTTAATTGTTTTGAATGCATGATTAGATGAAGCTTTTGTTTATAACTATGCATTTAATCGAAAATATAAAAACGTTGTTCAGCTTTCCATGAGAATAGAGTCTGTTGCTTGGAGTACGGACATCAATGTGTTTGCATATACTTTTTTGTTTTGAATTTGTTTGTTTTTCCTCTAAAGATCATTACGTTCCCTCGTTTATAAAAAAATCTAATGAATTTTTTGTCTGAAGATAACATTTGGAATAACACATTACATTACATTTACATAATATTTACATAATATTACAATGTGCCTTGTTTCTTGTTAGCTTTCAATGTTAATTTGGGGCCTCTTTCAGTACGGTTAAAGGAAATATTAAGCTCAATAGGCCTTTTCTTAGACGCGTAATTTAATAGTTTAGTTAATTTATGTGGAATTTTTACTGTTAATTGAGTATTTTAAATTTCAAGAGGAATGAAGGTTGTTTTAAAAAGATGCGTTTTTCTGTAAAAGAGAGCTGAAAAGATTAAACCATTTTTCAGATTAACAACTTAAAAAAAAAGAAAAGCTTTTTCACTCGTTTTAAAAGTATACTAAATTATACTTTTTTTACTCATTTCGGAGACCCACTGTCGTATCATGGACTGCCATAAGTTTTTGCTCATCCTCGCAAATTACGTAAAGTTCTCATCTCTTAGGGATGAAGTGCTATGCTATATTTTTTATCTTTTTCGTGTAATTTAGCTCAAGAGTTATTTCAATATAGATTAGCTCTTCACATACCAAAACAATGAAATTTGTGTCAAATTTGATTTTTTCTGTAAAAAATAGCTAAATTGATCTAGCCATGTAGATTGGAATATTTTTTTTCTGTTTCTGTCAGTATTAAAATATATTAAGCCTTCAAATTTTATTCTTAATCGATGAACTGACTGTCGACTCGAGCACTTGCATTGTCTTAAGTTTTTGGTCACCCTCTATTAAAGGTCTTATTTTTTAGGGAGTTAGTATTATGTCAAAACATGTGTTGTTAGCGCATAATTTAATCACCATTTTCTTTTTAATGTGGAATAAATATTTCACATAACAATAAAAAAATGTGTTTAACAATTATTTATTAGTATAAATTATTTATTTTATTTATTACCAATTACTCATTAGTATAAAATTTACTTTTTCCTGTAACAGAGAACTAAATAGATTTAGCTCTCATTTATACTTATAGATTGTTTTTGACTTTTCCGACAATGATAAAAGAAATTAAATATTTAATTTACATTATTAGCCTATGTGCCGACTGCAATCTCACGCTCTTATAAGTCATAATTTTTTTCTCAGCATTGTTAAGGGGTTGAACGGTGTGGCTTTTTGTTATTTTGGCAAGATCTCTTCTTTGTGATAAATTTTTGAGTGTTTATTTCTATTAAACAACCTTTTGCTCAGCCTTTTTACTTACGCATTCTAATTCTGGCATTTATAAAGTCTGCCCCCCCCCCCCAACACGCATACACACACAATTTCTTTAAATTTTTTTTCACTTCCTTTCACCCTCTACGGGCGTTTATGATCCTTTTGAAATAATTTTTGAAATAGGGACGTCTCTAGTAATGTAGAATAATTTTCTATGTGAATTAGCATGACTATCGGAAATCTCTCCTTAAAGGCAGGTATAGATTTCGACTTAACAAGTGATAACCTGATATACGGACTTCTTGTCTGTTCATATTGACTAAAGCAATGACTTGTTACGGCCTGCTTAAAACATCTCCTTAGCGACGATAAAATTCTCCTGTTTTCTCACTACCATGTTTTTATTAACTCGCTTTCTTGTTTGTGTGTGTGTGTTTGTCCAGTACAAATCTTGTAATCGATTTTTAACAAACTTTCCGACTATCTAGACATTTGAAACTTTTAGAATAGCTCAGAACACGATGACATTGCATTATTTTAATACTTTTAGCCATCTTTAAGCAGAATTGAATACATTTTCAGTTAATTTTGTTTTGTACACTGGTTCAGCCATCTATCGTCCGGGACGGGAACAAAAAGTTAAACGCAAGTTAACTTCCAATTAACTTCATTTTCTTTCAAGTTGATGGGATAATTTATCAAAAAAATTTTTTTTAAGTATTTATTAATACATAGAATTGTCAAGTTTATATGATTCAACAGAAAAATTAAAAACATGGTATATAAAAAGTTCTTTTTATCTTGTAATTATTTATATTATACACTGTACAACATGAAAAATGTCCTTCAGATGAAAATGTGTGTTTCTTGTATATTTTTGGCTGGAAATAACGAATCTATAATTGTTTTTTGTTTACCATGCACCATTTTTCCAAAAATTCACATTTTAGCAATGGAAATCTATAGGCAATCGGCGCTACTCAAAATAAGTTCATTTAGAAGACGACAAAGCCACTTTTTAGACTATTTTGTGGAGAAAGAGACATCGTATATTGCTATGGCATCGTATAATGTGAATGACCTATTTCAGGCATTGGGACATGAACATAATCCATCAGAGTGTGTCTGTTTATTGACTCGTCCAAACGTAGTCTCAAAGCAGTGTTCCTCCATATTGGCAATGTTTGTCCGTCTATTCCTGTAGAGTATTCTACAAATACAAAGACAACTTACGATGTTATGAGTGTGATACTGAAGTTAATTGAGTACACTACATTCAAATGGCACATTTGTTAGATTTGAAAGTCATTGGGATTTTAACAGGCATGCAACACGGATACACTCTATTTTGCTGCATTCTCTGCGAGTGGGACAGCCATGACAGAAAAAATCACTACATTCGTAAACAGTGGCCTCCAAGAAAAAACGTTGAATTTCTGGCTGTCCAAAAGCATACCACATGAACCACTTGTGAAGCCGCAATGTGTCTTTCTTCCACAATTGCACATTAAACTCAGTTTGGTGAAAATATTTATAAAAGCTCTGGACAGACAAGGAGTGGTTTTCTTGCATCTCAGGGACAAATTCAAAAATTTAAGTGAGGCAAAGGTAATAAAAGTAGTTTTTATTAGCCCCCAAATTAAAGCAGTCTTTCATGATGGAGCGTGTGAAGATAAACTGTCACAGGGAGAAAAAGAAGCCTGGCTAGCATTCAAATCAGTGTGTTCACGTTTTCTTGGAAATGAAAAATCTGAAAACTATGAACATCTTGTTGGTGATATGGTGAAATGTTTTCGTGTTATAGGTTGCAATAAGTCTTTAAAACTTCACTTTTTGGACTCACATCTTGACTTCTTTCCTTAAAACCTTGGCGCTAAGTGATGAGCACAGGTAAAGGTTTCACCAGGACATCTCTATGTTTGAAAAGCGTATCAGTGGACGATGGAATGAAAATATGCTAGCTGAATATAGTTGGTCTGTTATCAGTGATACACCAACAGATGTTTAGATGAGGAAACGACCGAAAATGTCATTTTAGTGTTTGTGTTTTCTATAATCAAGCCTCTGTTACATTTTTCTGTAAGCAATTTGCATAAATATGAGAAGTGGGTCTCCTACAAACATGGTACGTGATGAACCAATTTAGTTTTGATATATGAATGAAGAACCTTTTGTCCATACAGAATCACATAGTTTCATCTGAAGTACAGAAAAAATGTTCAAATTTGTTGTACAGTGATCTTTCCTGTTTTTGGTAGATTGCAAACATGAAACCGAGGCATGCTGCTTTCCAGAAATGTGTACGAATCCCCTACTCTATCAAGCTATGTTATAGCTTCACTTAAGAGCTCTCTAGGTTCGTTTTCAGAGGGTTTAATGAATTGCTGGGAAAAATCTAGTAAGAAATGAAAATAATACGTTGGAATCAGCGATGTTTTCTTCAACTCCCGTTTAATGATCCCGTTCTTTTCAACGTGCGCTTACTTCATGCAACTCGCTGCATATATTTGTTCACTCCGAAAGATTGAATTGGGGGGACTCGGGTCCGCATCCCGTTTGCAGCCTGGTCATTTTTAAGCTGTCCCCTTATAGGGAGCAATGTTTCTTCACCTATACGGTGATCCATTAATAAACAAGGCCGGAAACTTCTCTGTGCTTATCAGCGAATGTCACCAAAACCACGTCCGGAGGAAATAAAGGTGAATTTTTAAATTTGGCACTCGTTTGTCATCATTTTCCATGCTACAAGTATTAGCAATCAGAATATTTTATTTTGTGATGTGTTAAATATTATTCTTTACATCAATAGGCAACTAAAAGTGTGGGAAACCAACAAGAAATTTGTACAGAACCACGTTTTAAAGGGTTCATTGCAAATTAATGTTTTATGGAAAAACCGCTGTGTCTATCAAATAAAAGAAATAATTTTGAAATGAAGTGTTTTAATGAAAACACTGAAAGCGTTAATCTGAAACTTTTTCCAAAAAAATAAACTATTCTGTGGGCCCTAAAGATGTATCTCACTTGTAATTACTCAATAATCATTAAACTAATTACGTCTAATTAAAATGGACATTAAACGTAAACGGTTCTCACTTAAAAAGTCATTTTGTATATCATAGATTTAGTTTTGATCGTGCATTACAATCGTTCAACAGATATAGCTGCATTTCGTTATCTTGCTGCAGACATTCATCGCCATAATGATAAACGAACCTTAGTTAATAATGAATATTTGTTTTACAGTGCTTACCATAATATAAGATGAATAATTATTGAAAAGAAAAAATCAGGAAGGCAAATGTTTTATTTAATTTCATTTCGATATTTTTTACTGCGAGAAAATTTTCTTAAAACTTCTTCCGATGCTGAGTTGAAATATTGTAGAGATAATTCTATAAATAACATTTTGAATTATAACCATATTATAATGATAAAACATTAATTTTGTTTGAATAGAATTTAATGTATATTTATGTAATATGAAAATATTTCCTTTTTTTAGTTATGTGTCCATATATTTTTTTAATGTGGCAGGCACTTTATCATGAGTACATTATCTCTCACACATTATAATATTTTTTCGTTCGATACTTATAATTATGGTACTTAACTGGTGAGCAAACATTGCGCTCCATGTAAGGGCATCATGGGAACATCGGTGAATTAGCCGAGATATCAGATATTTGAAGCTGCGTAGCGGAATATTTTTGCGGCATCTGCACAAAACCTATATATATATATATATTGATGACGGATGTTGAATGTATCTATAGATACACCTTCTAATATTTCCTAATGATCAGATTTTAACACCTGAGCATTGTAAGGTATTTCTTTTTGTTTGTACATGGACAAAACATTCTCTATCATACGTTAAAATTTTCTTAATACAATTTTCAAGGAACTGTTTAAAATTAGAGATCATGTTTAAAATTAGAGAAAACGCATTCTACAATAAATTAGAAGGGTACATGTTGTACATATATTCTCTCAAAAAAACAAAATGTGTTGAATTAAATGTTCGAGTTTTCTCAGTATACTTTCTGTCTTATTTCTGTTTTCTCTCTCACGTACGCACGAGACCACCCATATCTTTTCGTTTTTCTATAATTTAAAAGAATAACAGGAGTGTATTTAATTTAGTTTAAAATAACTTATTACATATTATTAAATTAAAGACATGTCGGTAATATAGTGTAAATGTGTGACGCGAAGATTTTATAAAAAAATAAACATAACTATGTGTTGTCATATGGTGTATTTCTATACTTAAAATAGTAAAAAAATATAGTAAATTGATTCAGGCAATAAATTATTTATTGACATCTATCTCGAAACAAATGGAACAGAGTTCGGAAAAGATAAATAAAAACCTAAACCTTCTACTATATAAAATTCCATAATTCTTTATATCCTCCTGCAAATTCCTTGAAATGAATTCTGTGCAATAACGACGAGAACATATTTGCAATGTATTACAAAAATATACATAAATATATCTATACGAATAATTAGAGTTAAGATTAATCTACCCACACGATAAAATTATATACATGTCAGAACTTAGTTGGGAAGGGAATAATTAATTTAAATTTAAGGAGGCTTCGAGATTAAATTATTTTCATGGCGCGAGAAAAACAAAAGTAATTCAGATTTCCAGACGCGCGAAATAAATAGTTGGTTTTTTCCCCCGGCTTTGAGAGTGACTTTCGGTTTGCAATGAAGGAAAATCGCGTAGAGAGAATTATTTTTAGAATCGGGTACAGGAGTTGGGCACGAGGAAGACCTGCGAGAGTCTTTTGGGGGGCTCTGCGCATGTGCCGAGAGAGTACACATGCAGAGTTTGACCTTGAAATGGTCAGAGCGCGGGAGTTTTTTCTTGCTGATGGACGTGCGTTAGCCGGGTCCACAATTTGTAAATGGCGAGCGCTCAAATATGAGCTACTTGGAACAGTGGTTGCTGGAAGAAGAAATAAACCTGATTAAACTGAATTAATTTGATTTTCTTGAGTTGGACTGCCTTCTTTTACGTCACCGAACTACCACGGACTGCAACATCATTTAATATAGCTGGCGTAGTCTTGCGTTCGACATATATATATATATATATATATATATATATATATATATATATAGTGGAATCTCGATCGATCGTTCTACGAATCATCGTCTTCCCGTATATGACCTTTAATTCACCCAGTCCCGACGATAGTATTGCTTTGTTATGTTCAAGCATCTATCGTTTTCCCGCATTTATCGTTCAGTTCAGTCGGTCCCTTGAAAAACGATAGATCGAGATTCCACTGTGTATATATATATATATATATATATATATTTATATAATGATTTTCTTTGTGCTCAAGTCAAACATTTTCTGTCATGTATTAAAATTTTCTGAATATGATTTTCAAGGTACTGTTTAATACTAGTGAATATTAAGAAAACCTGTTCTCCAATTAATTAAAATGGGACATATTGCACATATATCCTGCTGACAAGAACAAAAAATATTGCCGTAAATGTACGTATTCTCTCCCGCACTTATTGATTCGCTATCGCTCTCTTTCTGACACACACATGCGCATACACATGCAATTTCATTATATCAGTATATTAATTAACTAGCTGAATACCCTTGCTTAGCTACGGGGAGGTTAAAATTAAATATATCAGTCAATGTATGCAATTAATGCCAAAAAAATATATTTATAAAAAAATCGTAACGAATATTTATATATACAAAATAATCTAGAAAAGTAGAAGAAAATATTCAAATTAAATATAACTGTCAATGTACACAATTAGTTAGTATGTTAAATCTCCCTAAAACATACTAATTTGAATTAAATTCTTAAAATACTTCTATTTTAATTAGTCTAGTGGTTAAATTTTATCTTTTGCCGTATTTTAATATTTCTCTTGTCAATTTCTTTCGTTGTTATGCGCATAATACAAAATTAATTTAAAATATCACAAAAAGAAAAGAGACCAAGTGATCTAAATTAAATTCTCAAAAATGAATCTTTAAAAATGCACCAAAAATCGAAAAAGGTAGATAAAGATTCGAAAAAGATTTCCTTTAAAAGGAATTTTTATGACCTTGCTCGTAATATAAACTTTATAGCCCTCAAATTATTATTTTAAATGCAAACTTAAAAAAAAATTATAAATAAGCTTAAAAATTTAATTTTAAAAAATCTAAGATTTTTAAAAAATCTGTAAGGTATACATAAGATTCGATTCACAAGAATCGAACTTTTGAGTGAATTAATTAAAGAAGTTGCTTGATATATGCTAATTTCGGCATACGCGCTTGGTATAAATACCAAGCAGCTTGATTAAGTTAAGGGCTTGTTAAAGTTGATAGATAAGCGAGTTAAGGGAGCTACGAGCTAAGCAGCTCCAGGTGTTAACCGGCGCTTGTGCTTAGGGGGCCCAAAATTTACGTGGTAGAACTGCTGGTTTGACTCTCTGCTGGTTTGTGAGTATTGCAAAATGTATTTTTATTGAATGCTAATATATATTCCGTACAAGTTGTACGTATGCTTATTGCTGTAAAAGAGAAAATCTAATGTGCAAACATTTAAATTAAACGTTGTTTCATGTATGAACTGTGTTTGTATCCAATTCATTTAGAGTGCCACTTCAAGTTATATACACACATGTCTGGGTAGAAGTGAGCTATACTCTATAATCTTTCTTAGGGTACCCCCACACTATAAGCAGAATCGCCACGCAAATTTTCACCCTTTAGGTCCAGCGGTTTGGTCTGTGCGTTAGCTGTCAGTCAGTCAGTTACGGAACTGTTATATATACTTAGATAACAGAAATGTAATTTATTTAGTTTAACATATTGTATATTATAATATATATATATATATATATAAAACAGTTCCGGAACTGACTGACTGACTGACTGACATAATAGTAATTGAATGACTAATACTTGAGGGTTATAAAATTTATATCACGAGAAAGATCATAAAAATTCCTTTAAAATGAGATCTTTTTCGAATCTTTACCTCCATTTTCTGATTTTTGGTGAATTTTTAAAGATTAAATTTTTGAATTTAATTTATTAAATGCTGGTCACGTGATTTTTTTTTCTGGTACTTTAAATAAATTTATCGTCACGTGCATAACAACTAATAGACAAAAAAATATTTTTCTTTATTGCTAATGCGGCAGACGATAGGACATTATCCCAAAAAATATTAAAATACAATAAAAGATATTATGTTCCTCAAACTGTACTATATTAACTATACTATATTCTTTAGTTTCTCCTATTAGATTTAATTTGAATATTTTCTTCTGCATTAATTTATCTATAAATATATCCCTTACGACTTTTTTATAAATATATTTTTTTTGTTTTTTTACATCAATTGTATACATTGAACGTCGTATTTATTATATATATATATATATATATATATATATATATATATATATATATATATAAATTTTTTTTGGCATTAATTGCATACATTGACCGTTGTATTTAATTTCAATGTACTCCTTAGCGAAGTACGGGTTTTCAGCTAGTATTAAATAAAACACATATGCAGTTATGTAGTTGCTTCATGCAGTATAAATGTACATATATATACTGGTAGAAAGAAAATTTTAGAAATTAGGAATATGTTTACAAAAAGAAGAAATACATATAACCAAGTTTTGACAAACTATTTAAAAATTTTAGATATGAAAACCCAGTATCACACATATAGGTAAAAGCTAATTGAAATAATGGAAGTATAGTCTTTTGCTGGAGGAATTTTTATTATAAGACTGTTAGACACCTTATTTTACAATATCATAACACGTATATTTTAACATATAAAAATGTAAATAAAATTATTAAAAATATGTGATTACAGGAAATGTAAAGCACATTTTTTAATTAAATAATTCACCATGATATAAATTTATTTCAGACTGTAAGGCAACCATTTCAAATTTTTTAGAGACCCTTAATTTACGCACTGCTGCTATAAAATAATAAAGCTTCCCGCTCGACGTTAAATGATGAATTTGTACTACATTAAAAATAGTAAAAGAAATATTCCAAACTTATTCAAGCAATAAATTATTTAGTTACACTTATCTCAGAACAAACGGAATAGAGATCGAAAAAAAGATTAATAAAAAACCTAAATACTCTCCTTCAGAAAATTCCATCAATGTTCACTAATACATAAAGAAATGAATGAAATAAGGAGAAACATTCCCCCGAAATGGACAAAATATAGTAGTAAAGAAGGAGATGTGGTCTTGAAAGAGCTTCTCGCGAACTTTATCCTTCACAAATCAATATCTTTCCTCAACTACAGTTATTTTCCTACTTTATTATCTACCTTAAATCACGAACAGTCACCATTGCAACGGAGATTGCTTCAAATGCTCTTCGAGCATGAAATGTGACAACGGGAGGAATGCGAGAGAGAGAGCTCTATCCCAGTTTTCTGGAGATAAGTAGACCCGGCTCTTGAAATATACGCCACCAGCCAAAGGTCTTGATAAGAAAGAAATGATTTTCCATTCGTATCGTGGGCATTGTAAAAGTTTATTTAAGAGATGAATTAACTCGCAGACATGCAATAACATAATAAACAATATGATAGAGAAATCGTTATTTCTAGTTATTGTTATTAGTTACAGTCCAAAAAGGATACAAGAAAGATAAGACAGGGAATTAAATACTTTTGTACATTTTAACAATATAGGTTATAAAATATTTGATATTAGAATTTTTGTAATTATTGCCCTTAAAGTATAATCAACGAAGTTTAATTTTCATTATAAAACAATCATGAGAAATTTCGTTAAAAAATTAATTATATGCAGTAACAACGAGAAATTATACATACATATATATATATATATATAATATATATATATATATATATATATATATACGTATAAGGTGAGAGACAGAGGGTGAAACATCTCTAAAGCGGCCATTTTGTTGAGGGGTGGTCGTCGAATAGGGTGGCGGACCTGAGAAGTTTTCTTGTATATATTGTCGCGTAGATGGTAGTCGTATGGATTGAACACACACGTAGAGGGAATACAACGCTGTTTATTAGCACACAACACTTAGCTGGTAGAACTCAGAACTGAACTCACAGGTTGAGCTACTTGCTCTTTTATCCATCAACAGAATATTCTGGAACGCCGTTCCAGGAAATTAAAGAATGTTCTAGCAACTTCTAGAACTAACAGAAATAGAATTAGAATTAAATTAAATTAAATTAAATTTAAATAATGTAGAGCTTCGAACCGGGGACCTCTTGCTCAGCAGTCCGGTGCGTTGACCATTCAGCAACAGAGTCTTTGACGGGAAAGGCTTCAAGCGGCATTGCTCCCTCCTTAGAAGAACAGCGTCCCGCTGTCCTAGGTTGCCTAACTGCTAGCAACTTTTGATCTGGAATGTGTCTGTGGTCCGGTGTAATCATTCTTTACACTGGTAGGCGGATCCTCTTCACAATGGCCGTCTTCAGATGTTGAAGAATCACCATTCGGATGTTGTGCTTGTAATTCAGGGTCGTAGTAAGGCTTCATTCTAAGAACATGGACGGTGTCTATCGTTTTCCGGCGTCTTGATGTTGGCTCATAGTCTTGGACTTCGTAGGTTACGTCAGATAATCGTCGTAACACCTGGTATGGTCCGAAGTATTTTTTAAGCAGTTTCTCGGACAAGCCTACTTTCCGAACAGGCGTGAAAATCCATACTAAATCTCCAGGTGAATAGGACACCACCCTGTGCTTGGAATTATAACGCCGACGGTCCTTTTCTTGCGCCTCTATGGTTCGTAGTCTGGCTAACTGCCTTGCCTCTTCGGTTTTCACGACAAGATGTTTAGTATAGTCGGTTCTCCACGTCAGGGCAGAAGGGGAAAAGAGTGTCGAGGGTTGTTTCGGCTTCTCGGCCATGGAGTAAATATAAAGGTGTGAATCCGGTTACATCCTGTTTAGCGGTGTTGTAAGCGAAGGTCACAAACGGCAGTATCTCGTCCCAGTTTCTCTGTTCTACGTCTACGTACATGGATAACATGTCGCCTAGTGTTTTGTTGAATCGCTCAGTAAGGCCATTGGTCTGGGGATGGTAGGCTGTCGTCATTCGATGACTAATGTTACACAACCGGATGATATCTGAAACAAGTCTTGATTGAAACACTTGCCCTCGATCGGTGATGATAACTCGGGGCGCTCCATGTTTTAGAAGTATATCTTCGACGAGGAACCTCGCTAATTCCGCAGCTTCAGCAGTTTTCAGGGCTTTTGTAATAGCATAGCGACTCAAATAGTCGGTGCAGACTACGATCCATTTATTTCCAGTGGTTGAATTTGGAAAACGCCCAAGGAGATCTATCCCAATGCGATGAAATGGCGCAACAGCAGGCGGTATAGGCATTAGATGACCCGGTGGCTTCTGTGGAACGGCTTTCCTACGCTGGCATTCCCGGCAGTGCATGACATATTGTCGCACATTTCGGTAGAGCCCTGGCCAGTGAAACCGCTTCCTTATTCTGTCGTACGTTTTGACGAATCCTAGATGTCCGGCCGTGGGTGCGTCATGGAAACATTGAAGAATGTCTTGACGTAGATGCTTTGGAATGACAGGAAGCCATTTCTTGCCGGTTGGATCGAAACTCTTTTTACATAGTACGTCTTCAATCAGCTCAAATTCTCCTTTCACTGTTTCGCCATTTCCTAGAGTCCGTATTAACTCCGCAAGTCTTGGATCTTTTCTTTGTTCGTCAGCAACGTTAGCAAAATCTATAGCGGCGATGACTTCCGATGGTATATTGTCTTCTTCCAATGGATTTCGGGACAAACTATCAGCGTCCTTGTGTTTCTTTCCGCTCTTGTAAACAATCGAGATGTCATATTCTTGTAGTCGCAAGGCCCACCTCGCAAGTCTTCCTGAGGGATCCTTTAGATTAGTTAGCCAACACAGCGAATGGTGGTCTGTTACGATTGAAAAGTGTTTGCCGAAGAGGTATGGTCTAAACTTGTGAACAGCCCATACGGCGGCAAGGCATTCTCTTTCAGTCGTGGAATAATTTTTCTCTGCTTTGGTTAGTGTCCGCGAAGCATAGGCAATAACTGTTTCTTTTCCATGCTGTATTTGAACCAAGACTGCTCCAATACCATAGCCGCTGGCGTCCGTTCGCAATTCTGTTTCGGCGTTTTCGTCTTAAAGTCCCAGTGTAGGGTCAGATATCAGTGCTTCCTTTAGCCGGTCGAAAGCATCCGACTGCTCACGTCCCCAACGAAATTTAGAGTCACCTTTCAGCAACATTTGTAAGGTTTGAGCTTGACGACAAAAATCCTTGATGAAGCGGCGGTAATAAGAACAGAGTCCTAGGAAACATCTGACGTCGTGCACACTTTTGGGTGTGGGAAAACACTTCACGGCCTTTACTTTATCTGGATCGGGGCGGACACCTCCTTCCGATACTAGATGTCCCAAAATCTTAATTTGTTCAGCCCCGAAGAGACATTTTTTTGGATTTAGGACAAGCCCAGCTTCTTGGATGCATTTAAGTACGACATTCAGACGTTTAAAATGGTCGTCGAAGGTCTCAGAAAACACGACAATGTCGTCTAGATAACAGAGACACATGGTCCATTTTAGGTGTCGTAGCAAGTTATCCATCATTCTGTCAAAGGTTGCCGGGGCATTGCACAGAACAAAGAGCATGACCTTGAACTCGTAAAGTCCTTCTGGTGTGATAAAAGCTGTCTTTTCGCGATCTGCCTCGTCCACTTCAATCTGCCAGTAGCCAGAATAGAGATCGATCGACGAAAAGAACTTGGCTCCTTTTAAGCTGTCTAATGTGTCGTCAATACGTGGCAGAGGGTAGGCATCTTTTTTCGTAATTTTGTTGAGCCGACGATAATCGACACAGAATCGCCAACTTCCATCCTTTTTCTTCACGAGGACAACTGGGGACGACCATGAGCTCTCCGATGGTTGAATAACATCTCTGTCTAGCATCTTTTCTACTTCCTCTTGAATAATTCGACGCTCCGCAGGAGATACTCTGTAAGCCCTTTGGCTAATTGGTAGATGATTGCCAGTGGTTATACGATGTTTCACATTTACTTTTGTTCCGGCTTTTCTTGATTGATCAAAAATTTCAGGAAACTCAGAAAGTAATTCTAAGAGTCGCTGTTTTCGTTCTACCGTGAGATCTTGGGCTAGCATTTGGGAATAGTCGACCGGAGAAGGGCTCGATTTCAACTTGGCGGCTGAGCAGATATGCGCACTGGAGATGAAGTTCAGATACCTCTCGTCTACAGTCTCTGCATAGCCCACACACATGCCTTTGGGAATGAACCTAGCTTCTGGTTGAGCATTCGTGACCCAGAGTTCGGCTGTACCGTCGTAAAACGTCAGGATCGTTGAGGGCACCGCAACTTCTTTGTCCAGCAGCAGTAGTCGATTTCCCTCCACTATGACGTCTGTGATCGCATTAATTTTGGGATTCGTGACAATTACTTTAGAAATAGAGTGCGGAGGTACGACGCAGTCTTGAAGGGTGTTCACTCGCCATGTCTCAGCAGATTCAGGATCTGACATCATTTCGTCAAACACTAGTTCCGATCGGCCACAGTCGACGACTGCTCTCGAGGCTTCGAGAAAATCCCAACCAAGTATAACATTGTGACTGCAGTTCGGCATAACTGTAAACTCAAAGGGACGTATTAGACCATTGATGTTTAAGCGAAGAACACATTTCCCTATTGGACGGACGTAACTTCCGTCGGCGACCTTGAGGATTATGCTTCCGTTGATCGGGAACATAATCTTTCGCAGCTGACGTCTATATTGGTCTGAGATGACAGAAAATGATGCGCCGGAGTCCACGAGTGCGCGTACTGGTTGACTGTCAATGTTTAGTTCTAGATAATTCTTCGTCATCTTCGCGGCAGCGGGAGGATTTTGTTTTTCAGTGGCCTCACCTCCAAGGAAGGTCGCACTGCTTAGTTTTCCTCATTTCTTCGGCCAGGTGAGACACTGGAACGTCTATACGGCGATGGGGATCTGAAGCGACGAGTAGGCGATCGACCTCGGTTAGGGCTGGGCGACAGACTTCTTTCAAACGTTCGGCTGGATTCGTCGGCGGTGTTCTGGGAGATCATGCGTCGCTGGGCTGTGTTTCCTCTATCAGCTCTGTAAGCATTAAAAATTGCTCTTCTATCCCGGCAATAGCGAACGACATGTCCGGGGCGGCCACAGTGAAAGCAAACGGGACGATTGTCGGTCGTACGCCACACGTTGGTTTTTCGGGGTAACTGTTCCTGTGCCGGCTCCGGCCTGTTATACGTCGAGTGGATGCTGCGGTTGTATGTGGGAGTTGACCTTCGGAAGCTTCCACTAGATATGGGAGCCAAAGATTTCTCAACCTCATCTCGCACAATTGCTTCTATGGTTTGTACGCCTGTTTGGGGCTCTTCAATTTGGGGTGTAGTTAATCGCTGTATCTCTTCACTGACAATTTTACGGATCAGTGAGGTTAGATCCTGTTCCTCGTCGACGGAGGCAATTGGGACAACATTCGGCAAGCGACTGAATTTCTGACGTCCTATTCGCTTTTGCTGCATTTCCTCAATGTACTGACACCATTTACTGAAATCGACTGTCGTTTTTATCTCCTTAGTTAATAAGGCCTGGTACACCTCTTCTGCGATGCCCTTCATTAAGTGGGACACTTTATCGTCTTCTGACATGGCCGGGTCAATTTGGTTGCAGAGTCCTAAAACGTCTTGGATATAAGATTGTGTAGCTTCCCCAGCTCTCTGCGCTCGACATTTTAAGCAATCCTTAGCTCGCCGTATATATAGCTGAGAGTCACCAAAAGTTTTTTTCAGTTCTCTTTCAAAGTCGTCCCATGAATTCAGCAGATCTTCGTTATTTTCAAACCATATTTTGGCGGTCCCATCAAGGAAAAAGTAGACGTTCGCAAGACATAGGGTATCATCCCATTGATTAAATTTTGATACTCTAAGGTATTCTTTTAACCACTTGGTTGGATCTTGTCCAGGATCGCCTCTAAAAATTGTCGGCTTTCTCGGTTCCCTAATTAGTGCTGGAGACAGCAGGACGGTTTGTGGCTTGACTTCTCCTTCAGGCATTGCCGGGAATCGCTTTCGTGGAGCGGCTACGTAAAGACCGTATTCCGGAGAAAGATTTAAAAGTCTACGGCTTCTTCGTATTTCTTCTGCTTCCAGACTGAACTGAGTACCCGGCGCCTCCACCAAAGATGTCGCGTAGATGGTAGTCGTATGGATTGAACACACACGTAGAGGGAATACAACGCTGTTTATTAGCACACAACACTTAGCTGGTAGAACTCAGAACTGAACTCACAGGTTGAGCTACTTGCTCTTTTATCCATCAACAGAATATTCTGGAACGCCGTTCCAGGAAATTAAAGAATGTTCTAGCAACTTCTAGAACTAACAGAAATAGAATTAGAATTAAATTAAATTAAAATAATGTAGAGCTTCGAACCGGGGACCTCTTGCTCAGCAGTCCGGTGCGTTGACCATTCAGCAACAGAGTCTTTGACGGGAAAGGCTTTAAGCGGCAATATATATATGTGTATATATTTATATATATATATATATATATATATATATATATATATATATATATATATATATATATATATATATATATATATATATATATATATATATATATATATATATATATATATATATATATATATATATATATATTCCCCGGGTGGTTCAAATTAAAGTATCCCTGTTTGGGACGCCCTGGCGAGAAAAGCAGTGGACGTAATGTCTTCATATTTGGAGGGTATACATATCAGGCCATGGGGAATTGATTGGTGAAAATAAAAAACAGTTAGTTCCAACAAAGACCGCTAGGTGCAATTGAGGCGCTGCAATCGGTTGAAAGTAAGGAAAATGAAACATGACTGTACGAAGAAAGGAAAGAATACGAGGTGTCAGTAATTAACTTTATTACTACAGTTCGTTACACAAGAACTGTCGTTCCTACAGAAATGTTAGTGAAGGCGCAAACGAAAGGCATGCGCTTAGCAACAGCAGCACACAAAGTTATCACAGGTAGTTTTCTATGTTTCCACCGTGCTTCAGGGCCAACGCGTGACACCGTATTATATCATGATCCACAGCGGCGTTGTAGTGACACATCCACGTTGCTGGAGTTCTGGAATGACCACACCTTGCAACATAGCCCGATAACGTGCTGCAGTCACGGAACAGGTTTTTGGTCATTGCGGGTCAGTCTCGAAGAAAAATGGCCCAATCATAAAGTTCGCACTGAAGATTATCCATACATTCACATGCGGTGAATGTAGGGGCATTTGGTGGACCGAGTGAGGATTCTCAGTGGACCAGATACGGAAGTTATATGCGTTCACTCTTCCGCACATGGAAAAGGGAGCCTCATCGGTCCATACGATGTTCCATGGCCAATTTTCCTCCACCTCCATATGTGCCAAGAACGTTAAGGCGAAAATTTCACGCAGATCATAATCGCCATGTTTTAAATCTTGTAATATATGGACCTTATACGGAGAGGCTTTGAGTGTTTTCCGCATGCACCTCCATACCGTAGTCTGTGACAATCCGAGTTGCCTTGATACGGCGCGAGCACTGCATGTTCCTGGTGTGTACGAATTTGCCTGCTCAAAGTCAGCGGTTGCGACATCATCTATCACATGCGGTATCCGTTTTTTCGTTTAGTTACTGCATGCGAAACAAACTGTACTAATAAAGTTAACTGTACTAATAAAGTTGTCGACAGCTCGTGTTCATTCTTTCTTCGTACAGTCATGTTTCATTTTCCTTACCTTCAACCGATCGCAGCCCTGAAAATTTCGGATATTCATTTATGTATACACTGTGTATATATATATATATATATATATATATATATATATATATATATATATATATATATATATATAGTTAAAGTTTATAACATATCTAGTACATATCAATACACTTGCCTCTTGATATATAAAAAAGAAATGATTTTTCATTTGTAACGCGAGCATTATAAAGTTAATTCAAGTTAAGAATTAACTGACATACAAGCAATATAATAAACAATGTGTAAGAGAAATCGTTATTACCATGTTTTTATTAACTCGCTTTCTTGGTTGTGTGTGTGTTTGTCCAGTACAAATCGTGCAATCTATTTTTAACTAACTTCCCGACTAGCTAGACATTTGAAACTTTTAGAATAGCTTAGAACATGGTGACAATGTGTTATCTCAATGCTTTTAGCCATCTTTAAGCAGAATTAAATTCATTTTCAGTTAATTTTGCTTTGTAGACTGGTGGAGCCATCTATCAAACGGGACGGGAACGAAAATTTAAACGCAAGTTAACTTCCAATTAACTTCATTTTCTTTCAAGTTGATGGGATAATTCATAAAATTTTTTTTAAAAAGTATTTATTAATACGTAGAATTGTCAAGTTTATATGATTCAACCGTAAATTAAAAAACATGGTATATAAAAAGTTCTTTCTATCTTGTAATTATTTCTAGTTATTAGTTTACTGAAAATTAATAAAACAAGGAATATAATTATATATTTGCTCAAATATTTAAGATATACATAAAAATATTTCTTTTAGAATAAAGATATTTCTTTTAGAATTTATTTTGCTTATTAAATGAAAAAAGTATAATTTATTCAGTTTTCTTTTTGTCTTGATAAAACAGTGTTCCGGGTGGATTTCCAGGAAGCAACTTCCTCAAAATTAATTGTATGCAAAAAAAACGAAAATACATTTGCAATTAATAGTAAAAAATTTGTAGGATTAGGATTAAGCTACCTACATGATATATATATATATATATATATATATATATATATATATATATATATATATATATATATATATATATATATATATATATATATATATATATATACAGTAACCACCGCTTATAGTGATGAGTGGTTATAAAAATCAATATCGCGAAAACATAAACAAATGTATTATTTCCATGTTAAAACTTTCGCTTTAAAGAATCAATCCACCGGTTTTAAGAATCCATTTATACTCTTCGCTTTCCTTTCATTTCTCAAAAAAAGTGACTTAAATCCTCAAAAAGCAAAGTTCTTTCTTTCTTTTTCTTTTAAAGAAAGATTGATAAGATGGGATGGAATATAGTCGTAAAATTCACCCCTTTCTTTGTTAGACATAACATAATAGTTTCCCTTTAAACGCTTTAGCACAACACTATCCTATTAGCTTGACCCGGGAATATCTTTACCTGTTCGGGTCCAATTTCACTTTTCTCCACTGACAAACAAAAATGGGGACTCTTTTTTCCCACCTCCCACATCCTGGTCGCGGGTTCCTGGACCCTGAAACACATCTTCGGCGAAGAATCCACTATCACTTAGGCAAACGTGACATTAGTATATTCAGCACGTTATCAAATCGTGAAACGTAATCTAGAAGGTGAATCTTCGTCTGAGACTATTAGTATTGAAAGAGGTATAAACAGCCTCCTGAAAACTTCATTACGTCAAACTACCATAGAAAACCTTTTCTTGCTCCCTTCCTGCAGTTGAAATGTTAAAACTGTTAAGCAGATATGTTGTAACAAATATTGGATTTTTTCTTCTCTTACTATAATCATGTGTATCTAGTTATAGGTCTAGATATTAAGTTGTATTTTTAAAATTATATAAAAAAATTATAAAAACATAATTAACGTAATTTAAAGAGTACTTTATGGTAAATTATCTAATATATGTACATATAGGTGTGTGTGCCTGTCCAAAATCCTAATTTTCAGCTATAAGAATCAACTGCTTATAAGAATCAAAAACAGTAATAACAAACGTGATTCTTATAAGCGGAAATCACTGTATTTCCGCTTATACAGTGGTATATTATATATATAAGAAGGTATATTATATATATAATATACCTTCTAGGTATAAGTAGGCTTTTTTACCCCTTTAAACCCCTTCAGACAAAAGTTTGGATCAGAAAGAAAATATTTTCCATTTTTATTGTGAGCATTAATTTAAGAAAGTAGAGTTATTTTAAGAGATGAATTAACTTGCAGACATGTAGTACAATGCAGGATGTAAAAAGAGATAATTTCTTCTATCTGTTATGAGTAATAATAACAGAAGAGAGAGGATAATTCAGACAAAAAATATTTAACATGTAAAACATAAAAAAAATAAAAATTAAAAATAAACTTCTCTTTATTGAATGCTAAATGGATAAGTTTAGTTCTTTACTTGTCGTACTAGTATGGCACTCTGAATAAATCCCAGTAACCAATTTTCTTAAAATAAATTATTTGCATACCATTGCAAATACATATACAAATACGTCTGTACAAATAATTATAGAATTAAGATTAAACTACTCACCTGATATATATATATATATATTAAGTAAAGTATTTATTAATTAATTAAAATTTATAGAATACATGTTAGAGGTAAGTATACTTTGGTAGTGTTATACTCTTGTCTAGCTAAAGGTCTGGATAGAAAATTAATGATTTTCCATTCGTATCGCAGATATTATAACAGTTAATTTAGACAAGAATTAATAGTCAGACTGATAGCAAAATGAAGCAAATCAAATAAAAATCATTATTTTTTGTTATTATTAGTTTCAGACAAATAACGATACAATGGAGCAAACTATATTGTCGCGCAAATATTTAACATGTAAAACATAAAAGCATTTGTTTTTAGAATCGCTTGTGTTTATCATCTCAAACGTACAATTTATTCAGTTCTTTTATCTTTTATCGCTATAAAATAGCACTCAGGATGGCTTCCCAGCAAGCAATTTATCTAAAATAATTTGTATGCATTTACGTCGAGAAACACAAACACAATTAAAAGCAAAAATTTACATAAATATACCTGGGCGAATAATTGTAGAGTTAAGGTTAAACTACCCAGACGATAAATATTATTTATAATATTTATTAATTAAAATTCATAACATACCTACTAGACATAATTATGCTTGATTCTTGATATGTACGCCCCCGGCCAAAATACTGGATAGGAAAGAAATGATTTTCCATTTGTATTATAAGCATTATAAAAGTTAATGTAAGGGAATACCTAACTGCTAGACATGCAATACAATAAAGGATAGGAAAGAGAAATCATTGGTTTTCGTTGCTATTTATTACAGACAAATAATTATACTAGAAAAAGGATTATATATTTGCACAAATATTTAACATGTAGGGCCTAAAAATATTTGTTTTTAGAATTTAATTTGATTATTGAATCCTAAAAGGGTAGTTTTAGTTGTTTATTTGTAATAAAGTAGTAGTCTGGATGAATCTCCAGCAAACAATTTGCAAAAAGTGAATGGAATAATGACGAGAAATTTTGCTTCCCAATATATATACAGAAGGTCGTTCGCACTTTATGGAAACGATTTTGCAATTTATTTTTCTCGTTTGCATTTTGAGATAAAAATTCGGCACCTTCAGAATAATAATCTGCTACTGCTTTCTTTTGATTGGAATGGGAAATAAAAGATTTATTTTGAAAATGGTTCCTAAAATTGATAGATGGCTCGAAGGATACGTAACTGCGCTTTCCGAGAAGAAATATTCGTATCAACAAATTATAAAGCGGTGTAAATATCGCGATTATGGCATTTCAAAAAAAGGTATTTACAATATACAATAAATTTGAAAGGAAAATAAAGTCTAACTGAAAGTAAAAATGAAAACATGACCGCGATACTTCATCCTAAGAATGTTCGAACGCAGGTAAATATCAAGAAAGTGAAGTCTTTTATCCCATATGAAAATCTGCCGACTCAAAGATCCATTGCATCGAAACTAGGAATGTCTTCTGGCACTGTAAGTAAAATCATTCATAAAGATTTGAAGTTAAAAAAGTTATTTAAACCTAAAGTTCATCTGCTTTTGCCAAAGCATATTGCTGAAAGAAAAGCAAATTGTAGAAAATTATATGAAAAACACCTAACTGCTGAAAATAGGAAATTTGCGGTAACACTGGTTGAGGCATGGGTGTATTTAAGTGACTGTAACAAAAAGAACAATTTTCTATTGCTCAACTGACAGGAATGACCGTACGAAATGGCTACGTCAGAAGTTCATGATAGTAGCAGGATTTTGTTACAACGACAAATTAAAAATAAAAAAGTCTCAAGTAAAGACAAAATCAATTCACTCTACTATCAGCAGCATATTTTAGAACCAATTTTTGGAGAAGAAATTCAAGCCTTATATGGAAAGGATAAATTTTTGCTGGACAAAGCCTCTAGTCACACGCCTAAATAAACTGACGCTTATTTAGCAAAGAAAGAATCGGAAGCAGGAATAAAGTGTATCCCATTTATTGAAATACCTGTAACATCACCTGATGCTTCCAATGGACTTTTGCGCTTTCAATTTATTGAAACGAGTCTTAGGAAAACTGAATCCATGGATACTGAACGGACTTTGGAAAACGGTTCAAGAGGAATGGGGTACAATTGACATGACAGTACTAAGAAAAAGTTCACTTTCATGAAAAATTCGAGCTACAGCAATTGTCAAGAACTATGGCTATCACATAGAAGCAAATCGCCGCAAAAATACGGCATTTATACACAAAACTTAACTTTCAAAATCATTTCCATAAAGTGCGAACGATCTTCTGTATATATATATATATATATATATATATATATATATATATATATATATATATATATATATATATATAAAGTTTAATATAAAAACAGTGACATAAATTAGTTAATCAATTATGTTATAAAAAGTGCAAACCCCCTTTGATGTCACCCAAGCTCAATAACTTTAGAAAAGGCTGTAATTTACAATCTTATCAAAACCTCCACATTACAAAATATTTACATTCATTTTGCTAAGATACCTGCGCCTAGCTGCTATTTCATCTCACAAAATAGCAGCTTAGCGCAGTAAATTTTGATTACTTTACTATATGAATTCTTCTGTAAATTAATATTATTCACATTGCATTTGGAACTTATATATATCATAGTCAATTAATGGGAAGACTTATGGCTTACAATAATTTTCTTATGTTATATTTCATGAAATTATTCCATACAAGATTTTTGAGTATATGTAATACATATCAATTGATTCCAAATAATTGATTCTAAAACAACAGTTTTAAATGGATTTCATAACTGTACTGTTAAGTTCCATAAATGTTTTCTCTTGTACATTTACTATCAGATGTTGTTCCTAATATATGTGTCGCTGAAATCTATATTTTAGGAGTATCATGTTAAAGATCTTTTGTTCAAATATTGCAAAACGATAAATTATAGCCACAAAATCAATATTGATAATTAAATTTTCTGACCATGTAAGCTCAAAAATGGGGGATTATAATATTTTTATACATAAAAAATGGAGGAAATTTATTTGATGTATGAATATGACATATAAAATATATTTTTGAGAAATAAAAATATAAAAAAAATTGTATTAGTTTTACTTAGAATAATTGTTAACTAACTAAATTGTGTTCCATTTATCAAAACACAAAATAACATAAAATTGTATGCTTAGGATTTAATTTAATATAATGATTAGTAATGTTAATCATTACAAAATGACATTTGTTTTATTTATAAGAAATTTTATTCTATTTCTTAATAGGGAGCTCCAGTACTTAGATACCACAGTCTAACATTTATATGGTAATTAGATAAGAAAATATGGGCATATTTAGAAAGAATGCATTATTATCTAAGGCATTTTTTATCTTCAAACGAACTACTGGAACCACAGTTTGACTCTTTTAACGCTACATACTTATAATTCATAGTTTCTCACGAGGTATGGTACAGCAAGAGTGTAATGCGGCTGTTCGTGGAATGAGTTTTAAAATACTAGTAAGCTTACGGCATTATTCTACAAATAAAATATTTTGCTGTAAATATAAACGTTTCATTTCCGACCGACAGATGGCGGCATTTATATTAACTTATAAATACCAGTAGAAAAGTTATCGTGTAAAACATCTAATGGGATTAAACAGAATATCATGGAAGAATCCCGCCGAACTAACCAAAACGAAGTCTACCAAATTATTGATCGATTTCCAGGTCCCCGTAGAGCGCCAGTTGTAAGATTTAAAGAATTGTGAAAATATTAACTTTTTTTTCAAATTTGAAGTAATGGAAATTCATCTTTGGTTTCTCGAAATTTTTAGCAGTATAAAAGTAAAATAATTCGGCATGTGAAAATAGAAATTTTAACAGATTTATGTTACTAATTAATACAATTGTATGATAGAACGCATAGCACCAGTTAAATTGCTTACTAATCGAGTTCATAATACGTTAAAACGGAACAGAACTTAGCATTTTTTGATAAGTTAGTTTTGAATCATTCTCAATTTATGTGCATTTAAAAATGAGATATTTTGTTACTAAATTTAATAGTTAAAATTTTAAGCACAGGTTAATTCAGTTGTAAGTTATACAAACCTTCTGTACCAAAAACTTATACGCTTACTAATTGAGCTCATAATATATAAAAATGAGACAACTTGTAGCATTTTTTGATTCGTTAGTTTTGCATCATTCTCAATTTACGTGCAATTAAAAAGGAGATATTTTAGTATTAAATTTAATAATTACAATTTTAAGCCGAGGTTAATTGAAATGTAAATTATACAAACCTTTTGTAACGAAAATTTACACGCTTACTAATTGAGTTCATAATACATTAAAATGGAACAGAACTATTAGCATTTTTTGATTGGTCAGTTTTGCATCATTCTCAATTTACGTGCATTTAAAAATGAGATATTTTATTACTTAGTTTAATAATTGAAATTTTATGCTCAAGTTAATGCCGTTGTAAATTATACAAACCTTTTGTAACGAGGATAATTCGATCTACTCGGTTTCATTAAGTCCCCGAGGTGAGCAAGTGATCAGAACACCTGCTTTCAAATACAGAAACGCGAGTTTAGCATCAGGATGACCAGCGTCTGGATGACGGTCGTTTTAAGAGTACATTTAATGAGAACACATCGATTTAAGAATTAATCCGATATTCTTGTACATAAAACAACAGTTCTGGAAAAAATAAACAAACGAATAAATACATAGTTGCGAATAACATCCTATATTGCAGATTATAAACTTGTGCCATCCCCCTGTGCATTGACAGCAAAAACAAATGTGAAGAAAATAGTTCATAATATGGTATTTTCTCGAATCACTGGAATGTTCTAGAGGTCAGAATGCTGGAGCAAAAGTTCAAGATCACAGGGATCAAATCTTCCCCTTCGCAGATGGCCGTTATTTGTTTAATTTTTAGTTTATCCCGGAAAAGGTTAAGTGCTCTTTTGAAAATAATTCGACTTCGTAAGTATTTTGGTAAGCCGGGGTTTTTACGATGCTTAAAAACAAAATATAACTAAAGAATGAATACTTAAAAAAAATCTCACCAGAAATAATCGTTTTTGTTATCATTATATTGTACTATTCTTTTTCTAATTCTTTTAACAAAGACAATTTTTACGGTTCTAGCATCCTAGACACTTTTCTTCTAGGAGCAATTTTTAAGATAAGTATTTAGTTTTGATTTTTTTTTTTAGGAATTGCCGTAATATTTCCCTCATTTATCTCCAAAGACAAGAGAGTTAAGTGAGAGGCTTTTTCAGTCTATCTCTTTCTTTCTTTCTTTGCCCTAAGATATACATAATTAAAATCAATCTAAACAAAAAGAGCTTTGTTTTAAAACCGGAGTTTATTTAACGATAATACTATAAGTTATGACTCGCTAATTTTTTTTTATTTGTACGGAAGAGCGTTTTTCTTTGGAGGAGATTAAACGACAAGTTAACATTTGTTGCAGGATAAATTTTTATTACTTTATGTTGATCTTGAGATTTGTATTCTCCTTTTTTTGTACGAAGTAATAAATAATACTTTCTGTGCAAAAAAAAGGTTTTTTTTAATGCAAATGATAAATTTTGTTACTAGTCCTGCTATTTGCTTAAACAACAGTTTATTTTCTTAAGTAATGTTATTTTCTGGAGATAAAATTTTGTGTATAAAAATTATGTTAAGGATTTTAGTTTAAAATGAAAGTTAATTTATTAAGATTTTTAATTAGATTATGTTATGTAATTACAGTATATGAGGAAGTAGATTTTGGTCATTGACAATGTTAATTACTTTCGAAATTTTTCTTTAAAAGGTAAATAAATGATAACAGCTTTTAATACATAATATACTTACAAAAAGAATATGTATAAACTGATAATTAAAGCCTGCAAACTATTTAACAAATTTATAAGCACACAAACGTAAGCCGATTATTTTTATATTTTTATTTAAATTAAATAAAGGAGAGAAATACTGTTTCTCTTTTTGGATACATTTATGTCTCACAAAATTAATCGGGTTTTGATTCCGTTCTGAAAGTATATTAAAAAATAAAAATGCATAAAATTGAAACTTTAAAAAGGTGCATGTTTCCTCAGTTTTGCAATTTTTGATTTTACCAAGATGAAATTATCAAACTGAAATTTCATTGTTTCTTGAAAAAGGAAATTTTAATACCACAAAAGTTTTAGGACATTGTTCAAGCTGCTAAAGCACTCGCTTGTAAAATATACGATATATATATATTTTTCAAATTTTAAGCAAAAACAATAAGTGAAATTAAAAAATTATTTTGCATCATTTCGGAAAATTTTGAATTATTACAATATATACGTCAGGGATGAGTCAAAGAAGGATTACTCGGTTTAAATGTTCATAGAATAGTTCTTATTCTGCATCTAGAATTTTTTTTAAAAACTGGATAAACGTTTATTTCTGCTGGTAAACCGTGTCCGTATAACATGTCATTATCAAACACATAATATTTGGATTGAAAGACATCAATAAAAGCTATCCTTTAAATTTAAAATTACATAATACTTCAAATATTTTCAAAAAAATCCAAGACAGGTGTTTCAAGCTTGCAGCAGAAACGCTTTTAACGGGTAATGTATACATGAATGAATACAACTTCAGTAAAAGTACAAACTGTAAAGAAAGTTTTTCTTTCTGCTGGATTAAGCGCGAGAACAGGATAGGAAAAAATACATAGCTAGTTTATAGCACTGACAGCTTAGACTTTCTTTTCAAAAAATAGTGAAATAACGTTATATTTGGCAACTAAAGATATATTTAATACCTTTTGGTTTTGATGGTTGGGTATCTCTATTGAAAAGACACCCAAAAGAAAGTCAGAAACAAATTTTATAAAGCTTTAAACATAGTGGTGAGTGTGTTACAGTGTAGAATATGCCATCCATTGATTCATTAATTTTTATTAATTGGTCATGTAATGGTTCTGTTCAAATGATACTTGAAACCCTCATCACAAAAAGTAAACCTGATAAGTTATTTTTAATATGGCACTAACAAAAACCGAAAATTGCACGTCGTTCATACTTAATTGAATGTGTAATATAATTACTGCAATTAATAAAGCCCTAAATCAATTTCCTGATTTGAACCCCTATAGCATATTTAAGATAGACAGGAATTTGAATTTGGAGAGTAAAAATATTTCTTTAAATCACTGACTGCAGTCGGCAATACGAGACAACTAAAACACAATCCAGTAAGATGTTAAAAGAGGGTTTACTATTTAAGTTAAGACCGACAAGGCTAATTTTAGGTTTATTGAGCAGCTAAAGGCCATTAAATCTTATAATGCATTTAGCCATGCAAAAAAGATTAATTTTTGTATATATGCATGTACTGTATAGTTATTATTCAATAATTAAAATTAAAAGCTATAACTTTTCATGCATAACACATTTTTATAAATAATATGAAAAAACCAAGCTATTAAAATGTAAATTATTTGGATTATTAGTATGAAGTAAATTCCTAAAGATGAAAGATAACTATAACATTAATTGCATAATCTTAATGACTATGGTAATAAAATATTTGTTTTTTCATTAAAGTGTAATTAGCAAAAATGCTTAATTCCTTAATACTGTATGAAACGTCTCGATATTTTTATGTTTAGTGATACGATTGTGATGTGATATATTATGTGATATGTCACATAATTTTTATATATTATTATCTTGATTATGAATATACTCATATTTTGTAAAAAAGTAAAAATGAAAACGTATGAAATTTATTTTTTCTACATGCTTTCGAAATTAGATAAACCCACGCCGGAGTTTCCTAAAAGAACAAATCTTTTTGCCATTAAGATCAGGCTATTAAAACACGTTATTTTTTTTGGAATTTTAATATTGATGACACTATATCGGCAATAATAAACAATTGTAATGATATTAAGAAATATTTAAAGAGACATTTAATCTGAAGGAAAAATTCAAATAAGTATTGATTTACGGCTCACTTTTATGTTAGGCTTAGCATCATTAATATTTCATTAAAATTTCCGCCTTTGTGTGTGTTTCGCCTAAGTTGTTTAACATTTCATATTTGTTCGTATTGCATGATTCTGATGTTTAATAGTTTTCAAAATGTATGTGACTTATATGCTTATGTTTCTTCCATACTTTTCAATACCTATTCGATGTGTTCAATTTACGTTTAATATTTTTCGTTTATACTTCTGCAATTTTTATGTGATTTATTATTGAGCACCAAATACTTTCATTTTTAAAGGTGGAAAAGCCCTTATGAAAAAAATACAAATTTCAAAGAGTTCAAAGTAATAATAAAAAAAAATCATGGCAATGACATGACGATACTAATCAGAAATTTCTCCTGTGACCACACTTTTTGTTTCTAAGCTGATTGTGCGCCATAGCTTTGATCTCTATGCGCGAATAAGTACAATGAAATTGCATGTAGCATATAAATTTAGAGTCAGGCATAATGGGTGACACATCACTATAGATTGTCGACATCGATGGTTGAAGTCGCGAGACACTTTATCTCTCTAATAATTTGGTGAAAAATTTTTCGGCACATACTTCTTAAAATATTTCATTAACTATGTGTAAAACATGAAATTCTCAATGTGAAATTTCCTTACATAGAGCGATGGTTCGGTATTTTACTGTCTTCGAAATTCAGAGGTGGGTCTATTTTAGGTTCTGGGTCTTTAAATCTTCATGTAGTGTGTATTAAGTGAAATATAAATAAACTTTGTTTTAAATATTGGATCACGTCCCGAAAATAATCTTATTTGTGTAGGCAAATGCATTCGAAATCTTATGTTTCTAGATGACGTTTCGCCCTCAGAAATAAAACCCTTAGAGCTCCAAATTAAACAATCCAGACGCTTTAGATAAGTTAAACTAAACCTGTATTGAACTGAGTTTTAATTTCAGATTAAATCGAAGAAAAATACGAATTATGATTAAATGAAAATATAATAAAAAGTCAACCAATGAATTAAATGTAAATAAATCTAATTTTTCATGTGACAACTTCGGATGATTTCTAATAGTTTTTCCGTAACAAATAGTAACACAAATCAACCAGTCTTATAGCATTGTTTTAGTTATATCTAAGTTATACATTCACAATCCAACAAAATATCACCGTTTACCTAAAATATAAGCTATTATATCCTGATTTGCAAGGATAAGCATATTTTTGGAAGCGAGCCACGTATTGTTTATTTATGATTATCTCATGTGGTTATGCTGTCACTAGGGAGAAGTAATAAAAAAAAATCCTTCAAGATGCATTTTCACGCATCTCTGCGTGGGAATGAAAAAAGAAAATTATTTTTTGTAACAAGAAAAAAAATATGACAAGCATAAGATACGCGTTATTTTGTTACTGAAGTATTTTTTATCCTCTGAAAGAGTTAATGTAGCCAAATATTTCGAGAATAATATTTTTACGTCTCCTCAAATTTTATAAATATAAGGCCTGCAATTTAGTCCCTCTGTAAAGTATATAAATAATTGTTCTTCAGTAGTTCATAAAAAACAGAGGAGAGTCAAGAAAGATAGTTTTGCAGGTTTAACGCATAGTCCTAGAAGCTAAATAAAATCAGATACGAACTTGGTTTTTGACAAATTATGCATTCGAAAATCCTATGGTGTATCGTGTGCATAAAAATAACAGAGGATAGCCATGAAAGATAGATTTGCAGGTTTAACGTATAGTCCTGGAAGCTAAATTTTATAAATATGAGACCTGCAATTTAGTCCAGGTGTTAAGTATAAATAATTCTTCTTAAGTAGTTCATAAAATACAGAGGAGAGTAATGTAAGATAATTTTGCAAATTTAATATATAGTGCTGAAAACTAAATAAAATTAGATACGAGCTTCGTTACTGACAAATTATGCTTCATTAGATTCGAAAATCCTATGATGTATCGTGCTCATAAAAAAAACAGAGGAGTGTCAAGAAAGATTGTTTTGCAGGTTAAACGTATAGTTCTGGAAGCTAAATTTTATAAATATAAGGTCTGCAATTTAGTCCCTCTGTTAGGTATATAAAAAATTGTTCATAAGTAGTTCCTAAAAAACAGAGGTGAGTAACGTAAGATATTTTTGCAGATTTAATGTATAGTGCTGGAAGCTAAATAAAATTAGATACGAGCTTCGTTTGTGACAAATTATGCTTCATTACATCCGAAAGTCCTATGGTATGGAAAGTCCTCTAGATTCCACGAACTGCAAACTTTAAGAGAAAATAGTAATTATCCTCGAAATCCTAGTTTTCATTATATTATCAGGGAAACTTAGAACCCAAAATTTAGTTGGTAGTAAAAATATTAAGGAAATGAAATTCTTGAGAGATATATAATTTCACGTGGATAAATAACACATTCATGAATGACCAATAAAGAAATGATAATTTTCATAGGAAAGTAATCAAGATGGAGAAAACATAAGAAAGAGATATTGTAATATAATCCTAAAATAAATTAGTAGTACAGGGAACATAACGGTTTAAAATGCAGTTACAATTATATAAATTATAAATATATATATATATATATATATATATATATATATATATATATATATATACTTATATATAAAGAGAGAGCGATTTTGTACGTAAAGTTTAATCTCCAGAACCACTGCATCTATTTGAAAAATTCTATCACAGTTTGAAAGGTACATTATTCTAGATGGACATAGGCTATATATTATGTACATCTGATCAGTAGAAATAAAGTTAGGGTAGTTAGGGTAGTAGTAATCCTAACAATCCCCATTGTTACCGCTACTGTCCTCTACCGCTTTTTGTGCCGAAGGCTTCAACGATCCTTAGCATGGTGCTATCGCGGTGGGCTTCTGTTCTGACGTTAACGGTTCGAAACTAGCCGTTCTCCGGCTTGCTTTTTTCTTTTAAAAAATTAATTTAATTATTAACTAACGTAATATTAATTTGAATATTATTTTAAGAATATTATTTTTAAAAAAATTTAATGTTTAAAACAAATTTCTTTACTTAAAATCCTTTATTTATTTTTGTATTTTTATTTCAACTCTTAACCTCTTTCTATTATCTATACTTATAAAAAAAACATTCTTTACTTAAAATCCTTTTTTTATTTTTGTATTTTTATTTCATCTCTTAACCTCTTTCTATTATTTTGAATACTATTTTAGGTGCTTAAAATAATTAAAAAAAACATTCTTTACTTAAAATCCTTTTTTTATTTTGTGTTTTTATTTCATCTCTTATTCTAATTTTGGGATACCAATGTGTATCTATACTTCTATAATCTGTATCTATATCTATATTTCTATATTAATATATAAAGAGAGATCTGATTTTGTATGTGGAGGGTAATCTCCGGAACCACTGCTCCTATTTGATAAATTATTTTACTATTTGAAAGGTACATTATTCCAGATGTACATAGGCTATATATTATGTATATCTGATCAGTAGAAAGAAAGCTAGGGGCCTAAATGTTGAGCTGATGCTTCACCTTTACAACTTTTCCTTTGTCACATTTTTAACATTTGAATTTTCTTTGTCAATGATATTCAAGTAACCATAGCAGCACATTAAACTACATTTTTATTTATTATCAGTAAAACATTTAATATGTTAAAGATTCAAGTGAAGGAGGTATTAAAAAATACAAAAAGAATTTTTGAAATTGACAACGTTTAAGGGTTTATTGATGAAAATTACATTTGAAACTACGCTTTTTATGGGACATTTGAGGTAAAAATATTTACAATTTGTTGGCTATCATCTGGAAATTTATTGGCATAATACTTCAGAACTTTATTTATAAACTTTATGTTTTTGAATTTATGTACAATTTTGGGACAATTATGGGACATATGAGGTAAAAATATTTACAATTTGTTGGCTATCATCTGGAAATTTATTGGCATAATACTTCAGAACTTTATTTATAAACTTTATGTTTTTGAATTTATGTACAATTTTACGCACAATTTGCGTAAATCGAACTTGAATTGTTGAACTTTATTCAAAAACCAGTGTGTTTCATTGAAACTGTGAAATTTATTGATTATTTCTAATAGGTCTATGTTTGTTCCTTTATAAGTGAAAACGTATTGCTTCAATTGAGCTGAAATTTTGTATAGATATAGTTGATAGTTCAGATTGAAACATTGGCATATTATTTTTTGAAAATCGGGCCCCGGAGATTTTTAATTAATGTTTTAATGATTTTGCCCCTAAAAGTTGCTCATTTCGACAGCTTCCGCTGCTGTCCTCGCTGACAGCGAGACAATGGAGCCGAATCGTGCCAAAATCGGAACGCGGGTGGCCCCGGACACGATTCAGTGCCTGACGTAGCCGAATTTCTGAATTTTTAATTTTAAAAAGTTATTAAATTTTTGTGCCATTTTTGATGTTTGTTTTGTGTGTGGACTCTGTAGCGGATAGGCTATGGAGCCAAATCATATCAAAATCGGCATGCGGGTGGCTCCGGACACAATTCAGTGCCTGACGTTACAGTTTCCAATAAAAATTTCTTTTGCCATCACCATGAATAAATCCCAAGGTCAAACATACAAATATATTGGACTTGACATACGGGAAGATTGGTTTACTCATGGACAATTACATGTTGGTCTCTCTAGGTCAGGAAATGCGGAGAATCAATTTGTTTTAACCTCAGAAAAACGAAAAATGTGGTATACCATAAAGTTTTAAAACAAATTATACCTTCCTAATATCTACTTAAGATCGATAGTTGTTCAACCCGCACAAAGTCGGGACGGGCCGCTAGTATATATATATATATAATATGTGTGTGTGTGTGTTTTACAATTTAATATAAAAAAATTTGTAGTAAAATCATGTACAGGGAATTATAAAGAGTTTAGTACAACACAAAATTGACAAAATAGTACGCCTACCCAAAATTAGATCTTATAGACTGCAGACTACATATACATGTTTGCATCTGAAAAATGCATAAAAATAAAAATGCGTGTTCTCAAATATTTAAATGAAACTAAATCTTTCGATGATTCAGACGAATTCTAAAAAGTCAAGCTGGAAAATGTTTAAAGATTCATAGGTATCTTATGTGTATTTCTAATTATCTGTAAATATTTAATTATTATGCTTTGTGGTGTTTCGTTATGGAGATTTTTTTCATTAAAATGTGCAAAAGTTTATGAAGAAAATTTATTAAATATTCCTCCAATACACGTACATAACTGATCGTTATTATATGAAAGTGTTAAGACAAACTTTAAAAGTAGACAAATATTCTTAAAGAAATATTCCTTTTATCTGTAAAGAAATATTAAAGAGAATTTTTTTAAGAATGCATAGGATGTTTAAGGCTCGAAGAGGAATATATACAAGGAAATCTTAAACAGTAGATTTCATTAAAAGGAAGTTCGTTGAATTTACAATTATTTACTGGACTGTTAGGCAGAAGTTTTGAATATATTATTTAAAAATAGAGAGAGGAACAATGCCATTCACAGAACGTAGAGAAAATTCTATTTTTTCATGTCCAAAAATAGTTTCCGGTACATGGATTAAAATATATTCTTGGATATTTTACCGTTAAAAAAAAGTAGTTAAAGTGATCCCTTTCAAAAAAGTCTCATGATATTTTTTGGAGATACCTTATGAACTTCTAGTTGGGTAATAGGTTTGTTCATTTATTAAAATAAATTGTGTTGCCATAGCCATGAGAAAAAATAATTTAATGTCTAAATAAAGCCAAAATTTTTATCTCACTCTCTACCTCACTTTCCCATACATCATATCATCTAGCAAGTATGCGCTTGGAAAAAGCATTTAGCTCTCATCATCATGTCATTCATCTATCGATCTTTCTTTCATAATCTATATATCTAAAACTGTGACGTAACTGACTGACTGACTGACTGACATATAACTCACAGACCAAACCGCTGTACCTAAAGGGCTGAACTTTTGCATGGCGATTATTCTTATAGTGTAGGGGTGCACTAAGAGAGATTTTTGAAAATTCTTCTTAGATTTTTAAATTAAATTTTTAAGCTGTTTTTATAAAATTCTTTAAATTTTGCATTTAAAATTATAATCCGAGGGTTATAAATTTTATATATCGAGAAAGATCATAAAAATTTCTTTAAAATGAAAACTTTTTCGAATCTTTACCTCAATTTTCTGAGTTTTGGTGAATTTTTAAAGATTAATTTTTAGAATTGAATTTATTAAATGCTCATCACGTGGTTTCTGTTCCTTTTGTGATACTTTAAACTAATTTTGCATCACTTGCATAACAACGAAATAGACAAAAATATTTTTTTCCTGCTAATGGGGCAGACGATTGGACATTATACAAAAAAATATTAAAATACTGCAAAAGAAATGTTCCTCAAACTGTACTATATTAACTGTAGTATATTCTTTAGTATGTTCTATTAATTTTAGTTTGAATATTTTCTTCTACATTATTTTGTCTATAAAAATATCCATTACGACTTTTTATAAATACATTTTTTCGTTTCTTTTACATCATTTCCATATATTGATCGTTGTATTTATTATATATATATATATATATATATATATATATATATATGGTATTAATTGCATACATTGAACGTTGTATTTAATTTAAATGTACTCCGTAGCAAAGAACGGGTTTTCAGCTAGTAATACATAAGAGGTAAGGTCCTTTACATAAGAACTAAGGTCAATCGGTCTTTACGTGATCTAAAAAAACTTATATTTAAGAAATGTCCTTAACCCTTAAGTTATTCAAAGGCTTAATTCCTTTACCACAAATGTACTCTCATCCTATTTCTAGAGACTTTGTGTCAGGGAACTGACACGAATATTTGCAGTACGAATAGTTACGCAATCTCGATACTATTTTATAATGCCTACTAGTGAATGCTAACGCCCATCGCAAATATATGTGTCGATGTCAATATTATTGTATGACCAAACAGTCATAAGCCTTGAAAGTTGGAACTCTGATCTAACAGATGGTGCACTAGCGGTGCTTGTACAGACATAGTAGTTTTGGATTTGTTTCGAAGAGTAACACTGCCGCAATAATACTTTATAGATGAGTTCAATATTCAGATATTATACACAGTTTTTATTGTTATTTCCTCGATATATTATTAACACTGAGTGTAATTGTTTTCATTGAAGCAATATATACATCTTAAGAAACGGAATATATAAATAATGATATTTGTTACATTTCGATGCATATTCAACACATTATTTTCAATACCTTCATCTCAAGAATATTAATGCAGACATATATTTATTAAAATTTATCGTATAAAGCTTTCAGAGCAGAGAAAATTCGTGTATTATTTATATCCCATAGAAAGCTCTTGTATAAAAAGAAGATGCACATACATATAAGTACACATAGAGGTGTCTAGTATCTTTATCACTATTTATTTGCAAACTGAAACTGAATAGTAATATGGGTTTCAGTTACTTATGACTGGGGATAATCTGTCCTATCTATGCTACATCGTTATAAGTTTATCTCAACACCGAATTTATTAATACCAGAGACAAATAATCATAAATATTAAAACTTAATTAGCTGTTTGTTAATTAAATAAGTCTTAATTCATGTTTCCCTAGATCGTTAGACTTTCCTTCTGTAGAATTATATCTCATTTGAAAGTACTTGAAGTGTAAGGAATGGCGGTGGAGAAGAGAGAAAGCTCAGAAAATTCGAACATGTCTTGGAGGCTAGCCAAATACCTTTTCAGTTTTAAAATCTTTATACTCTGGTTATATTTATCAAATACAATTTGAGTTTTGCCGAGAAAAGCGCAAAATGGTAACCTCGTTTTCAATATTCGGGACTTAATTGCTTAATCAAGCGTACTTTTTATGCTTCTAAAAGAAGTTTTAGTGATGTTACAATTATTTGTAGACAGTTTAAAATTTGATAGCTGCCGTTATGGAAGCAAGAGACATACATATAGTACTTTGAGATAAATATGACTTACTAGACGAAAGATATCCTCTCTCACAGCAGGTAGTATTCATGATGTCTTGTTATTTGATTAAAAGTCCTTTTCCTTCCATAATTTACCCTTTATGAACCCAAAGCCAAATTTTAATAAAAAACTATTTGTAGCTATGAAAATACACTCTTAGACAAAAAAACCGACGCACGAAGAAGGAATTATCCGAATGGGACGAAACTCGGTAGATGTGATGTACATGTACAGAAAACAAATGATTAGAATGTGAGTAAAACTGGATGATTTAGAGCTTTGCAAAGTGAAAAAGTCAATAACGCCTCGGTCCACCTCTGGCCCTTCTGCAAGCCCTTATATTATTCGGCTTCGCATTGACTAATAGAGGTAGCGGATGTTCTTCTGCGGAAAAGCGTCAAATTCTGTCCAACTGGCACGTTAGATAGTCGAAATCCCGAGCTGGTTGGAGAGCACTGCCCATAATGCTCCAAACGTGCTGAATAGGGGAGAGATCCAATGACCTTGCTGGCCAAGGTATCGTTGGGAAAGCATTAAGACACGCTATAGAAATTATCCGTGTGCGAGCGGGCATTATCTTGCTGAAATGTAAGCCCAGAATATACGTGATATGAAGTGCAACAGAACGGAGCGTAGAATATCGTCGACGTACCGCTGTGCTGTGAGGATGCCACGGATGACAACCAAAGGGGTCCTGCTATGAAAGGAAATGGCATCCCAGACCATCACTCTTGGTGGTCGGCCCGTATGGCGGATACAATCAGGTTGGTATCCCACAGTTGTACGGGGCGTCTCCAGACACGTATTCGCTGGTCATCAGGGCTCAGTTCGAACCGGGACTCATAACTGAAGACAATTCTACTCCAGTCAGTGTCATTCCAGTTCGAATTTTACCGGCACCACTGCAAACGGGCTTCTCGATGTACAGAGGTCAATGGTAGTCGGCGCAAGGAGCGCCGTGAGCTCAGCCCCCTTTCTCTGAGCCATCTATGAATGGTCCTTGCGGTCACTGAAACACCAGTTGCATGTACGATTGATGATAATGATGAATCTGGGGCTGTGAATGCCGCTCTGACGATTGCTCGGTTCTAGAGTTATGTCGTACCTCTAGGCCGACCACATCCTTCTTGACGCTGTGTTCGGCCACGGTTCACCCATTCCTGCCAACATCGTCTAATAGTAGCATCGCTCTTATCCAAATGTCGAGCGATTCGCCAATTAGACCAACCGGCTTTTTGGGCCCAACTACACGGCCTCTCTCAAATGCTAACATCTGGACATATTTTTGGCGTACCTGTATGCGAGGCATAGTTACTGTCTACCTGAGTACACGGAATGAAATTCGCAAAGAATTCATGACCTGGGATCGAAATTTCTCCTCCTTAATATCCTGCGCAGTATAGATGCTCTGCAGCGTCACATGTTCATTCATTGGCTACCAAACTTTAAAATTTTGAATTTTCCGTCTTAACCTGTATGCATATCAATGTGTGTCCAATTTGCGTTACCCCTCCTTCGTGCGTCGTTTTTCTGTCTAAGCGTGTATAATGAAGATTCTCAAAAATTTTAACAAATAAATGTATGAAAGTTTTAAGTATTTCATACACGTATTTGTTGGCATATTGTTCTAAACCGTTTTCATGAACAGTTTATTGACTTCGTGACACGGACATCGATAATAACAAGATCTTAAATTATAATGTTTGGAACCGCAATGAAGGGAATTAAGTTTAAACCTTACTGTATTCGCATGACTATAATAAATATCCTCTATCCGTAGATGGAAATTCAATATGCGGAAGCTTTACAAAGCATACCTGGAGCCCTTGTTCTTTCCCTTCTACGTCATCAATGCTTGTTAGTGACTCTTTATACCCAAACAGTTTTTGGGTTGATGCGACTTGTTGGTCTTACGTATAGATTTTCCAGGATTCATATATCTTAGAAATCTATCCACTGAAAGTGCATAATTCTTGTGCAAGTTATTATCACACCTTTGTTACGATCGTTGAATATTTAAGACTAAACAAGAAAATTGAGTAAGTTAAAAAGTCTCTTACATTCAAAATTGTCTCTAAGAAAATTCTCGGGATTCTTCAGCGTTTCTCGGGGGAATATATCATCATCGGAATGCAACAACTAGGTAACTACAAAAAATTATTTTTGACATACAAGGCTATTTATAACTAAATTACATAAGAAATGAATGCAATAACTAGACAACTCACTTTGCTGCTAACCTAATGCCATCTGTTGACTAGTGTAATAATTAGACAAACATAACGATGAGTATTTTCTTACTGCAAGAAGTAGACATTTGAGATCTTCAAGAATTTGAAGAATCGAGGTACCTAATTCTTGCAAACAGATTCGTGCAATCAGATATATTCAAAGGACCAGCCACAAATATGATTTATCCATAGACGAAGTGGTAAAAATATTTAATAGACATAAAATCACAACAGATAATACAACTACACGGACATCGATAATAACAAGATCTTAAAAAGTTTCGGGTCACCCAGCTACTAGAGAGTGTTTGATTTTGAGGGGGATGGACGAATATCACACTATCGGTCTTCGCCGAGAAAACAGTTCCGCTACGTCCCTAGCCCGTGCTATGCCGATGGCGGTATTTATCGCAACAACTATATTTAGTTTATTCATACATTTTGTTTTTCAGTCAACTCGGAATAATCTGCTATTTGTTGGATTTTGGACTGGTCTTCGTAACTTTATTGGACAAAAAGGGCCTGTGGCAGCCTTGTGGTACAGCGTGCTGGCTTTCGGTGCTGAAGGTGCTAGGATCGAATCCCAGCGTCGTGCCACAAAAATGCCTCCCTTTGTGTAGTTACGTTGTAGGGGGTAATGCTGGTCCGCCTATATGGTTCCCCCATAATAAACTGGTGAGCATTATAGACTAATGTCTTCACGATAAGTGCCTCCGCATTTGTAAAAAAAAATATTGGACGAAAAGGTTACTGGATACTCGAATATCTCAGGTGGTTGTTAAAAAAAAGCCTTCGAATGTGTCTCGTTGAATACGTTCTTATACATTGTATCCCTTTACAAACCAACAATTTTCTCTTTCTGTCAAAATTTTGGTACAGTAGGTAAAATTAAGGAAACCAAAATACATGTATTATTTTTTTTTCTTATTTAATTTTTACAAGAGTATTTCGGCCACATCATTAATTTGCGTTTCTTTCAGTTTCTGACAACTTTTTAATATAAAACACATGAATTGTGATGGATTATCAAGCATTAAATAAAGTACAGGGTTATAAGGAAATAATCATCCGATTACAAAATTTAATATTCTCCATAATTACAAAGGAAAATGTTAAATTTTTTTCACATGTGTTCGATATGACTTCCTTTACTCACCCGTATAAATCACTGCGATATGCCATTTCTTGCCAAACACGTTGTAATATTTCACTCTTAACTCTTTGTAAAGCATCACGAATGCGTTGTTTAAGTTCAGGAAATCTTGTAGGCAAAGGAGGTATAAACACAAGATCTTTGACATCCCCAAAGGAAGAAGTCACGTGAGGTTAATTCCGGTGACCTAGGAGGGTAGCTGTGTAGCCGAATGGTCGCAGTGCAGTCGATGATTTCATCCTACACAGCTACCTTCCTCGGTTGTCGGACTTAACCCCATGCGATTTCTTCCTTTGGGGATATGTCAAAGATCTTATGTTCATATACCACTTTTGCCAATAAGTTTGCTCGAACTTAAACATCGCATTTGTGATACTTTACAAACAGTTAATAGTGAAACATTACAACGTGTTTGGCTAGAAATGGCATATCGCAATCATATTATACGGCTGACTAAAGGAATTCCTATCTAACACCTGCATAAAAAAAAATTAAAATTTTTTCTTTTACAATGACATATTAATTATAATTTGATGTTTGTAATTATGGAAAATATTAAATTTTGTAATCGGATGTTTCTTTCCTGATAACGCTGTATTTTGAATTAGCTTCATAAATATATTAACACAAACATCAATATATCAGTTTATATCATTAACATTTCCTGCTTGTTTTTATATACTTCGTGCAAACTCATACAGCTGTCAGTCTATGCATTTAAAGTTGAAATACTACAATTTTTGACGCATTTAATGCATTGTATGACAAACACATAAATAAATATGATTTGCATGAATGTGTAAATCATCGATTTAATACGTTAAAATATTTCGAAACGTTATTAAAATAAAAACAAAAATGCATTTGGTAATATTCCAGAGCAAATGTTTGCCAAATTCTCTGTGTATATCCTACACATGACATTAGATTTTATGAGTTGGGTAAGCCCCTATAAGAAAGTATAAATGAATTATATGCATCATCTGCATCAAAAATATTATGGTATTCTTTGGCTACTTTCATATATTTACGAATTGTAGTTTTTGGGCTATTGTGAGAGCCACACATATTTTCACATGTCAACGGATAAAAACGATAAAAAAATATTAAGAAAAATATTCAAGAATTATGTTCGAATTCTTATGTTAAAATGTATTTTAAATATTTCCTCTTGCATTACATATTTTATTTATCCACGTGCATATCAAAGTATATGAAAGAGAGCCGAATTAATGAATATCTCTGATTCTTGCGTATAACAGAATATTTTAAGTATAAAAACAGAGACAAAATCCCCATTATTTCTTCTGAAAAAAATACTGAAAAAAAAAGTTTTTTCCCTTTCATAACAGTTTCTCGATTTTAAATTAACTTTAACTGTGATGTTACTGTGGTACTAGATGCAATAATTAAAAATATTGTATTAACCTTTTAATTACGGGGTGGGCCAGGTGATGTCCGAATGGCTAGGGCGCTGGCATTCAGTTCAGATCCTATGGGTTTGAGTCCCACTGATGGCATGGATCTTTGTAGCCGTTCGGAATGGGCTTTAAACTGTGGGTTCCGGTCTAATTAGCCCTAGTGTAGCAAAAAGTTTTCGTAGCATTCCAAACCAACCAACACAACTCTTACGGGATGGGATACCATGTATCTCAAGAATTCACGCCCACGAATGAATGAATGAATATACACACACACACATCTCTCTCTCTCTCTCTCTCTCTCTCTCTCTATATATATATATATATATATATATATATATATAAACATAACAACAGAAGCTAAAGAATAAAATAAAAATAAAAAATAATAAAAAGGCGGGCATAGACAGCCAAACAAATTTACTAACTCAAAACTTACCCTAGCATTGAAAACATAAATAACTTTTCAACCAAATATTGCGCAGTTGCTGCATATCTTTACCTTGAAAAAGGCAAATATAACTAAATTTTACAGAGCTATATAATTATAAGAAGAATGTAGACAAAATAATACAGAAATCAAGCACTCAGGACATACACGCACCAGAGGCAAGATTCTATAATAGTACCAGAACTAAACCAGGAGTTCGAGGTAACCGACAGGTCTCGTCATCAGGGATTCTAACCATAGCAAGTAGTCTATGTCTTTTCATTTTCTATTGACTAACAATTTCTTTGGGGAACTCGGGGCCTTGGTATGTGTTTTGGTTATACCTACATCCTAATCAAAAAGTTCCCCTTGAGGTAACTGATTTGGTTTGGCTCCCTGAAGACGAGACCTGTCGGTTACCTCGTACTTCTGGTTTAGTTCTGGTACTATTACAGAATCTTGCCTCTGGTGCGTGGATTCCCTGAGTGCTTGATTTCTGTATTGTTTTTGTCTACATTATTCTTATAATTATCTAGCTATGTTAAATTTAGTTATATATACATACCTATAGACATATATACATTCATATATATATACATATATACATACATATATATACATACATATATATATACATACATATATATACATATATACATACATATATATACATATATATATATATATATATATATATATATATATATATATATATATATATATATATATATATATATATATATATATATATATATATATGCATTCATTCTTGGCCTATATTCTTGGGATACATAGTATCCCACCCGTAAGGAAAAGGTTAAATAACAACAAATACTGTGAACTCCTTATTAGCTGTTAGAATACTGTTTGCAGATTACACGAGCATAACAAAAAAATTCCTTAAGGAATAAAACTTGTCTCTGATAGAAATATTAGCGTAAGTCATGATCGAAAGTAACTAGCAATGTGTTTCAAACAATAGACTAAAAAACTGTATATTACTAGCTGAATACCCGTACTTCGCTACGAAGTTCATTAAAATTAAATACAACAGTCAATGTAGGCAATTAATGCCGATATATATATATATATATATATATATATATATATATATATATATATATATAGGGGAATTGTATTATCCAAGGGCTCCAGCTATGAGCTATATGTCGCCGTGTACGCTATGCGACGACAGCGCTATTAGGTTTTCGAGAGATGAACTCGGAGAAAAGTATTTGAGGGGAGACTGAGATTTGGTCCCGACCGGACAAGAGGTGCCTGAAAGGAGCAGACGGGCTGCGACGGGAGAGACAGTCTCGAAGGGGGCATGACGTTGGCTCCTTATAAGCAGCAGACGGCGGCTTAGTCAACCCTATCGAGGCAGTCGGCCGGATACTTTAACCAATTCTGATTGTGGAGGCCTGGTGTGGCCTAACGTGCTTCTATTACTGTAAATAATTCTTCTAAATGAAATATAGTTTTTGTGTTTTAAGCAGTGACTCTGTCTTTAATTGAGTACTGTCTTACTCTGAGAATAAGAGAGTCTAGTTCCGCTGTGTAGTAATCGGAAAGGTTTCTATAAGACTGAGAGTAACTACCCCTAGACACCGATAATTTATCGTAGCTGATCATGACACAGGCATGTGAAGTATATGAACTCAAAAATATCCCCAGATATGAGTGTTAGAAGTTATGAGATTCCGAATGTCAGCGTAATGCCAAAATTCTTGAAGAGCCCTCGAACCACTCTGTATTTATGGGGTCTGTAACGTCAAAAACCACACTTTGCAAGAAATTTATGGCCAATTATCCTGCACCCAGGTCAATAGGTCGCGGTTCTAACAAGCGTGGGATCTAGCAGTACCGTCCCCGATAAACTTAAGTGGGCACGTGAACTCCACGAATCTAAAGACGCCCAATTAAAATATTAAGTCTAGGTCCTCTGGCGTCAATATCGCAAAGCACTCATTTACTATTTGCGTGAACAGAAGATTTCTGTCTCTTGGTGTCTAACTCTCGTTGCTGTCGGACCTGCGGTCCGCTTCTGCCTTGTAATATAATCCGCGCCCCGTCAGGTCAAGTCATGTGGCCACTGCAGCTAATGCCCTCTAATAAATAAAGCAAGTCTTTGAAGTTGTGCATTTCATCAATGGCTCCAAGTGTGCGCGTCTCGCCTAAGGTTCGTAAGTACTTCCCTGGATCCACACTGCGGCCGACTACATCACATCTTCGTGCAGGCTACGCCTCCGATTAGTGCTATGCCTCTCCTCCACGGCGTGAGGCACGGGCATCACACACACACACACACACACACATATATATATATATATATATATATATATATATATATATATATTTATAATAAATAAACGTTCAATGTATGCAATTGGTGTTAAAAATATATATTTATAAAAAATCGTATGGGATATTTTTAGATACAAAATTATGTAGAAGAAAATATTCAAATTAGCTTTAATAGAACATACTAAATAATATAGTACAGTTTGAGGAGCATTTCTTTTACTGCATTTTAAATTTTTTTTGGATAATGTCCAATTTGCTGCCGCATTAGCAAGAAAAATAAATTTTATTTTGTCTATTTCGTTGTTATGAACGTGACGATACATTTATTTAAAGTACCAGAAAAAGAAATCACGTGATTAGCATTTAATAAATTAAATTCTAAAAATAAATCTTTAAAATATCACAAATAATCGGAAAATGAAGGTAAAGATTCGAAAAGAATTTCATTTTAAAGCAATTTTTATGTTCCTTCTCGTGATATAAATTTTATAACCCTCAAATTATTATTTTAAATGCAAACTTACAAAAGGTTGCAAAAACAGCCTAAAAATTTAATTTAAAAAAATCTAAGTAGAATTTCGAAAAAATCTTTCTTAGTGCACCCCTACACTATAAGGAAAATCGTCATGCAAAATTTCAGCCCTTTAGGTCCAGCGTTTTGGTCTGGGCGTTGTATGTCAGTCAGTCAGTAAGTCAATCAATCAGTCAATCAGTCAGTCAGTTACGTTACTGTTTTATATATATATAGATTACTAAGCAAATTCCATTTAAATCATCTTATCTTCATAAAATTTTTAGACGGCTTATTTTTATAATATATACAACTATTTTTTGATTGCAAGTAATTTCAATACTTTATTGTGAACTGCTTTTTTGTGTACGATAATATAAACCGTTAAAATGCTATTAAATGAGAATGCTACAGCAAAATAAATTCAGAGAATAAAATGTTATGGAAGACTGTGACAATATGTGATTATTATTTTTAACTGAGGCTTTTATTTCTTTCCTGCTATATATGTTATCGGTGTCTTTCATGGACTAGAGCCGGACTAATCTTTTCTCCTAGATTGTTTGAAAATCCGGTATATTTGTTGTATTTGGAGTTCTCTATTGACTTTAATATAATTCAATAAGGTACCTAAACATTTCTGTATGATTTACTTATTATTTAGCTCAATTCAGCTTATAAATTTTTACTGGTGTTGCCACCGATTTATAAAAATCCAAGGCAAATTGTGGCTATTTTAAGAACTAAAGGAGGCCTAATTTCTGCGAGCATCCTCGTGCTCTAATCTTGACATCTTAATGTTGGCACATAATGCTGCATTGATACGTTGCCAAAATTTTGAGGGCCGGACAAATTTTATCCTTACGGATTCAATGGCTACTCGTCACTGGCTCGGTCAGTCCAAGCCGAATGATTACTTCCATCACATTAAGGAAATCAGAGAATTCCTCTTTAAATTGAAGACAAAGATATCTCGTTTCAATGGTTTCTAGCACATTGTTGCGAAAATGGTCACGGGGTAGCTTCTGATATTGCTAAATTGTCAGAAAAACTGGGACTGGTTGTTTTGCCATTGATCACTCTTTCTAAGGTCAAAAGGGAAGGTCAAGGTATGTGGTACGGAATGTTAAATTTTGTAAGCGTGCATTCACACCTTTACCTTTTTCTAACTTAGTTTGTGGGAATTGTTCTTCTTATCAGAAAAGAACTGTTATTAAAACGGACGTGGCTCATAAACCAACAGATAGGAACTGTAGTAGCGACAAAGCGGAAGTACGCAGGATTATTGTTAATACGTTTTATTGGGACACGGGGCCCATTCGGCTCTGATTATTCTCCTTTGTGGTCTTTTGCGCTGGACGTTGTTATTAAAATTTTGATTTATATTTAACTTGATATTATTGTTGGTGATATTTATGATATGTTGTTTGTTCAAGTTGAACTGATTTTATTGTTTCCTATACTGATTGTATAGGGCGTCGAGTTGACGCATTTGTAATTTATTTCCCAATAAAGTTGTTATTGGAGGAAGTTGATCTAGATGGCAGATGGTGGTTGCGTTAATTTGTAGCTAGTTATTTAATTGATAGTTATTGACTCTTGGATGGTCTGAATTCGTAAGACCGCAAGCGGAATGTGTTCTTTCTGACTTGGACGTGTGATGACGAAATTTGCCCCGCGGACGGCTGGGGCTTGGATGTTGCGGTTGGAAGAGCCTGGGGTTGCTTATGGACGAGCGGATTGCCGTCCCGGTGACTGGCTTTCAGAAGTAAACCTTTTCCGGACAATTTTGCGGGGGTCGGTGCGCGACCGACTTTGCCGGTCACCTCTTGAATTAAATGTTTCTAACATTTCCAACCTTTCCAACCTTTCCTGTGAGGTCGAAAGTCTGTAGTATGTACTACTTGACACGGGTCTTGAGTCCTAGATTATTAACAAACAGGCGCACCCTAGTCTGCGTATTTAGGGTTATTACGTAGCGACTGGTCTATAGGTCAATGCCGAATGCCTCATCGACCGGGCCGGTATATATTTAGGGAATTACCTTTTTCCAACAGGAGCCAAATTACCTTATCTCTCCTAGAAAGATCTCTAGACACGTTACCACTTTTACTGGCAGGACTAGAAAAAACTATATTGTCATCCAGGCCTATTTGAAAAGATTCCACAATGTCGATTCTGGTAAATGCCTTGGAAGAAATAGAGATGATGGAGCACCTCTAGTTTTTCTGTACTGGAGAGAATCATTTTAGAGATATTTTGATTGGACTAAGCTACTTAAGTGACTGTCGCCCAGTGGCTAAGTGATTAAAGGCATCAGCCTGCCACGCCGGGGGTGCGGGTTCGATTCCCGCGTAAGACTTGGCTGTATTCTGGGGAAACGGTCAGTCTTCCGCCTGCAAATGAAGCCCCGTCTAGAAAGGGAAGCTGCAACCCATCGTCCATCGCCGGTGTCATCGTTTGTCAATAAAATTCTTGTGTGATTGTGTCATTTGTCTGTTTCTATGTCTTGTATTCATATGTACACCGGACTGGGGTGTAATGTCGTCATCCCCCAGGGACATTAGCCACACACACACACACACTTAAGTGACTCACAATGTATTGTTCCTATTTTTAATTTTTTTTATGTATATTGATTTTTATGTGTATAAAATAATTGCGGTATTGGTGCAAATGCTCAATAAAATATCTATTAAGAAGTAATGATCTAATATTTTACTAATCGATTTTCCAAAATATCTGTTGATTGAAATATTTCCTTGCTAATATCAATCACTTGATACAAGTTGCTATATATACATGTTTATTTCCTTCGTATCAATTTTGTTACTATAACAATCCACTACATGTTATATTATAAAATTTACAAACCTTAAAATTATTTAGTCATTGTTTTGCAGAAAATCCCACTGACCGACTACTCGAATAACTATGAAATCTTACATTCACATACTTTTATGGGGTTCATATATACCTTTAATAGCACACGAATTCTAATGAAGAATCAAGGTATTTAAAATAAATTTAAAAATTCAATTTTAAAACAAATGTTACGTAAAGAATATTCAAAACTGCTGTATGACGTCTAGTTCCATTCGACTTCATTTAATATGGGATTAAAAATTAAATACAAATTTCTTTTTTTCAGTGATCTTAAGAACTTTTAATTGAAAGAGTAGTGATTTAAAAAAATATTTTCAACGAACGTTATTGCTTTAGAAAAGATTTCAGTGAATATAGGCATAAATTATCTGGATGCCATTCATAAAAAATAAGTTCTTGTCTGAATAAGTAGAAAAAAATATGTTTTTGGTTATATAATACGATTTGAGGATTAACCACGTAACACAGAAGAAAAAATTTAAATAATAAAACAGAATTTGTCTGAAAAACAATCTGCACTTCACGAAAACAATAGAATACAGAAGTCTATTTCTTAAAGAAAAGTTGAAAATGTATAACTTTTTATTCTTCTAAGTAAACGCTATCAAAGACATTCGATGTTGTACAATTAAAACTTTCGAATATGTTTTTTCCTTTTCTTTTGTGGCATACAGTTACGATTTTGGATTATCTGTGTTTTATTTGGTATTCTGTGTGTTAATTAACATGGATAATCAGGAATTCAGTATTTAAACAGTTTTTTTTAATGTGATGACACTATTTTATTACTGTTTCACTAAATCTTTTTTCACAGTCCTGCTATTTAAGCTCAGTTTCTCTTTCTTCTTCGTTTTCTACTTTTGTACGTGCTTGCACAGTTCAATTGTCTAAATTAGTGAGTGATAATGGCACGTACTTGGATAAATTACAAGAAATTCTCTGACTGTAGGAAATTTCCCTTAGATATTTTTTACTCCTTCGATTTATTTTTTTTAACTGTTCCAGACTATTTTCTTGCATTTTTAATCTTCTTACGGGGTGGAATAGCATGTATCCCAAGAATGAATGAATATGAGTATATATATATATATATATATATATATATATATATATATATATATATATATATATATATATATATATATATATATATATATATATATATATATATATATATATATATATATATATATATATATATATATATATATATATTCAGTCGGACCTCTATTTAATGAACCTCTATTTTGAGAATTTCTCTATTTTGGGAAATAATCCTTGGAACCAAGAACATTTTGCGAATTTCTTCGTAAAATAACCTCCAAATAGCGAAGTGTATTCTCCATTTAACGAACTTTTTCTTGTGATCCAATATTTTTTTCTCCATATTTCTCAAAATATTTCTGAACATTTCAAACTAATTCTTTCTTTTAACACATTTCACACATTAACTTTCTTTTAACACGTTCCGACGCGGATTACAGTTTGAAGAAAATACGCCTGAAGGGGTTTTTGGTGTATTGCAAAGATGAGAGACGCATTATGAGAGAAAACACCTTTTCAAACAAAAAACTCAGACAAAATTAACAAACTTTCTCAGTAATTAAATGTAAGGACGCATGTGGTAATGTAAGCTTAAAATTACTTGGTATAATAAATGCGATAAAGTCATTAAAATTCCTTAATTTTAATATAATATTTTTTATTGAAAATACAGTGTATTCCCGGACAATGTTTTGTTTTATTCTTGTTCCTTCAAGATTTCTGTTTGTTGGGTAAGATATATAAAACAAATATACATTAATTTACAAAATAAAGATGTCATTAATTACTTTTATTAATAACATTTAGTGTTTATGAATTTAAAATCTGTCTTGTGTAGTTAAGAGTATATTAAATGGTAAATCTCTATTTAAGGAATCTTCCATATAACGAACTTTTTTTCGGGATTTAGTGACTTCGTTAAATGGAGGTCCGACTGTATATATATATATATATAGATAAAAATTGGTAAGGGAAATTTTTAAAGACAAAATAATGTAGATGAAAATGTTCAAATTAACCTTCCTACCCTGAATGGGTCGAATCGACACATTTTCATAATTTAATTCATGATAGCTCCCATGGATTTTAATTATGACAGTTTATTTTTTGAGTATTCCTTAAATAGGTAAATATGTTTAGTTTATAACTTTTTCAGACTTGGAGAATTGTTTTTTAACAAACAAAAAAAAAGTGACATTTTACCTGAATGGGTCTAATCGACCCATTTCAGTAATATTCACAGAATTGCATAAAAAGAAATGTATTACTTTTGGATGGTCTGTATTTCGAATGATCATTGTTAGATAGCGCTACGATACTGATATACACATATAACGTTCTACTTGTTTGACGTGTTTTGCCATTTTATTTTACAATAATATGGCGCCTAGTAAGCGTGGTCTTACTGCAGAAGAGATCATAAAGCTTTTGCAAGAGCTCACTGATGAATCTGATGAAGTAAGTGATAATTATTTGAATGAAACTGATGAATCTGATCACTTATCCATCGAAGAGAATAATGAGAAAGCGGACATTTCCTATACAAAAGAAGAAACTGCGGTCACCATCTTCCTTCGTTAGTCGTAACAAAACCGAATGGTGTAAATTCCCTCCATCTACATCAAAAAAACGGTATGTACTAGCACATAATTCCAATTTATTATTATTTGATATTTATTTTATTTTATTTATTCTTATTTATTTTACTATATTTGAAAATTTCTGACTTCTGTTCTGACTTTACAGACAACATAACATTATGAAATTAACCCCTGGTCCTACACGTTTTGCAATTCAGCGGATAACTGAACACCCCATGTCAGCAAAGAAGCTTTTCTTGGCAAATGACATGATGAAATTAATTCTAGAAGAAACTAACCGAGAAATGAAGAGAGTGTGTTCAGAACAGAATAAAACCTACACATTGATTTCTGCCGAGGAACTTGAAGCTTATATATGTACAAAACTTTTTTCAGAACAAATTATTTATAAATTGTAATAAAATGTAAATAATTGCATGATTTGAAATTCATTTAAGTTTTTTTTTTATTTTGAGTTATTTTCATTCATTTTTTGACAGGTTTGCTAATTTTAGCTGGAGTCCATAAGTCAGCAGGAGAATCTCTGAAAGAGTTATGGATCGAACAATTAGGCGGGACATTTTTCGTGCAACTATGTCTCTGCAACGTTTTGAAACCATTAGACAGTTTCTTAGATTTGATGACAAAGAAAGTAGAGCAAATCGACGTCGTGTAGATAAGCTAGCTGCAATAAGATCAAAATTTGACATGTTTATTGTACAATTGCCAAAGATGTTCGTTCCTTACGAAAATGTACCAATTGACGAACAGCTTGTGCCTTTCCGTGGTAAATGTACATTTTGACAATATTTACCATCAAAGCCAAGAGGGAAATACGGAATTAAATTGTGGTTGATGACTGATGTTAAAACAGCGTATGTTTGCACTGCTGAAACATATACTGAAAAGCCTTCTGATGATGAGAGAGACAAAACTCAAGGAAGAAATGTTGTATTGCGCCGAGCAAATTCGATTGAGTGTACCGCTCGAAATATTACAGTTCATATTTTTTTCACAGATTATATCCTTGCTAAAGAATTATTGAAGAAAAAATTAACTATCGCTGGAACCCTCAGAAAAAACAAGCCATTTATTCCGTCTGAATTTCAATCATCACGTGATAGAGAAACATTTTCCTCATTATTTGGTTTCCAATCGGATATGACTCTTGTTTCACATGTGACGAAAAGAAATAAATCGGTAATCTTCTTTTCAACTATGCACCATGAGGCCAAAGTTTCACACGAGAAAGAAAAGAAACCAGAAATAATTTTATGTTATAATGAAAATAAAGGTGGAGTAGATACTACTGATAAATTAGCTGCCACGTATACCGGCAAAAGGGGAACTAGGAGATGGCCTGTGTGTTTATTCTACAAAACAAGTTATACAAAAGGCGCCTTTTTCATAAGAAACTTGGTAATCAGCTGACCGAACCTTACAGAAATGTTAGGATGAAAAAATATTCCAGTTACAATAAAGAAGAAATTGGCAATTGCGGCATGTGAAAAACCAGAATATAGCAGTACACGGAAACGAGGAAGATGCAAAGAATGCGGTCCGAAGAGAGATCTAAAAACGCAAACGAGGTGTTCTTCATGCTTAAGTTTTCTTTGCCAAGAACATGTAAATGTGTACTGTAAATCTTGTTTGTCTTAAAAATTGTATCAAGAAAAATGCAAATGAAACATAATATATTTGTAAAATTTCTATTATTTCCCGAGTTTTTATACCCTTAACAACGCTCATACAAACAAGAGGTTGAAACGGACGGGAGTAGGGGGGCCTCAAAAATGAAGGGGGGATTATAAAAGATATAAAATGTGTTGTTTCTATTAATAAACACATAATATATAAAATAAAGCTGTATAAAAATATCTGTTATGACCTAGAATAAATATAAACCAAACTGGGTCGAATCGACCCATACAGGCAAAACGTAACTTTTTTGCAACAGGGTAGGTAGGTTAAATCTAATAGGACATACTAAAGAATATAGTACAAATAATATAGTACAGTTTTAGGAACATAGCTTTTACTGTATTTTAATATATTTTTTTCTAATATCCAATCGTCTACTGCATTAGAAAGAAAGAAAATATTTTTTATGTCTATTTCGTTGTTATCACGTGACGATAAATTTATTTAAAGCACCAGAAAAATAAATAACGTGATTAGCATTTAATAAATGAAATCCTAAAAAGTAATCTTTAAAAATTCACCAAAAATCAGAAAATGGAGGTAAAGATTCGAAAAATATTTCATTTTAAAGAAATTTTTATGATCTTCGTCGTAATATAAATTTTATAACCCTCAAATTATTATTTTTAATGGAAACTTAATAAAAGTCCCTAAAGCAGCTTAAAAATTTAATTTAAAAAATCTAAGAACAATTTTTCAAAAATCTTTCTTAGTGCACCCCTACACCGTAAGAAGAATCTCCATGCAAAATTTCAGCCATTTAGGTCCAGCGGTTTGGTCTGTGCGTTGTATGTCAGTCAGTCAGTCAGTTACGGAACTGTTATATATATATATATATATATATATATATATATACAAGTATATATGTATGTATGTATAAATATATATCCCCTTAATGGTCGTTCTTACAAAGGGGATATGAATTTCCCGTTCTAAATAGGGAATCGGAAAAATGGGCCCCGTAAGCTAAAGGTTAATTATGCATTCAATGCATATCGACTTACGTGTGACATAGATATTGAATGTGAATTCCTATTTTTGCCCCGAGTCGCATTAAATTTGTACTAATTCCGCCTTACATGTCCTGTTATCGTTTAAGTTCTACTACCAAACGTTTGTAGTTAATATTTTCTCAGATTTTCTCATTTTAAATTACAAGATGTTCTCCTGAGGAATTTATTTGTACATCTGAGTCTAACATAGAAACAATTTAAATTTACACCAATCCATTCCCCCAACATAAAAGATAAAGAAATTAATATTTTTTTAAACTACACAAAAGCTATTGGCGGAAATTTAATAAATATATCAAATTTTTGATAACACATAAATGTGTTAAATTAATTACTTGTTTCTCGAAAACAGTCTAATTTTGAAAACAATTTACCCTTGATGTCTTTACAAGGTCTTAGCTTTTATGTATTGCCTTTTATACTTGCTGCTTTAAAAAACCTTTCAAAGATCACGTTCATGCATGAAAAAAGCACGAATCCACAGAAAATGCTAGTCCTTGTTTCTGAATGTGTAAAATAAAACAATTTTTGTCTCTAACAAGGGAAAAAAACATTACTTTAAACAAGAAAATAGGCTCTGGAAATTCTCTAAAATTTTATTTGTTTTTAATTTTCAGGGGTATGTTACTGCGATAGTAATTGTAATTCCTTGAATACCTTGTAAAAATTGTTTTCAAAGGATTTCATTTCTAAGGATCTAGTAATTTTCCAATACCTTTTAACTCCAGGAGGGATATATTTAAATAATTAACAAGGATGAAAGCAATTAGTTTGTAGTTGCCTTCATTTGAATTTTAGGAAATCAGTTGATATTATTCTGCATTTTAGGAAAGTACTGCGGCTAAATCAGGATACCAGTCTTCTTTGAATAGATACCGATCAACCCAACTCAATTTAAATCAGAAAAGGCGTATTAGTTTAATAAAAGGGTTATTTCTGTTAAAATAAGAGATTAAATTTTTGCTCAACAAACTTTGAGTGATATATTCCATGCCAAATTAATCCTCCAAGACAACTAGGCTATAAAATAATCCCATTCTGAGAACCCCATTTGGTTCTAACCTTAACTACGTCTTTTTTTATTTAATTTCAACTATCTAATCGCAATATGTATCAAAAATAAATCTTTTTAACACCTCTGAGCGTGAAAAAAAATATGTTCATTTGTAAGGTTTGTCTTTCCATTTTTTGTGACGTCAGTATTTGTTTCTTTTCTTTACATTTGAAACACTTTACATGGTTAAAGAATATAAATTTTTAAAAACTGAAGATTCTGCGTATTAATGGCTAGGCAGACAAAATACCATTTTATGTAATTGAACTGTGAAAGTAAAGAAACTCAAAAGGGAATTACAAGCCTTAGATCATTATTTATTGAACAAGTATTGTCTGATGAAAAATCGGCTTGTCGTAAAAGAAATAACAAGTCTCTTAATAAAATTGCTAGATTCAGAGAAAGTATTTATATTCACAATATGATGAGATAATCCATGTTAGAAGTAAATTAAGCCCAACTAATCTGAGCATATAAAGCCACAAAAATTGCTTATAAAAACAAATGAAAGGTTTATAAGAGATGATCGGGTGTATGATTGATAGTAGATCGAAAGATTTTGTATCCAAAGCTGGATTAATCGTTTGACTATCGAGTATGTCTAGTCAATTTAAACTAAAAGGAAAAAAAAATGCGTTAAAAATTTCTGCAACTGATGGGTAATCGTTTTAGTGGTGCCGAAGAAAAATTCAGACGGTAAATAAGTCTTATGGAAAGAAAATATAAGATGCGAGTAGTTGTTACATTGATAGCAAACCAAAATAGTGAAAATCACGTGTTCAGTGTCAGAGTGAGCCCAGCACTCTCAGGGTGAATGAAAAAATCATGCATCAGGATGTGTTGCACAATATTCGATATCATAAGGTCGATACCTTTTATGTTATCTATTATTTAAGAGCATGAATTTTAAATAAAGGAAACGCTACAGCACATTCGGAAATAATTTTATTTTACAAATGAAATTAACAAATATTAACAAATGGGAAAATTGAGCAGACATAGGTAAACGAACAGGAAGAACATTGAACGTACATCAACTCACATGAATTAGCTTATAAATACATCGGGCTTCCTCTAGGTGTACAAGCGCCATAAATACAGTGATTTGATTGGTGATTGCGTTAGGGTGATCCAACAGACGAATTTGCATAAGAAAGATTTGCATTAGAGGTGATATGCACGAAAGACAAATGCCTGAAAAAAAGGTAAAAACTTACTGAAACTATTTTTTACGGGCAACAATAAAACTGAATTTTGAATATTTCGCACATTTCATAATCTGTAAGTATTTCTTACGAAACTACTAGGTTTTAAACTAAATTTAATTTACGACACGTTAACTTAAACCTTCAGAAGAAAGGACATAGAGTAATGAGCGTCTAGAATACTTATATTTTAAAAAGGACATAGAAATCAGAAAAACAAAATTTGCCACGTCGATATATATATATATATATATATATATATATACACACACACATCGGTGTTGTAGTAGTTAAAAGCTTCAAGCTGCCATACCACAGGTCCAGGATTTGATCCTGCGACTACGCAATGTCGACTCAGCCTTTCATCCCTTGAGTGGGTCGATAAAATGAGGACCAAACATGCTTGGGAACTAAATCTGGAAGTCCCGCGTCAGGTTGACCCCCCTGACCGAGACATTTTCTATATGGCACTACAAGCCCACGGTCAAGAAAACGAGGATAGGCACCACCGGCCTTGGTCCACATTCGGACTGCTGTGCTATAAGTTTAGTGTATATACGAGTATATATATATATATATATATATATATATGTGTGTATATATATATATATATGTGTATATATATATAACTAAAAGTAAATAATTCAAAAGGTTAAGATAATTATTAGCTGAAATATAAATTATCTTGCTCTGTTGAATTTTTTTATTTTTAGAAATATTTATATGTTTTCAGTATGAGGAACTGTTGCAACTGCGCGATCTTTAATTGAAAAGTTAAAACTTTCCAACGCTAGGGTAGGTTTTCTGATAATTTGTTCGGCTGTCTATGCCGTCTTTATACGTATAATTTTGTGTTATATATATATATATATATATATATATATATATATACGTATATATATATATATATGCTAACTTGCAACAGTATAGTACAATAAATGACACTTACTAGAAACACTTTATGATAAGTATTACTATTTTTTTAATTAACGATAATAAAAAACAAAATAAAAGCTTTGGTGTTGTATGATCACAGCGTTTCTTTTATTCTGCAATGAATTTGCTTGGGATCTTTAAAAAAACGTGTTAAAGATAAAGATAGATAATATGCAGTTAAAAAAATTAGTATTGATAAGTTACATAATATATTTGAAACATGAAAATTTTCCAAATTTCAGGAATCTTACGAAGTATAGATAAAAAAAAAAGACTTACTTCAACTCATATATCTTTTTTTCCTCAAACATAATGAGAAATTGGATATCTAACAATATTACGTCAAGAAAGTTTTCTAACAACGTTTTTCAATACTACGGACAACTATTAAATTGAAAAATGATAAATTACCTCTGACTAAGTTATTTTTCACAATTTTTCTTGAAACAATCTACTCCTGTGACTACCGGAAGATCACATCTAAATTGCCAATCCCCAAATATATGTTTCCGTTTAATTACAAATCACAGCAAAAAGGAAAATGGAAGTGCAGAAACATATGATAACTGCACAGAATTTTGCGAAAAGCGCTGAGAAATGGGAAATATCTACAAAGAGGAATCTTGGCTGACATCCAAGTCAAATGAATCCTACAGTCTCTTGAATAAAGTAAAAGTTCCATCTGTCATCTATCTGCTGAAGATGAGGAGAAAAAAAGAGAATAGAAAATGGCTAATAAATTGTTCCTTCAGTCTTTCTGTGTTTCCTTCATGTATGATATATAAAAGGAAGATGTGAATTAAGTATTTCAGATTTAAAGATGAATAAAGTTTGTGTAATTTTCTTTCTACTGTAGGGATGAGAGATAAAAATATTTAGATGAATATCTCTGGGTAAAGTTGATAAAATTTTATTGTTCTGGATGAAGCGGATTTTTTAAAAATGTTTTATGGAATTAATGCCACGTATAAACTTAAAAATAGCCTCAATGTCAAATCACTTTATGTAGTTGCATGGTAACAAAATAATACATTATAAATGATCAGATCAATGATTAATATCTTACAACATCCACAATGCATGGTAATTAATAAAATGGTACTTACACGATCAATTTGAATCGACACAAGTTTAGTGAAAGAATACGTGATTAATGTTACATAATTTATTTGGTCACCTTGTCGAGTGTTTTATATAACTCTACCTTTTCCATATTTTTTAAAAACACAAATAAGTTCGACTTAATTTTATTTCATATCACAATACACTTTTTACAAACAAGATTTCTTTGCATTTTCAAAATTTTAATCGCTTTTCTGATCTGTAACTTATTATTAATGCGTCACATATTTTGTTACATAGTTGCCCCGAATTTCGTGTATCCTCTGATGTGAAGTTTTTGATATTGAATTTAAAATTTAAATAAGCACACACACACACACACATACATGCATACATATATACTTCTTTGTCTCTCTCTCCCTCTCTCTCTCTCTCTCTCTCTCTCTCTCTATATATATATATATATATATATATATATATATATATATATATATATATATATATATATTGATTGATTGATTGCATGTGATGCTTTAAAAGTTAAAAACGGAATTAGAGGTAAAGAATTATTGACTCAAATATCCGAATACATCTATACTTTGTCAAAATGATATAGATTATTGAATATGTACAGAAGCTGAAACGTGTCTAAGTCATATAAGGCTGAATTCGTTGCATTTTATAAAATTACTATCTTATTTTTTATGAAAAGAATAATACATATAGGAGATCTTTAACATTGCAGTTTCTTCTCTCCTGTCTTTTCTACTATATATATATATATATATATATATATATATATATATATATATATATATATATATATATATATATATATATATATATATATATATATATATATATATATATATATATATTAGACAGAGAGAGAGAGAGAGAGAGAGAAACTTTAATATGGCGGTCCTTAATGGTTCCAAAAACATAGTTGTCGTTTTGAGGGGTGGCCGTTGAGTTTCTTCCATATTATCGATTTTCGTACTTAGTTTCATGGAGGCAATCATTTAGAACTTAAGGCTATGCGCAAGAGAATTAAATATGAAAACTAAATGGCTTAAATGCTTTAACTTGGTTTTTATCTCAAAGATATATAGTAACTTGCTTGTAAATGAGCTCAAATCGCAAATGAGCTGGGTTGGGGGCACCCAGCGTCTATATATTGATACAGTTAACTATCGATATTCTAGTTTAAGTTATTTGGGGAAAAACTGTCGATTAGGTATAAGTTTTCGGTACGTAAGAGCTAAGAAATACAGAGGATGTTCGCACATTTTTTAGACGATTTTGGTAAGCGGTAATAAAAATTCGTTTGCTGCAAAAGAAATAATTGCAATTGTACTATGTTTTTAAAAGTCAAAATTATCGTCTCCGGCTTGAAAGATTTGTTTTTATTCAAAATGGAGTTTTTAGCAAAGCAGTGGTTCGAAGGCTACATTTATGCTCTTTCCGAAGAGAAATATGCATACTCCGTTATCCAAAAACGATGTGAGAGTCTTGGTTTTCTGATATCAAAAACGTCGATAGGTAATATAGTCAACAAGAAAGGAAATAAAAAACGTCAAATTGGAGCCTGAAGTGGGACAAAAATTCTAAACAAGTATCCAAGGAAAAAACGGACATCTTCGACTATTGCAAAGGTACGTTGTTTAATGTTAAAAGAAAATCCCCCTAGTCAAAGGACAGTTCCAAAATCATTAAAATGCTCGGTGTCCACTGTAAACAAAATGATAAACGTTGATTTAAATCTTAAGAAAGCGGAAAAACGCAATGTGCATCGTCTTCTTCTAAATCATATCGCTGAACGCAGGACACGCTGCAGAATTCTATATGAGAAACACTTATTCAAAGAAAAATGGAAAACAATTGTCACAATAGATGAATCATGGGTGTATTTAAATGATTGCAACAAAAAAAGAGCCATTTATTATCATAAAAGGGGAGAAAAAATGTAAGTACATGGTTCAAAGAATCGAAAGAAAGTTTTTCTAAGGGATTCATGATTGTTGCTGGTTTTTCTGTTAAAAATGGCAAGTTAAAAATAAAAAGAGTGGAAAAAAATGTCAAGATTAACTCCAAATACTATCAGGAACATATTTAATCGCCAATTTTTCTGAATGTAATACTATCGCTTTACCCACAGTGCCATCAATCTGTGAGACTCCATCAGGACAAAGCTAGCAGTCACACATCAAAATCCACTGTAAATTTCCTAAAAGAAATGGAAGAAAAAACTGGTATCAAGACCATAGCCTTCACTGATATCCCTACTAAATCTCCCGATGTATCACCTATGGATTTTTGTGCTTTTGGACTTTTAAAATATGTATTATCCAAACGTCGTCCCAAAAGCCTTACAGGACTCTGGAAAGCTGTTCAGGAGGAATGGGATAGAATACCTCTTCTGACACTTCAAAAGGCATTATTATCCTGGAAATTGCGGTGTCGAAAGATAGTTCAGAATAAGGGATGTCATATAGAATATTTAAATCACAAGAATTTTATGTAATTTAGTTTTGTGAATACAATATACATCGTCTAAAAAATGTGTGAACACCCTCTGTATAAAGGGTGACAATGTATACCAATGTTCTAAATTCCCGGAATTCACTCTGGAGCATTAAATGTGCGCAAGTGAAAAGTTGGACCCCGCCCAAGTGAAATGAGTCATTCAGTCATTTCAATGAAGTAAAGGATCCATCTGTCATCTATATGCATGAAAACAAACGGAAGTTGTTAATAGATTGTTCTCTCATTTTCCTGTTTATTTTCTTAAATCAACAAAAATTGACGATTTTGATGAAGTATTTCCTATTTAAAAATAAGCCGTTCATAATATATGAATTCGTTGTCTTATGTACAGAGAGATTTAAATGAGATAAATAAAATTGGGATAATATTTGAAAATATTTTAATACGATTTTGAGAACAATATGAAGGCTAAAGAGAATTCCTTCATTTTGTTTTAAGTACCTGAATAAATAAAATTTAAGATTCACTTTTTATTTTCAGACAAGAGCTCAAACAAGATTTTACTCATAATCGCTTAGTTATATATATCTATATATATATATATATATATATATATTACTCTAAAAGCTCGAAGTCTGGTAAATCCTAGGTTTCGCCGGTAAAATCTAGCTTTTTACAAAGTCGCTTGTTAAAAGTACGGAGTATGCTTTAATATGATTCCATTTCGGCCTTTTACCAAACTTTCGCGGTAAAACCTAGGAGTTACCAACGTCGTCCGGTAAAAGCTCGAAACGAAGGATTTAAATCGACCTTGAATAAGCCTGCTCATGCAAATTTCGTTGCGACACTTTTCTGTTCCTGCCCATCCTTATTTGCTCCATTTGCAGTCTAGCTTCGAGCGAATTCAAACAAGTGTACGCGGCTACGATTTAAAATAGAAGCAGTTTGTTTCCATTTTAACATATTTTGCGTTTTTCTTTTGCTGAAAGGAAATAAGTGATATTATGCGGAAAACGTTTTACGACATTGTGTCTGATTCTGTGAAAAATAAGCATTATAGCAGCTTTTATTTAACAAATGAAATATACACTTCTTTAATAAATGAAGAGAAAGAAGGAAAATGTATGAAGGAAAAACAAACAGTTCATTGCAGAAGGTTGTAACGCTATGATAGTCTAAATATTGGAGGAGAGGACAACCTTTTAGCACCATTATCTGCAGAAAAACCAGAAAACCTGTATTATGTTACAATTGATGATCTCTTCAACGTCATACACGACTCTCATATCACAGTTGGCCATGGTGGAAGAACCCGTATGATTAAGGAACTGAATCCCAAGTACAAGAATGTAACAGTAGAATCTATCATCACGTATTTGAGACTATGTGAACCATGTCAGGAAAAAACAAAAAACTGAGAAAAAGGGGATTGTAATCAAACCAATTGTGCATAGCGAAATGAATTCTTGAAGCCAAATCGACCTAATAGATATCCTGATCGTGATATGAAATTCATTTTAGTGTATCAAGATCATCTTACAAAATTCGTCCTAATCCGAAGTTTACACAGTAAAAGAGCTGATGAAGTAGCATATCACCTTCTGGATATATTCACAACATTCTCCAATCCAACAATGGGAGGGAATTTTGCGACAAAATCATAAACAGTTTACGTGAAATGTGGAGTGATATAAAAATAGTTCACGGTAAACCGAGACACAGTCATTCGCAAGGACGAACCACGACGTTGAAAACATGTTGGCAACATAGACCGAAACAAATAAGACAGAAAAGTGGTCGGAAGGATTAAAATTTGTTCAAGCAATGAAAAACAAAGCATATCACGAGGGAATCAAATGTTCACTTTACGAAGCTATGTTTGGTTGTCCTATGAAACTGGGAGTTTTGACACGTAATTTGATTAGTAACATTGCCACTGAAGATGACTTAAAAAATATATATATATTAATAATGAATGCATGGTTAATATATAAAATGAAGGCACTTATCTCGAATCGACAGTTGATTTAGAATCGCAAGATAATAATAATACATGTGATGAAGAATCATGCATAACGATGGAAGTAGATACTGAAGTTCAAATAAAAAAAAGAACCAGATAGTATATGCTCTGACACAACGGGTGCGATAATCAACAAAGTTCAAAATGTGAAAATGTTTCGAGAGACAGCTAAGGAAGGACTTGAGAAACAGGCAAAGAAGATGAAGATTGTGTCTACTAAAAACTTTCCGAAGCCTACTCTCGGACAAAATGTTCGAATAAAAGTACCTGATATAGATAGATCGAAAATGGATCGCAAATCAGTAATAGCCATTATTTCTGATATTAAAGATGACGAGTTTTATGTTCTTGGTACTAAGTTTGGTAAATTAAAATCATTGTACACAAGAAACCCGTTTATCTTTTGCAAAGAAAATTTTTTAAACATCGAAGATGTTGGTACAGAAGAAATAAGTGTACGGGAAGTAGTAAAACAACTGTGTTTAGTTGGGGTACAAGTACTCAAAAAATGCAACTCTTCAAAGAAGTGTACTCCGAAGAAATGCTTGAGCAAATCATCTGATCTACTTTGTAATTCAAAATGCCATAACAGTCAAGCTTGTTGTACTGTACAACAGGTTACAAGTTACTGTTACAATTACTAAGAGGTATTAAAGTAGTAGCATTAAAGAAAAACATACTACATTTTTCTTATTTTTTAAATTTCATAACTTTTAAAGTATTTTTTTGCTGAGCTATCAATTTAATTTTTTTAACTATTCCCAAAATTATTTTAAAAAAATATTGAAATATATTAAGTAGTTATCGAGAGAATTGTGCGTTAGTTCAGCTTTTCCAAATGGGATCTTATTTGTGAAATGGCATAAATATTGCTTTTTTATTTTTATTTCTTGAAACACTTTCAAAAAATAATTAAGACAATTCCATCGGTATAATCTTAAATCCTACCTTATTTTTATCACTTTTACAATTTATATTATCAATTAAAAAATTAAAGTGTGTTTTAACGTTTTTGAGACACACTTTATACAATATATCTGTGAACGGAAAAACGTATCACAAGTAATCCCTCGTTTTGGTCTTTTACCGGGAGGCGTTGGTAACTCCTAGGTTTTACCGCAAACGCTTGGTAAAAGGCCGAAAAGGAATCATATTAAAGAATACTTCGGACTTTTACCAAGCCACTTTCGTAAATCCTAGATTTTACAGGTAAAACCTAGCTTTTGCCAGACTTCCGGCTTTTACAGTAATATATATATATATATATATATATATATATATATATATAGTGAATCTTCAATATAGTGGCCAGCAATGGTTCCGCAAAAAAGTCGCTGTTTTGAGGGGTGACCGTTGAAACGGAGTTTCTTCCATATTATTGCCTCTACGGAGTCATATATATATATATATATATATATATATACTTCAATATAGTGGCCAGCAATCGTTCCAAAAAAAGTCGCCGGTTTGAGGGGTGGCCGTTGAAAAGAAGTTTCTTTCATATTATTGCCTCTATGGAGTCTTGAATCGGTTCTGAACAAAATATGGCCGTTTAGAGGGATGGAAGCCTAGAGTAGTTTCAGTGTACACACACACACACACACACATATATATATATATATATATATATATATATATATATATATATATATATATATAGTGGAACCTCGATCGATCGTTTTCCCGTATGTGTCGTTTATTTCACCCAGTCCCAACGATCATATTGCTTTGTGATGCTCCCGGATCTATCATTTTCCCGTATTTATCGTTCAGTTCAGTCCATCACTTAAAAAACTATAGATCGAGTATATTCCAATGTATACTAGGTAGAGTCAATAAATTCCCGGAATGGTCGCCTATATTCACGAAGGTGTTCGTTGGAGGGGAAATATCTTTTTTGGATGTTGGCAGCACTAATAAGGAAAACACACAGCTATCTGGAATTCATTTCTGGTACTATCGGCGTTAACTTGAGATAATTTTTGACAAAGAGAATTTTTCATTCTTCGGATTTTGAATGTCGTCTTTAGAGCAGCGTGGAAACATCAAATTCTGCGTTTTGCTCGAGAAATCACCCTCTGAAACGCTCGAGATGCTGAGAAAGCATACTTAGACGATGCCATGAAAAACCGGATGTGTACGAGTGGTATAAGCGTTTCCGTGAAGGTCGCACAAACATCGAAGATGACCCTCGGACTGGGCCTCTTCCAAGGGAAAAGCCGAGGGAAATTGATGTTGGAGGTTTTTTTCGGTTACGATAGCGTTGTTCACTACGAATTTATTCCTGAAGGCTAAACTTTTAATAAAGAATTTGCCTGGAGATCCTTAAACGACTACGAGATGCAATCAGAAGAAAACGACCTGAAAAATGGGCAAGAAACGATTGTTTTCTTTTACACGACAATGCTCCACAACATCGCGCTCTGATTGTGAAAAAGTACCTTGCCAAACACAGTATTACGACTCTGGAACATCCTCCTTATTCTCCCGACCTAGCACCAGCGGATTCTTACCTGTTTCCACGGCTAAAAATGAAATTGAAGGGACACCGTTTTGTGGATTCAGATGAGGTGATCAAAAATGCGACGAAAGAACTGAAGGACCTATCAAAAAATGCATTCCAGGAGTGTTTTGAAAAGTTATACATACGCTGAAAAAAGTGTGTGGATGCAGGAGGAAAGAACTTTGAAGGCCAATAAGGTAAAATTATTGTTCTATTTTTTAATAGTTTGTAATTAACCTATTCCGGGAACTTTTTTACCCTACCTCTTATATATATATATATATATATATATATATATATATATATATATATATATATACGAACAGGGTATAAATAAATATTTTGCGAGTGTGTATATGTACATAAGGTTAGAACCATCACTGAAAATTTGAATTTGAATATTTGAATGACGTTATTGACTGTGAGTGAGCTGTGCTAAATAAGTACAATTTAAAAATATGAACTATTTATAGTGTCATTTCCTACCGCACAGAAAATTGTTAGGATGCGATTGATATTTCATACAACGTAACAAGATACAGCACTCATGGTAATATCTGTCACCGCTTTTACAGTATATGATGAAATTACTATATACTACAGTATACGACGAAATGGGAGAAATAAATCGATTACTCGTATTGATGATGACGCAGCCTGAGGTGAAATTTGTATATTGTTCGTGTTAATGGGAACGAGGTTAACATCACTTTGGGTGCCACTTCAGTTGACCACGCAGCTATGTAATCCTAATGTGTTTTTGGTATTGTTGTTTACCATTGCAGGACACTTGCCACAGAAGACATTCGCACTTAATCCACGAGAATCATTGCTTGTTACCAATGGAAATACAGGGGACCTAATACCATCCCATATAGGCATTTCAATTTTGACAGAATATCCATAGGAGCGACATCTTCGGGGATCATAGCTTCTCCCACCCCCTCTGACTTTAGAGAAGGAATTTTCGGTGTACAAATTTAACGTGTCCATATCTGGCCTAGACACGAGGGTATTAACATTCGGTCTGGAGCAACCAATCTAAAGCTACAACTACTCATACTCGAATAAGCTGCGAATAAGCTGCACCCGTCGCCTCTTGACACATTTTGGTGTCGATTAGTCCCTTCCCCCAAACGTAAGGGGAAGTTTTTCGTCGCTTTGCTCATTCGTCTTAAAGCCGTCTCCGGAGCGGTCTGAGGACTAATCACCAAAGGGACGAGCGACGCCATAAAAACTCCTCTCGGCGAGGGGACCAATAAATCACTGCTTTCCCCTACACTTCACTCTCTGTTTCGCGAATTTATATTCCCAGTATCGTAGGTACAGGTGTTCTTTCCCCCCCTCTTCCTTCCTAGACGTCAGAGCCACTAGCGTCGCAGAGTATCTGTTGCGTATGTAATAATGTGTGATTGCGTATCAGTCCATTTACTCAAAACCTTCCCCAGTGGCCAAAGTAAAGTGACCAAGAGCGATCTGTCAGGCACATTGCGCCTGACCTCGCAGCATTTCGTAAGGGAATAATTTAAAAAATATATTCATTAAAATAAATTTTGCAACTCATTTCATAACTTAATACTGTAAGAGTATGTCAATATTTATAAGAATATGTCTCCTAGGCCTGAATATCTGAATTTTCTTTTAAATATGAAAAAGTTTCAGAATAATGCTTTTGTGAATAAAATATCATTGTTTTCAAGGAACTACACATTTTATTTGGTTAAAAAACGCTTTATAATATTGTTTCTGACGATTTAATTAAAATAAAGGGGTTCTTATTCTTACAATAAGCTTTTTTTATAGACACTGCTTATTTTGCTCATTGCTCCCGCTTATGTGACTTCCATTATTGCACCTGACCGAAGGTTAAGGTAGAATAAATTTCCTCCAATTTTCAATCGCGGATTCACAATAGCATATTTTTTAATTGTGATTTTGCATTTGATAAAAAGAACTTAAAACACAATGCGATTGCGTCTCAACAGACATTTAATATTTTTTTCAATTTATAAATTTTTTTACAATTTTATAACACTTTTACAATTTTATAACATCGGCAACTCGATGCTTTGTAAAAAAAGATTAACAGCAGAAAATATTTTATATTTCAAAAACTACGCGCTAAATATCGCAACTTTCCTTCAAAGAACAGAATTCCAAAAACCATACATTTCACATTCCCTTGTCGATGATAAGAAAAAAGTGAGAAGGAACTTCCTCGGAAGCTTAACCTTCGAATTGAAGATCTGACATGTCGACCGATGCATCGCTTCAAAGCGATAAGGCAGACACACTGCCTTTATAATGCTTTGCCATTTTTGAAACTCCTCCTGTCTGTTTCGATCATAATGTGAAGGGCGGGCTTAAAGATTTCGAAAACAACGCATAGATCATTTATATTTTACAATTTCTTCATTCCTTTTTGAAAGAAATTTATTTGTAAAAATTCAGCGTAGTTGCAACGGATACTTCTGTCATTTATATTGGATTGTATCTGCGACGTTTCTACGAATTCTACCAAAAATAATATTTTAAAAATTTATACTTTTGCTCCGAATTTTTCTTTTCTCTATTTTTCGCGTACCCTAAACCGTAATAATATCTAAATATTACACAGTACAGTTTGGACCATTTCTATTAAATTTTAGTGGACTAAGGTGTAGCAATCATACAATACATTTGTACGTAACGTTGCACGTTCGATTCCGATTTTGTTTCAAGAGTGTAATCCTTTTCTATATTTTACTGCGTACCCTAACCTATAATAACATTGAAAGATTACAAATTACGAACCATTTGTATTAAACATCAGTGTAGCATTCATACAGTACATTCGTACGTAATGTAGCATACGCAGTTTGAATTTTTATACAAATGTGTTTCCTTTTCTCTGTTTTACTGTGTATCCTAACCTGTAATAACATCGAATGATTGCAAAGTACGGACCATTTATAATAAACTTCAGTGGTCTAAAGTGTAGCAATGATACAGTACGTTTGTACGTAATGTTCCAGGTTCGATTCCGAACTTTTATCCAAGTATGTTTCCTTTTCTCTTTTTTACTGCGTATCCTAACCTGTAATAACATCAAAATATTACACATTATGAACCATTTGTACTAACATCAGTGTAGCAATGATACATTACGTTTTCTACGCTTTTACGTAATGGTGCATATTTGATTCTGAATTTTTATCCAAATATTTTTCCTTTTCTCTATTTTACTGTGTACCCTAACCTGTAATAACATCGAATGATTACACAGTACGGACCATTTATATTAAACTTCAGTGGTCTAAAGAGTAGCAATGATATAGTACGTTTGTAGGTAATGTTGCAGGTCCGATATCGAGTTTATGTCTAGGTAAGGGAGGAATATTGTAATATAATGTAATCGAGAATTAAACGCTATCTTAGCAACCAATGAAAGAAAAAATATTCAGGTTGTCTCTTCTAACGAAACTACCGCGGGTTATTAACGTAGGATTACTTATCATTGCTTACCTCTTTTGTACGTCTATATGTATCGATATATATGTACATATATATATATATATATATATATATATATATATATATATATATATATATGTGTGTGTGTGTGTGTCAGTCAGTGTCAAAATTTTGATTCATCTTGGTACTTTTCTGTTTAACTTTTCCACGCTGTAGACTGCGTTTGGCGTGCTGCAAAATTATTACTCGTGAGGACGGGCGGACGGACAGTTTTGGAGTATGAAATTTTCCTTTCCGCAGGACCGTTATGGAGGAAATATAATCCTACGTTAAAAAGGATTTTTACAACTGGCCAGCGGTCGTTTGTAAATTTATAGTCAGATACGTGATCAGGGCTGATCACAGCAGAGATTCCACGAGCCCCGGACTGTAATTGGCGCCCTGAAAAAATTATAAAAAAAGAATAAACAGAAGAAAATTAAATAATTTTTTACAGGATATTTTGCAATATAAATTAAATTACAATTACGATAAGCTTTTACTAATTGCAATAACTGAAATTAGGATTTCTCTTATATTGCCTGGACTTTAGCAAGATCAGAATGTTCCTTTGGTAAATTAAAAGTAATTTAAGATTTTATTCGTTCATCAACTTATATAGAACGGAATAACGCACATGCTCAATTAAGTATCGAGAAAGTAACTGTTAAAAATCTTGATTTTTCTAATATTGTTAATGATATGACAGTAAAATAGATACATTCTTAAATATATTAATGTTTGTTTTTTATTTATATTTCCTTGTTATTATTATTTTTATCCTTTTTTCGTGAACATGTGTTACTTTTTATACCATTGAGAAACACTGTGGGACCCCAAATTATTTCTTGCACTGGGAACGTCCAGAGTTGTGAAACCTTTCTTCTCTGCTCAAATTAAGAACCATTTGACGTAGCAGAAACATATCGGTAGGCAGTGAACCCAGCGAATTTAAATGTGGCACCACTCTTCTTTGTTTCTAACCTGAGGGAACCACATCCTCGTGGGAAAATTACAAAGCGATGTCAGTTCCCTTAGTAGGTGACAGGGAGCAAAATTAGAAAAATCAGCTGTAGTCAGCCAGTTGTAAGGTTGAGGTTGCTAGAAAAGTATGTATACAGAAAAACATCAAGCTGAAGGAAATAAAGTACTAAATGATATAGAAAATTGTCTAAAAGCAATAGAAATTAAATAATTATGTCCGAAAGCACCAGTCTTAACAAAATAGGAACAATAACAGAAGTTCCACTCAGAAATTGGGGTCAATGGGAGAAAATTTTGTGGCCGGTAGGTATCCAAAGCTAACAGACAAAAATTTGGAAAAACTGAATAAATTTTAAGGCGGGAGAAAAATAAAGGGGGGAATTAAGATGGGTGGTTATCTTGAAAGCTTAACGGGATCAAGAATTAAAGAATTCAGTAAAGTAGAATCTGTGATGTAATATTTGTGCCTTAAATCGCTTTTTTTCTAGCCACGAACAAAGAAAATTAGAGAAACGAAATTAAAATAATTGAGATACTGGTGCGAGGTGCAATTAAAACAGATGTATTTTCTCTGAGATGCACTCACTTCGAAAACAAATGGTGATTGAATCATCCCCAAAGTAAAATTACACAAAAGAACAATAATATATGTTAATGCATAGTGCTTCCACTCTGAGAAATACGAGATGGTCCCCTGGTTTCCGTGGTCATCTCACAAAAAGACAAAGCCTATGAAATATAATGTTCTGACCAAAAACAAACGAAGTAATATTTACTGGATGGGCTGAAAACGAGGGGACGTATGAGCATTTAGAAAAGAACTGAGATTAAGGAACAAAGAAAAATCCCCATAACACCTGTTTGTATCTCATACTCCTCTCATCACGAAAATGTTTCAAATCCTGATGCTTATGGATTCAAAGCAAGTGATTTGATTTATAAATTATATAAAATTTTTCGTAATAGCTTAATAAAATACTTTTTCACAATAAATTTGATTTCGTAATTTATTTTTTCTTATAAATTTGTCATGAAAGTATCCGATTATTCAAGTGCACTTTTTTAATGAGAGCATTGTGGTTTTTCATGGGACAAATAAATGTCATAAAAGTATATACCGTAAAATCTTGAGTATAATACTCACTTTTTTATACATACTTTAGTCATCAAAAATGAGGGTGCGTATTATACTCGTAAAAAATAAAGTTTTTTAAACATTGAATAAAGGACAAACATTAGATGAGGTGTATTCTAATGAAAGTGATTAAAACTGATAATATGACAGCAGTTTGTTCTGAATTGAAAATATAAGTTTTTCTACCGAATTTGACGTATTCTTTTATTTTTATTACAAATTTTATTTATGTTGAATATTTGTGCAATTTCTAAATAAAGTTTTTAAAAGTTATGAGTGCGTATTATAGTCGAATTTTAAATTTTTCCGAAAATTTCGTGCAAAATCAAGCATGCATATTATACACGTGTTCGCATTATAGTCAAGATTTTACGGTAGGTTAAACTATAAAAGTATACAAGTAAATAATTACAAGATAAAAATAACTTTTTATATACCATGTTTTTAAATTTTCTGTTGAATCATATATACTTGACAATTCTATGTATTAATAAATACTTTTTTAAATTTTTTTTGATGAATTATCCCATCAACTGGAAAGAAAATGAAGTTAATTGGAAGTTAACTTGCATATAACTTTTCGTTCCAGTTCCGGCCATTAGATGGCTACACTAGTCTACAAAACAAAATTAACTGAAAATAACTGAAAATTAAGTTAATTCTGCTTAAAGATGGCTATGCGTATTAAAAAACGGCATTGTCATCATATTCTGAGCTATTCTAAAAGTTTCAAATGTCTATCTAGTCGGGAAGTTAGTTAAATCGATCGCAAGATTTGTACAAAATCAAATAAAAATAACTGAAAATTAATTTAATTCTGCTGAAAGATGGCTAAAAGCATTAAAAAATGCATTGTCATCGTGTTATGAGCTATTCTAAAAGTTTCAAATGTCTATCTAGTCGGGAAGTTAGTTAAAAATCGATTGCAAGATTTGTACTTGACAAACACACAAACACACAAACAAGAATGCAAGTTAATAAAAACATGGTAAAAAGTACATAAGTTAAAGTAAATAAGTTATATTATTTTTTTATCCGGAAAAAACAACCAGAAACTCTTAATCTATAAAGAAATTCTTCGGAAAATAAGGGTTTTAGAGGAAAGTGATAAGTCTATTGCAATTTATCTCCTTCACAATTCGATTGAATTGCAACGAAAAGGATTTTAATTCACTTTTCATTTTTTAATTCATTTTTCTTTGTTATTTTTAAAATGCAGTAAATATTCTTATTTCACTTTGGTGTTCCATCTTTCTACGTGGTCTCAAGAAACACGTTTACAATAGAAATGTAAATTTTACAGTGTAATAATTTAAGAAATATCCTATATTAGCATTTAAAATGCTAAATTTCCACTATTTTGTATGAATAGTAGTGTGTGTGAAATGAGACTTGAATTTCACGACTAGAAAATAAAGAAAACTCCTATAAATCAGCATTGTTATAACACACTATGCATACAAAAATTAAGTACTCACACTTAAGGACGACAATTTAGAATAAATAATCTTATCTAACATTTTCTAAAAAGTACATGTGTTAATCATGCATTTGTTACAATAAATGATCTGTAATACCTTAATATATAAATATCCGTTATGCTTCTCCGCTGTACCTCCAAATAATAAATCTTCTTATATTTGAATATTTTACAATTAGCGTCTAAATTGTGCTCTCTAAAACGTTAATAAACCTTGAATTATGCCAACGAGAAGTATTAGTATTCACGTTTTGGATATTAAACAAAACTTTATAGAAAAGCGATCATGAATATAAATACAATTGCCGCAACTATGCGGGAATTTACAAAATACGCTCGAAATAGTTAAACATGTGTACAGAGTGAAATCTTGGACACTATCCAATTCCTTTCGTAATCGAATAACGTTAAAATTCAATCCATCTTCTATAAGCTGTAGAGAAGAATAAAAATAAAAGGAAATGGCTAATAAATTGTTCCTTCATTTTTGTGCTTACATGTATCAAATCGTCGAGAAAATATGAATTACGATTTTAAGCGCAAAGACAGAGCATGTTACTTTCTTTTATTATATTGCTGAAAGATAATGTATGCCTTAGATGCACGTGGTACACAAACATGAAATAATTTTACGAATTGACAGCTCTCAGATTGTTTAAAAAAATTTCACATTGTTTAAAATAGTCCATTTTGGTTATACATCATTTTGATAGCTCTAAAATATCTCTCTGCAAACATTTTAATGAAAGAACATTTCCTTTCGCTTTTAAATTATGTTGAAAAGTCATGCAAAAATTCCATGTTAATAATCCTCGAGATCCCTGTTATATGTTACAAGTAAAAGAAAATTTAAAAAAATAGGCATTACGAAATAAAAGACTTATTATTTGAACTAGGGTAACAGTTTATTAATATATGCCTCGCCAACTAACAATGTTGACAAAAAAATGAATAAAATATAAAAATACATCTCTTCACATTTATTTCCATGTTAAAAATACAGTAAAATCAAAATCTTATTTTGATTAGACTTTTAATATTTTTAAGTCCGTCACTTTATTTGGAATTAAGAAGTGGAAATTTTTCTTTCATTTCTACTTTAAATAGTTATAAAAATTAAATAAAATGTAAATATTTGAATTTTAATAAAATTAAGGAAAAGCTAATATTTACCAGGTCTGTAAAATTCTGGCGCACAAAGAATAAGGTGTGTTACTTAATTTTTACAATTTTTAATTTTGAGGGAATTGTATGGCCTTAAAAGGAATTAAATTAAATATCAAATCACCGAATTTTTTTTTCAAATGAGTTTAAATATAAGAAGTATTATATAGTTAAAATATTAATTTTACAGTAATTGGACGCAGTTGGGAGACCGTTCTTTTTGCAATTTTTGGTCCAAAACACTCATTACCTGTCCGGCCAAAAGCATTTTATACTTGTCGGTCCAACAACACTTATTTTATGTAGGCCAACAACATTTTTATAATTGTTAGCCCAACAGCACTTACTTATTTATTTACAGAATTTTATATGTGTTGGTCCAACAACAGTTTTTATAACGGGGCCAACAGCAATTTATAACTGTTGGCCTAACAACACTTATTTGCAGTTAGCAATAGTATTTTATATCTGTTGGTCCAACAACACTTATTTGCAGTTGGGATTACCGCATTTTTAAACTTGTTGATCCAACGGCACTTATTTAAAGTTGGACCAACAGCAGTTTATGATAGTTGGCCCATCATAAACATTTTTTAGCTGGCCCAAAATAGTTTCTGATACTTTTGCCAACGGTAACCATTCCCCAACTGTATAACGAAAATTTTCTGTTGGCTTAGCGGTGTAGGTTATTTGAGTTACTAGTGAAAAAAAGTCATTTTTCAATTACATGTTATGACAGATTGTAGCAGTAATTCCATATACTACTATAAAATGACTGCAACTATTCATCTGTCTCATTCCAAAATTAAAACTGTGTAATTTTAATTTTTTATTCCTAGTAAATAGATTCTGATTTTATGCTAGATGGTGCGAGATAAGGGTGCGAGAAAAATAGATTCTCTGACCAAATAGATAATCGCATGATATATATATTACCCAATATTATAAGACACGTTCAGCAAATTCTAGAATTGCATTGTTTCAAATGGGTTTTGTAATATTGATTGGATTCAAGGAGGGATTTCTTAAATTTCATTTTAAGATCGATATAATCCTGGCACAAAATTTCGTGTATTCTGCCAGTTAAGACAGAAAAGGGACTCCATTATTCGCTTTGAAGCCGGAGCAGTACACTTTTTAAGTAGATTTAACTTCGAAGAAGATCACTACTGAGGCAAACATGTTATTGGCCCCATTTATTCAGACAGTTACCCTAACTATTTCCCTCCATAACGCAGACAGTTAGTCACAAAAAACACAAACAAATATCCTTGTTCTAAAAAGGCTATGTAGCAGGGATGTTTTATTAAGTATAAGTTTGTGATTTTCTTTACGTCTCAAGTGTATACGTTTAAATGCTATGAATTGTATTCCGTTTTGATATAAATCTGTATATTTTATGCGGAATTATAAGCATAATACTGATTAGGATACTAACACCACTTATACCGTTTATTTTGATGCTATTAATATGCTCGATTGACCGTACATAAAAATTAATACTTGCGATTCTATCAACATATTGTAAATATAAATAGTTTTATCCAGGCTAACAATGTTTTCTCACGCAAAAACATAGGAGGGGGGAAGTTTCAAAACCCACCTGACCCATTATAAGTGATGTTCCGTAAATCTTTCGTGACACGGTTTAATAGATAACCACATTTTTAACATTAAACATATAACAAATATAGAGTACTAGCTGAAAACACGTGCTTCGCTACGGAGTACATTCAAATTAAATACAATGGTCAATGTATGCAATTAATGCCAAAAATACATACACACACACACACACACATATATATATATATATTAGGGTGTTTCGAAAAAATATTTTTTTTAAATTTCAGATCGCTAGAGTGCACAAAAGTTGCCATTGGTATAGAGATGAAAAAAGCACTAATTATTATTTTTTATTAATTTGCCTTCCGGTCGCGCAATGCCATCGTAGTTAGCAAAAAATTGTGAAAAACCTTAATTTTTCATAATTTTTTAAGCACGCCAGATGGTTTTAATTGCGTTCCTATACCATTAATTAACTACTAAAAGTATGTAAAATCAATGTATATGCACTTATTACACATTTGTTTCATATCTTCCGGTCGCGCAACATAGTACAAAATGAGTAAAATTAGTAGTTTTTGCAAAATTTCAAAATTTGACTGTTTAGTACATTTTAATCATACGACTTTTAGAGATGCTATAGTTTAATTCTATTACAATAATATATTTAAAAACCAAGCATATCAGATAAACTTTGATATTCAAGTGGAATTCGGTCGCGCAGCTTCGTCAAAAACAGCAGAGTAGCCTAATACCGAGAGGCGTACGTGACGAATGTCGCGTCGTGACGAGTGATAGATATGGCGTATCGGATCGCGCTATGGCTGCTATTGCTTCAAGTGTACTGCAACATGTTGGGTTGGTTAATGAGTCAGATACTTCTTATGTTGTAGACAAGAGTAAAGTCCGAAGAGAAAAAACTTGTGTGAGAGCTAGTTTGCAAAGTGATATAAGTTTAGAAATTTATGGTCTTTACTTTGATGGATGAAAAGACAATACATTGTCAATTGAAAAAACTGGCAGAAAACACTTTCGCAGAACCTATAAGGAGGAGCATTACTCTTTAATTCTGGATCCAGGCTCCACTTACATAGGACACTTGTCCTTCTTCAAGCTCAGCAACCGACATAGCCAAAAGCATCACGTCTTATTTATCAGAAAATGGCTCTTTACATGACAAATTGGAAGTTGTTGGATGTGACGGTACTGTTATTAATACGGGCTTAAGAAATGGTGTAATTCGTCAAATAGAGATACATGTGGGAAGACCTCTACAATGGAGTATTTGTCTTCTCCATTACAACAAACTTCCATTCCGCCACCTTTTCCAACACTTGGATGGAAATACAACAGGCCCAATAGGATATTCCGGACCGATTGGAAAGGCCCTACCTGATTGTGAAAGACTACCAGTTGTTGATTTTAATCCTCTTGATTGTGAGATTCCAAAGTTGACAAGTGTATTCTTAGCAGGGACCAATTGTACTTGCTTGAGATATCAGAAGTCAGCAAGTCAGGACATTGTTCAGAAAACTTTGTAGTACGTGATCCTGGCCCAATGTCACATTCAAGATGGCTTACTACTGCAAACCGAGTTTTGCGCCTCTACATCAGTGTGTCAAGACCTTCTGAAAATCTGAGAGAAATTGTCACATTCATTCTCAAATTTTATATGCCTATGTGGTTTGCCATAAAAATAAACCGCAAATTCACAGATGGGCCTAGACATGTTTACAAAACTATTGAATCTACAAGGTACTTATCAGAAGATCTGCTTCAAGTTGTTGATCCCGTTTTACAACGGACTGCTTACTTTGACCATCCCGATAATTTACTTTTGGCTATGGTAACTGATGAAAGAAACCATATCCGAGAGATGGGCTTTAAGCGTATCATGAAGCCAAAGCAAGCAATATCTGAAAGTGACTTTATCAGAATCTTTAAACCACCAAACCTAAACTTTGAAGCTAAAGACTATACCGAAATTATCAAATGGAACACCAGTACACTGACTCATCCTCCACTGTTAAGAACATTGACTAATGAAGAGATAAAACAGTATGTGAGCAATGACGTCAAGCCTGTTATAATTATAGATGCTTTCCCATGCCATACACAGGCAGTTGAAAGATGCGTTAAGCTAGTGATCGAAGCTTCAAGTAAAGTTTGTGGACACAGTTCCAGAGACGGCTATATTAGAACCACATTACTGTCACGCTCAGCGATGCCAACTTTTTCACACAAATCCGAATTTCGATGCTTATCGATATATAAATGCTAGAAAGGAAACGTAAAGAGAGAGAAAGCTAAATAAATTTGTACATATTGTAAATAACACATTGGATGGTTGGTTGGGTAGGGTGTGGGTGGAACTCGGAAGTGCAGCCACCTCCCCGTGGTGAGTTCTGGGTCGTTTTGTAAACAAAATGAGCGAAGAGCTGCACCAACAATTGAATATTGAAACAAAAAAATTACCAAATATTTACTATTAGAATATTTCTAAATTATCTGAAAGGAAACATGGTCAAACAACAAAATTGTCAGACAACGATAATGGCTGCTACCGGCTGCGAACGCATCGCTGGCATTCGTCACGTACGCCTCGCCTCTCTGTCCAGGTAGGCTACTCTGCTGTTTTTGACGAAGCTGCGCAACCGAATTCCACTTGAATATCAAAGTTTATCTTATATGCTTGACTTTTTAATATAATATTCTAATACAATTAAACTATAGCATCTCTAAAAGTCGTAGGATTAAAATGTACTAAACAGTCAAACTTTGAAATTTTGTAAAAACTACTAATTTTACTCATTTTGCGCGACAGGAAGATATGAAACAAATGTATAATAAGTGAAAAAATATTCATTTTACATACTTTTAGTTGTTAATTCATGGTATAGGAACGCAATTAAAACCATCTGGCGTGCTTAAAAAAAATTTGAAAAATTGAGGTTTTTCACAATTTTTTGCTAACTTCGATGGCATTGCGCGACCGGAAGACAAATTAATAAAAAAATAATAATTAGTGCTTTTTCAACGTCTATACCAATGGCAACTTTTCTGAACTCTAGCGATCTGAAATTAAAAAAAAGTTTTTTTCGAACCACCCTAATATATATATATATATATATATATATATATATATTGGCAAGTTAACTATTGTATAGATTTTCTTTTATGCAAATTTACAGAGTTAAGAAGACGATCAAAGTGTGACGTCAGTGTAGAATGCGATTTAAAAGAGTAAAGAATGTTTATCGCCGTATGTGGGGCTGTTGCTATATTATTTTCTTCTGATGCTGTAATAAATAACAGTTGTTTTTAAAGACTTTGTCTTTCTGTCTTCGTACAAAAGCACAATGTCCGCATTTTTTTTTACCAGCGGACATTTTCGGTTATGGGCCCAGGCATCTGATGTCAGTTGTGTCAAGGTCATTCTTAACGAAGTGTTGACCTTGAAGTGACTGGAAGTGAAATTCCACCGCATGGCCATGAATTGCATTTCTTCCGGCAATCGACCGTAATATTTCTAACTTTTCCCGACACCTTCGACGGGGGCCGCAACAAAAATTATAAATGGATGAAACTTTTAAATTTTCACCTCTTACCGACGGAAATTACGCAACGTGTTGCAAGGATGTGGAATACGCTTTGCGGGGAAAATGTTTTTAGTCTTGTTTCCAACACTGAACCAAAGCTGACAGATGACGCCACAGAAAAGGAGAAAGCTGAATTCTAACAGCGAAAGGATAAAACGTTATCTATTCTATACTACTCTGTGACGACAAAATTTAGAACTCTAATTTCGAGCGAGAAGGAGCCTTGTGTTGTGTGGAGTATTCTGAAAGACAATTTTAGGTCCGTGTCAAGAGCCAGTATTGTGAGACTATTGGACGAGTTTTTCAGTATTAGGTTCGATCCTAAATCTGAAAACATTGGACTTTTCTGTGCCAGAATCAAGATCGCCGTGCAGTTACTCAAGGACGCCGGACATCCAGTGGAGGAGTTGTATCAGTCGTTTCAAGCTATTAGGTATTTGCCTTCTTATTACCAAAATGTTGTTCAATTAATTTATCGTTGGAGTGATAATGAATTTAAATTGTGTAATATTAAAAGAATTAATTATCGAAGAAGGTAGATTAAATCAATTAAAATTAGATATAGATAAACATGCAAGTAGTAATTCAGCTTATAATTTGGGTGCTGAGGAACATTTAACATGTGATTTTAAAACTTCTAATTTTCCAAATGTGAAACCCTTGTGCAACAAGAAGCCGTAAAAACAGTAAATTACATAAAACAAAACTAATAGGTCCTTGCTTTAACTGCAAACAGTTTGGACATATAAAATGCCAGTGCAAGAAGTTAGATGTAAATTTACAATCCCAGGGGGGAAAATCCAATGTCACTGACTGTTCAAAGCAAAGTTATTTTACATCTGAAGCGTATTTTAATGCAAATGAGGGACCTGTTAGTAAATTTGTTTGGATTATAGAAACTTCAGCTACGAAACATTTCTGCAATAATCTAAATTTATTTTCCGACATTAGGAAGGTTCGGGGAACTTCAATGTCATTAGCTGTAGGAGATGTCGAAAGTCCAGTTGAAGGTATAGGAACTGTTGAAATGTATGGTGTTATTGGTGGTGAAAAGAATATTATTATGTTAGATGATGTTATGTATTCACCAAAATTAAGACATAATCTTTTATCTGCCCCGAGAATCGGGGAAAGAGGTTGTTAATTCGTTGGGTCTAAGGGAATAGACCCAACGAATCATAATAATATCATCGTAATATGGTTCTATTACGATGATGGAAGCAAGTTTTTTTATGCAAAGCGTGAAGGGGATTTATATTTATTTAAGCCCAGATACCCTAAAATTAATCAATGTTTTAAAAATATGCGCGAAAATATAGATAGACCTAGTAATTCATTTTCTAATGTAAATAACAACTTTAAACTTTGGCATAAACGTTTTTGTCATTTAAATTCAGATTATTTATTTCACACAAGTAAAGTTTCTGATGTTATTGGTTTACCAAAATTTAAATATGATAAGATTGACTGTCAAGATTGTAAGGTAGCTTAGGTGAAGCGAGTTTCTTTTAAGCCAATTGGCCGAATTCGTTCTTGTAAACCCCTAGAGTTACTTCACATGGATGTTTGTTATCCTATCCCTACAATTTCTATAGGCGGGTCTAAATATTTCTTGACTATAGTTCACGATTACTCCCGCAGGGTATTTGTGTTTACATTGAAAAAAAGGGATATGTGTTTGATACATTTAAGGAGTTTAAAATACGGGTTGAAAAGGAATCAAATTTGAAGATCTTGAATGTTAGGTCTGATAATGGCCTTGAATTTTGTAGTAATGAATTTAACAAATTTTTGAAGGAACAGGTCATAAAAGCCGAAATGTCCAATATTTACACCCCTGAGCAGAATGGTGTCTCAGAAAGGTTTAATTTAACGGCTTTAGATTGTATTAAAGCAATGTTGAGTGAGAGTAATTTAGATAATATATTTTGAGCCGAAGCCCTTATATGCTTTTTCTACGTGAAGAACAGGATATGTCATAAATTCAAGGATCAGACTCCATACGAGCTAGTTTCCGGTAAAAAGCCTTTAGTTTCTTATTTTAGAGTTTTGGGATGCTTAGCATTTGTCGGGTTACCTAAACAGTTAAGGAACAAATTAGATATGAGGGCTAAACTCGGTGTTATGATCGGGTATGCTGAAAATACTAGAGGTTATAGAATTTGGTTGTTTGATGAAAATAAAGTTCTTGAAACTAGCAAAGTGCGCTTTGAGGAAGGAAAACTTGCAGTGGAAAACGTCCTGGACCCTGCAGTGGGGGATTCCTCTGAGAATAGGATTCTAACTAGATCCAAATCTTTAGAAACCTCTGGTAAATCAGATTCCCAAAATTTGAACGAATCTGAGTTTTTTAAATTTAACCTAGATGAAAACCATAGTGCGGAAAACGATGACTTACAAATTAACCCCATGCGTGCATATGCCATGGATTCGAGTTGTTCCAAGACAGGCAAGCCCTAGCTCTGATGTATATTATGGCCTTGAGGGAACAAAGTTATGTTTGAGGTCTCATGATGATGCTGAAAGGTACTGTAAGAACCATGGAATTAAATATGATAAAAGCTGCTTTGATTTTAGCGTGAAACAGAGTCCGGATACTTACCCAGAAGCTAATTATATTGATGTAAAAATACCAAGAAACTTTTATGATACCATCAAATCACCGCAATCAAAAGAATGGAAGGACGCCATGATAGATGAAATGAATGTAATGAAAGATAGGCTGGTTTGGGAATTGGTTCCAACACCTAAAAATAAAGAGATTTTAGGTAGCCGCTGGGTTTATGAATTTAAACAAAACGAAAAGGGTGTAGTTTGCAGGTATAAGGCAAGACTTGTTGCACAGGGGTATAATCAAAAAAACAAAACTTATGACGAAATTTTTAGTCCTGTAATAAATTTTACTTTGATTAGAATGTTCTTTATTATTTTCACTTGTATGTTAAAGTGGATAAATTGTCACTTGGACATTAAATGTGCTTATTTGTATGCAACAGTTTATAAGGACATATACACTGCTCAAAACAATTAGGGGAGCACATGTTTTTAACGAAATTACGCAAATACTTACACCGATACGTAACATAAAATAAATCATCCATAATTTAAAGCCTAGCAGGAAACAGAAGAAGAAAACTTCATGTGTAAATCAAAGTTCATGACGTCAAAAACCAGAAAAAGAACATAAGGGCGGAAATCGGGATGTTGAAGAAACGTCTGTTTCACTGCCTTAACTGTGAAATTCGATTGCTAAGTTATTATTTTTGAGAAAAGGTGACTTGAAAATGTCTCAACAACGTGATTTACCGGAATCCATGGCATGGCGTATTAGAGGCAGACTTGAATCCGGGCAAACACAAAGTAGTGTCGCGGACGCTGTTGGAGTCGCCAAAAGTGTCGTTGCAAGGCTGTGCAATCGATTCCAAGAAACAGGGAATGTTAGACGTCGACGAGGGCAAGGTCGGCCCCACGCCACTAGAGCAACTGATGACTGGTATATACTGTTAACAGCTCGTCGAAACAGAACAGACAATGCTACTCAGCTGCAAAGACAGTTGTTCTTGGCAACAGGACGAAGGGTGTCCAGCCAAACAGTACGTAATAGGCTTCATCAGGGAGGTCTCTATGCACGTAGGGCAATGGTCTTCATTCCGTTGACCTCACGCCACCGTGCGGCCCGAAGAAGATGGGATGCTGAACATCGAGATTCGGAGCAACATGATTGGAGCCAAGTGCTGTTTACAGACGAGTCCCGATTCAGACTGGAGTGTGACACCCGACGTGTTTTGGTATGGAGGGAAAAGGGCACTCGAAATAACCCAACATTCGTTCGTGAAAGGTCACAATACAGACGAGCTGGTTTTATGGTATGAGGTGGAATCAGCATAGGTGGACGTACGGAACTGCATATCATTCGGAATGGTACTTTGACGTCCCGAAGGTATGCAGGCGAGATACTGAGACCTCGTGTCATACCTTACGCCTCAGCGATTGGAGATTCCTTTGTTTTACAGCATGATAATGCCAGACAGCATACAGCTCGTCTTATAGATACCATGCTTGAAGCTGAAACAATACAGCGTATGGAATGGCCAGCGTGCTCTCCTGACCTGAATCCAATCAAGCAAGTTTGGGACATGCTCGGACGACGCATTGCTGCGAGACCAAGGCCTCTTTTTACTCTCCGAGACTTTGAGATTGCACTTCTTGAGGAGTGGAACAGTATTCCCCAAAGTCTTATCGATAACATCATCGCATCCATGGAAAACAGGTGTGCAGCAGTCTTAGCTGTTCGGGGAGACCACACGCCATATTAAAAATCTTGCATCATTTCTAAACAATACTTTTTTTTATCGTTTATATGTAACCAAATTGTTGACCTAAATCATCTTTTCATGTTTTTCCATATTTTCAAAGAATTAAAGCTTAATTACAAATTTTTTAACTTCTTTTTTTCTGTATTGCGCATTCATACGCGTGTACTATCCATTTTATGGCAATACGTGTCTGTGTAGCACGATTTTCTTAACTTCTTTGCTTGCTCTCCTAATTTTTTTGAGCAGTGTACATGAAACAGCCTCCAGGTTTCATTGATCAAGATAGAAACGACGATGTTTGCAAGTTGTTGAAAGCTATATATGGTTTAAAACAAAGTGGTCGTGGATGGTATTTAGAATTTGATTCAGTTTTCAATGATTTAAATTTTGTTAAGCTTAAATGGTGTAATTGTGCTTATATATATAACTCAAATACCTTACTATTAGTTTATGTAGATGACATAATCTTATTTAGCAAAACTGTAGAGGACTTAAACGATGCTATCACATTGTTGAAAGAAAAATTTGATGTGAAGGTATTCGGCAAAATTAAGAAACTTTTAGGTATAGAATTTGAGGAGAGGGAAGGTAAACATTTTATTCATCAGAAACTGTACATACGAAAAATCTGAGAAGCATTTTCAAAATTTAGACATCCAGTCTCCTCATTGCTAATCACAAAGGGCATTCTTTTGTCTAGATTAGACTGTCCTACCACAGAATCTGACATTGAAGAAATGTCAAAAATGCCTTATGGAAGTATTTTTGGTTGCCTTTCGTTTATTGCCAGTAGAACAAGGCCAGACCTAAGCTACGCAATAAACATACTAGCTCAATTTCAGGAGAATCCTGGTATAAGATTCTGGGATATTCTACTTAAACTTTTAGGCCATGTTTGCCATACTCAAAATTATGCTTTATGTTTGTCGGAATGTGAAAACTTAATTTTTACTTGTTATTCGGATTCGGATTTTGCCAGTAATCGCGATGATCGTATTTCCTTAGGTGGTATGTTACTTTTCATCGAGAGAGTACCAAATGCGTGGCGTACATTTAAACATAAATGTTTGAGTCTGTCCTCAATGGAGGCAGAATATATATCCTTAACGGAAGCAGCTAAAGAAGTAATTTGGATACATAATGTTATCGCGGAATGCGTACAACTCGGTATTAAATTAAAAGATAGTACAATATAATGTGATAATCAGGCTGCATTAAGTTTTGCTAAATCTCAAGAAATAGAAAATAACAGAAGCAAGCACATCGATGTCAAATTTCATTTTATTAGAGATCATGTAATAAATAAGGACTTCTTTATAAAATATATAAATGGTAAATGTAATTTATCTGATGGACTGACTAAGCCTTTTCAAAAGGAATTGCTAAAGACCTTTTGTGACTCTCTCAAGATGAGATATCTGTAAAATATTTGTTTTTGTTGTGTATATTGTTTGATAAGACTTTGTATAACTTATAAAAAATAAAAAATAAATAAAAAAAATGTTTGTAAAGATGAAATTTGCATTAGGGGGCCGATTGTTGGCAAGTTGACTATTGTATAGATTTTCTTTCATGAAATTTACAGATTTAAGAAGACTATCAAAGTGTGACGTCAGTGTAAAAAGCGATTTAAACGAGTGAAAAATGTTTATTGCCGTATGTGAGGCGGTTGCTGTATTTTTTCTTCTGATGCTGTAATAAATCGCAGTTGTTTTTAAATACTTTGTTCTTTTCTACGAAGACAGAAAGACAATGTCCGCATTTTTTTGTTACCAGCGGGCTATATATATATATATATATATATATATATATATATATATATATATATATATATATATACTAAATACAACGATCAATGTATGCAATTGATGTAAAAATCAGAAAAATTATATTTATAAAAAAATCGTAACGGGTATTTTTAGAGACAAAATAATGAAGAAAATATTAAAGTTAAATATAATAAAACACACTAAAGAATATGGTACAATTTGGGGAACTTTTCTATTACTGAATTTTAATATTTTTGGGATAAGGTCCAATCGTTTGCCGCCTTAGCAAGAATTTTTTTTATATTTCGTTGTTATGCACGTGGCACAAAATTAGCTCAAAGCATCACAAAAAGAAAAGAAACAACGTGATAAGCATTTAATAAATTAAATTCTAAGAATTAATCTTTAAAAATTCTCCAAAAATCAGAAAAGGGAGGTAATGATTTGAAAAAGATTTCATTTTGAAGGAACTTTTATGATATTTCTCGCGAAATAAATTTGATAACCCTCGGATTATAATTTTAAATGCAAACTTAAAAGAAATTTACAAATACAACTTAAAAATTTAATTTTAAAAAATCTAACAAGAAATTTTCAAAAATCTCTTAATGCAAGCCCACACATTAAGAAGAATCGCCTTGCAAAATTTAAACCCTTTATGTCCAGCGGTTTGGTCTGTGCGTTATAATTATGTCAGTCGGTCAACCTGAGAAAGTAGAGGTTTTGAAGAACTTTCCTTTACCTAAAACGGTTGTCGAATTACGACGCTTTTTGGCAATGTTGAACTTTTACCACCGTTTTCTTAAGAATGCAGCTACAATGCAGGCAGCATTATATGAGTTTATAAAAAGCAAAAAGAAAAACGATCGAACTCAAATTCAATGGTCGGAAGATTCAATTCAGTGCTTGAATAGGTGTAAAGAGGCAATTTTGCAAGCTACACTATTAGCATTTCCCAAACCAGAAGCTGACATTTTCATTATGGTCGATGCTTCGGATTTCGCGGTTGGTTCTGTGCTACAACAAAGTGTGAATAGACGGTTAGAACCCCTTTCGTTCTTTTCGCGAAAGCTTTCTGCAACAGAACGTAGGTACAGTTCCTACGACAGAGAATTGCTCGCTATTTATAGTTCTATTCGACATTTTCGTCACATGTTGGAGGGCAGGAATTTTACAATTTTTACGGATCATAAACCTCTCACATTTGCTTTTAACCGTAATAGTAGAAACATTTCCCCTAGGCAGCAGCGTCATTTAGAATACATTGCTCAATTTTCTACCGACATTAGACATGTTTCGGGTGCAGATAATGTTGTGGCAGATACGTTGTCGCGAATTTCCGAAATTCAGCTCCCAAATAAGTTGAATTATGAAGCAATGGCACAGGCGCAGCGAGGGGATGGGGAGTTGGAGAGGTTAAGAACGGCAGATAATTCTCTGAACTTCAAAGGTTTTGAATTTTCTCCCAGTGGCTCAACTCTGTTTTGTGATACATCAACTGGACTGGTTAGACCTTATGTTCCCTCAGATTTTCGTCGGATGGCATTCCACACCTTGCACGAACTTTCGCATCCTGGAATTAGAGCTACTGTTAAATTAGTTAGTGAACGGTTTATTTGGGCATCTTTGATAAAGGATGTTACTGCCTGGTCTCGCGCATGTGTTCAGTGTCAAAGATCTAAGATCCAGAGGCACGCCATTGCTCCGTCTGAAGCATATCCTTTGCCTCGTTGTCGATTCACGCATGTAAATATAGACATCATAGGTCCTTTGCCACCCTCTAGAGGGCAGCGCTATTGTCTGACATGTGTGGATAGATTTTCCAGATGGCCGGAAGCTTTTCCGATGCCAGACCAATCTGCGGCAACGGTAGCCGAGACATTTAATGCTGGATGGATTTCTCGATTTTGAGTACCTGACACGGTGACTAGAGATCAGGGCAGACAATTTGAGAGCAGTCTATTTCAAAGCCTAACCCGTTTTTGGGGGATTAAAAAAATTAGAACGACCGCTTATCATCCGGCAGCAAATGGCCTAGTTGAGCGGTATCATAGGCAGTTGAAAGGCTCTATTAAATGTCACGCAACTGAGCGCTGGACAGAGATCTTGCCTACTGTTCTACTTGGCATTAGAACGAGTTTCAAGGAAGACATTCAGTCCACGGTCGCGGAAATGGTTTATGATACTCATTTACGTTTACCAGGGGAATTCTTTCGTGACACACTACGCACTCCCCGAATACAGTGCTCAGAGTTTTTGATTATATTGCGGGATCATATGCAGAAACTGCGGCCTGTTCCGACAGCACATCATAATATCCAGAAGGTTTTTATACATAAAGAGCTCAAGAATTGTGATTTTGTTTTTGTCCGTCAGGATCACGTTCGGAAACCTTTGGAAAAACCTTTTGACGGCCCTTTCCAGATTGTTTCGAGACACCCTAAGCATTTCTGTTTCAATATATGAGGCGCTAAAACCACGGTTTCGATTAATCGGCTAAAACCTGCATTTCTTAATGAGCCTAACTTGCACAAAAGTTCTGTTTTGCAGGATGATCTGGCTGAGAAACCCGAGGTGACAACTCGGTATGGACGGAAAGTCAACTTTAGGTTTAACGTCTGACCGACTGGAGGGGGAATGCTGTGGCGGTTGAGAGCGAACGATGACGTCATTGCGTTTCAACTGACAGAAGCCGACTTCAACCGACAGAAGAAGCCTTATAGGGAAGAAGACATCATTGAGACATATCGGAGGTAGCTATAAAACCGCCTTGAGTTTCGTGAAGAAGCACTGCACTACATTTTACTTTTCTAGCTCGGTTCCTTTGCAGGACGCTGTGAGTCCAGCTCACCGAAGCTGTATGCTGTAACTCAGCCCGGGAATACAGCAAATGATGTTATGTTTTTTCAACGTTAAAATTTGTTTAAGTTTTAAAGTTTTTGAAGTTTCGAAGTTATTAACCCTTTAAGCGTTCATAGGCAGCGGGTGCCTCGCTTTCCCCACGGTCATCCCGTATGGCGGGACCTCTTAGGGAAGGAACACATTGCGTGAGGTCGGCGCTCGCTCTTGGGACAACAGATTTGCGCTAATACCGCAACAGTGATGTTTATAAAATTTTCATTTTGCGGCTTTTTCACTTAATGATTCAAGCTCTGTTATATAAAATATGCAGTTATATTATATGTGCAAAATATTGTCATTACCGCCTATTTTTTTGGACAAAAATCATAATTACTTTGAATAGTTTATGTACTATGTAACTTACTATATAATATTAAATACATAATATCAATTTAATTGTATATAAATAATAATAATTATTTATATACAATTAAAGTGAATTAGGAAATTTGAAATAAATATAAGAAAAATATGTTGCATATATACATATATATATATATATATATATATATATATATATATATATATATATATATATATATATATATATATATATATATATATATATATATAATTAGATAGTAATGACATAGAAGTTAACAGTTTAAGTTTACAAAATTTATTTACTCATAAACGATGTATTCCTTACCTCTTTTTTTTCAGTATTTCAGATACTCACACTCTAAAAGTGTTTTTGAGTGTGATAGATTTTGAAACAAGGAATTGCACACAGAGCAGCATCACAGTCTTTGCAATACACTCTTGTTTCTCTCCGTATTTTTTTTCCAGATGAGTTTCTCCTCGAACAACATACTATGCATCTTCTTGTGGGTTCTTGTTTTTTTTCAGTTGGAGGGATATATTCCGGAAAATGTCTCTCAGTTAAACGGAGAATATCACATTGTGCACTTAAAGAGGAGGGCCTTGATTTCACACTTTTTGGTATATGATACTTTGCAATAATTTTCTCCACAAGGTCTAAACGAAACTGCAAATTTGATTTCGTATTACCATTGTTTTGGAAAAGTACAAAAGCATTAAAAATGGACAAATCCAATAAATGCCTAAAAATCTTTTTGTAGTACTTTTTTTGTCTTGATCTTGTTGCTTGATAATATCCGATGTTTTGATCAAGGATATCAACTCCTCCCATTGTATTATTGTAATCAAGTACAAGTTTTGGCTTGATCTTACTTTTTCCTGACTTAGAAGTCGTAGTTATCATTTCGTTGTTGTGAATGGAACTTATAAGAATCACTTCTTTTTTATCTTTCCATCGTAATATCATGGTTTTTCCCTTTTGAAAAGCCAACGTATCCCCTTTCTTTACTTTTTCACTTTTTAATTCTCCAGGGATATCTCTCCTGTTTGAACGTAATGTCCCATAAAAATCAGTTTTATTTTTTATGAGCAATTCCCCAAGCTCAGGAGAATTGTAATAATTGTCCATTGTGAGACAGTATCCCATATTTAATAAGGGCTTTGCCAGAGTCATCACAACTTTAGTACTCATGTTGCAGTCTTTATAATCATCTGATATATGCGTCCCCTTACCAACGTAAATTATAATCGACCAAACATAGCCAGTTTCCGATTCACACAATAAGAACATTTTTATGCCAAACCTAGCACGTTTCATAGGTAAGTATTGTACCCATGAAAGACGTCCTTTGTATAAAACGAGGCTTTCGTCTATGCATATATCTTTCTTGGGTAAATACACCGAGGAAAACTTTCTTTGCAGTAAGTTGAAAACTGTCCATATTTTCCGAAGTTTTGGTTGTGGATGTGATTTTGTATCAAATAGTTCATTATTGTCGAAATGCAAATATTGCATGATTAGCCGGTATCTCCTCTCTGAGAAAATTGTAGCAAAACTGGGTGTGTGTATTAATTTGTTTTTTGACCAGTATAACAATTCTTGAGGCTTCTTCACAATGCCTTGTAAAATTAAAGTAGCTAAAAATACACGGATTTCGTTAGCTGTCACATCAGTCCAGTATTTCGAGCGGGAGAATTTGCTTAATGTTTCGTTAGCAATAGTTTGTGCAGCATATAAATTTGTTTGTTCCGTGATATGATTTATCACTTCATCGTCAAAAAACAATTCAAAATAATGAAGGGGATTATTATTTTCCTGAACAGAAACTTTCATTCCTGGGAGACCACAAAATGTAAATGGCACTGGAGGCGGCAAACAATTTTGAGAGGGAAGTTTGCACCAAAATCTTGCATTGGATAAAACATTTCCATCGTCATCTGAAGATTCATCGCTTGATAAATCGCTTGAATTGTCCTCAGACATTTCCTCGGATCCAGATTCATATTCCGAACAGATTAAAACATCTTCATCCGAACTGCTTGAAGAACAATTATCTGTGAATACGCGTTTTGACGCCATTTCTATCCAAGGAATACAAAAGTATTTAAAATTTAACTTATTTTTAACTTTCAAATATGCGTTTAAGTAATCACTTAAAATATACGTTTGGACGCCACTTCTATCGAAGGAACAGCAACAAATATAACATATGACTTGCCGTATTTCACTTATAACCGTGTGTAGAAATTCTCGGTGTGTGAAAACCGTGTGTGAAAATTCTCGGAAAATATTACTAAGGACTGAAGTAAACATAGTGATAAGAAAAGAAATTCAAGGAATTTCTTGCTCCTATTCTTACTTCAGTCCCTATTCTTTCTTTCACAATAAACCGCACCCCTCTAGAGAAAGACGAGTTCAGCTCGGGGTGTCCCAATGAAGCGAAATCCACTTCGACGAACCCACCTCGTTTGTTCCTTTTACCAGGGGAAACAGGTGCGCGAGCTCAGCTCGTTTGTCACACGGATGGCGAGAAACAGGTGGACGAGCTGGACTCGGGTTTGTCACTTAAAGGGTTAAAAGTGTTAAGTTATCTTGAATGTTTTTACTAAGATTTCACACGACACGCCAGATAAGGGACTTCGACATATATATATATATATATATATATATATATATATATATATATATATATATATATATATATATATATTGATTGCCAAACCAGTCCGATATTAACGGAGACCGGAGTCGATATTTAAAACCTCAAAAGATTACAGTCGTGACCAAGAGTACGAGTCTTTTCGTTTAAACCATAAAACTTATTTATCCATTTCTCAAAATCGATGAAGGAGGTTTACTAAGCAACATAAATCTATAAAGTGCACACATCTACATGACGCAGAGCCTTTTATAGACTTTTTGAAGTAACTCGTCATGTTATCTTGAAAAGGAATACTAATTGGTTAGCTCTGACACTAGTATCAGAGGTGACGTTTTATTTGCGCATAAAATTATATTTTTAACGGGACTCTACGCATATGCTTTGTTTTTAAAATCGGAAGTGGAAATTAGCTCGAACGCCCAGGCGATTTAGAATTGGAATTGATTATAGGTTTTTTATATGTTATTGAATATATATATATATATATATATATATATATATATATATATATATATATATATATATATACACAGTGGAATCTCGATCTATCGTTTTTCAAGGGACCGACCGAAAAGAACAATAAATGCTGGAAAACGATAGATGCGGAAACATAACAAAGAAATCTGATCGTTGGAACTGGATAAAATGAACGACACATACGGAAAAACGATGGATCGGAAAACGATCGCTCGAGCTTCCACTGTATATATATATATATATATATGTGTGTGTGTGTGTGTGTGTGTGTATATACGCTGCTGGCGTGTGTATATACGAACTTGCAACACCAAGAAAGACAAGAGATATCACAACAAAATTTATTTTGTAGTTAACATGTTGACCAAGTATCAAATGGTTAAATTTATAGACTTCTGTGAAATGTGGTTCCTGCCAAATTCAGTAGCCAGTGTAGCCGCCACACGCCTCAGCATTGATTCAAAGAGACTTTGGATGCGTTCTTGGGGTACAGCAGACCAAGCAGCTTCCACACGTTGCCAAAGTTGATCTTCTGTGGCAGCTGGGGATGGAATATGGGTCAATCGTAGAGCAACCATGGACCACATGTTTTCTATCGGCGAAAGATCGGAGAGTGAGGCGGCCAGGGAAGAAATTCAATCTGGCGATTGCGAAGAACCGTTGGACAATGCGTGCCACGTGTGCTCGCGCATTATCCTGTTGAAATATGGCTGTGGGCAAGCCCTGAAGGTAAGGATGGACAACTGGCTCCAACACCTCGGAGATGTAGCGCTGGCTGTTTAAAGTACCGGCAATGCGTACTAGAGGTGTGCGAGAGTGATATCCAATACCGCCCCATACCATAATACCCGGTGCAGGACCAGTGTGGCGGTGCATAACGCAGCTGTTCAGCATCCTCTTTTCACGGTGTCTCCAGACTCGAATGCGTCCATCGTGGTGTTGCAGACAAAAGCGTGACTCGTCAGTAAAGACAATTTCATTCCATTCTGCCGTCCACATCCTTCTGTCATCGCACTATTGGCGGCGGAGGCGTCTGTGGTTCTGCGTCAAGGGTAGACAAAGCAATGGACGTCTTGCGGACAGACCACTCTGCTGTAAACGGCGTCGAATGGTAAGCGCAGACACTGGATGATGCGTTACAGACTGCATGTGCTGTGCTATGGTTCGTGATGTGACTGAGCGATCCGTCACTGCCATGCGCACAATTTGCCTGTCATCACGTGAAGTGGTGCGCTGAGGTGGATGCGATCGAACACGCCGGTCCGTCGTACTCTCCTGCATCCAACGATCACATATCCGCATTGCAGTTGTTTGGTTTCGTCCAACACGACTACCGATTTCCCTGAAAGATAATCCACAATCTCGGTAGGCCACTATCCTTCCTCTGTCGAACTCGGATACTTGATCAAAAGATGATCGCTGTTTTCGACGAGGCATAATTGATCGTTTTTTTTAAAAAACCACAAGAAAAACACAATTGTCGAACTTGAAATCGTCGAAATCTCCAAGCCTTAAATAGCGCTTTGAAGTGGCGCAACAGGCGCGCGTGATGTGCGTCTGCGGTGAAATTCTAATCATTTGCATATCTCACCTCCGCTAATGCATGTTGTAAATTTCATGTTATTTGCATGTTTTCTTCAGGGTGTTGCATTTACAGTGGCCAGCAGTGTATAGATGTATATATATAAATAAATGAATAAATATATATATATATATATATATATATATATATATATATATATATATATGTATATATATATATATATGGCTTGTGGCGGCCCTGTGGTCCAGGGTGCTGGTTATCGGTGCTGAAGTTGCTCGGATCGAATCCCGGCGTTGCTCCATTAAAAGCCCCTCTATAGGAGGTAATGCTAGTCCGCCTGTATTGTGCCCCCATAGTAAAATGGCTAGCAAAAATGCAGTGTACTATATCTAATATATAAAAATGAATGTTTGTCTGTCTATAATTGTATAGAAATCCACAGTTTAGGAGCAACGATCGTGAAATTTTACATACAGACGTCTTTAAAAACAGCCGAGGGTCTTAAGAACTTAAAAAATCGAAATTAATTACCGTTGATTTTTAATTAATAAAAACCAACAATTTTTGAAACTATTATTTCAAAGATTGTAAGCTGTTACACTTTGTGGAATCATCCCTCCGAATATGGCGTCCACGTTAGGGATAGCTGGCAAACAGCGAGCGAAAAGATAAAAATAAATAAAATCAAAAAGTTTCAAGTCATATATTAAACCAGAATAATAAATGAAAATAATAATCTTTCAAGTCAGATTTTATACTCTAAAATAGATCAGATCCAACGGCATATTGACACTCTCGACACTTGATGGAAAATAATTCGAATCAACCACGCTAAGTGACACGAAATCTTTTTTAATTGCTACTGCAATCCCCCTAGTCTATGTCTTTGTGTCTATTGAAGAGCTAAAGACTAAGCTTCTATCCTGCTAACTTATTTCTGATTTAAAACTCCTTTGACATTTACCAGTCCACAGCACCTTTCCAATAGCGAAAATGTTTCACTTTACTCAGTAGAACACCTTGTCATAGTGGCGCATTCGGAAGATCGCCCACGTGACATGCTGTCGATCCGGGTTCGAATACAGAGGCTTGTTAATTTTGCTAGACCTGTAATTTCAGCCTTTTTTTAAAGGCTTTTTTATTTCAGTTTTTATTTTATTATTTTTTAATTATTTTTAATATTTTATTCTATTATTTTTTATTATCATTTTTATTTTATTTTATTATTTAAAAAAATTTTTCAGCTATTTTTATGGTGAAAGACCGAATATAGCTGAAATCTGAGGAGTTTATTATACATTCATATATTTTTAATTGGGTTTTCATATTATTAATATGTATAACATTTCGTATGTTTTTCTCTATGTTATTTATACTGTGTTTAGTTTTTTAATGGATTTTGGTAGGTTTATTATAAATTTATATTTTTATGTTTTACTTTTCAGGATTTTTTGCTCCATTGATAAAGGCTAAATCTTTTCTATGTTACTTATACTGTATTTAGTTTTTTAATTGATTTTGGTTAACAAACATTCGACAGTTTGACATTTTTACTTTTCAGATTTACTTTTCAAAATTCTTTACTTTCCTAGAGACAATTTGACATTTTTCCTTTTCAGCTTTTAGTGGTTTATTATAAATGCATATATTTTATGTTTTACTTTTCAGGGTTTTTTTGCTCCAATGATGAAAGGCTAAATCTAGCTGAATTCTGAGGAAATTATTGTAAATTTACAGTTATTTTATATTGGGTTTCCTTTTTATTCATGCGTATAACATTTCACATGCTTTTTTTCTATGCTATTTATACTGTGTTTAGTTTTTAAATTGATTTTGGTTGACAAATATTCGACAATTTGACATTTTTAAGTTTTTAGTGGTACAATGATGAAAGGCTGAATCTACCTAAATTCTGAGATGTGTATAACATTTCACATGCTTTTTTCATGTTATATATACTGTGTTTAGTTTTAAATTGATTTCAGTTTACAAACATTCTTAAAGTCCCGGACAATGCTGGATAAATTATCACCTGTGTAGGTTGATAATTTATAAATCTTAAAACTGTTCCCACATGTATATTTACCGACCCACAAGAACTTTCCAATATTTTTAATTAATAAATATCCAACAATTTTTGAAGGATGTGACTCTCGATTCACAGACGTGCAGTAGATGGCGCCACTATTTTAAACTTTTAGTATTCCAATCCATCTGAAAACACGCACTTCGTTACGGAGTACATTCAAATTAAATACAACGTCAATGTATGCAATTAATGCCAATATATATATATATATATATATATATATATATATATATATATATATATATATATATATATATATATAATAAATACGACGAACAATGTATAGAAATGATGTAAAAAAAACGAAAAATTATATTTATAAAAAAATCGTAAGGGATATTTTTACAGGCAAAATAATGTAGAAGAAAATATTCAAATTAAATCTAATAGGACATACTAAAGAATATAGTACAGTTAATATAGTACAGTTTGAGGAACATATCTCTAACTGTATTTTAATGTTTTTTTGGATAATGTCCAATCGTCTGCCGCATTAGCAAGAAAAAAATATTTTTTTTTGTCGATTTCGTTGTTACGTGACGATAAATTTATTAAAAGTACCAGATAAAGAAATCACAAGATCAGCGTTTAATAAATTAAATTCGAAATATTAATCTTTAAAAATTCACCAAAAATCAGAAAATGGAGGTAAATATTCGGAAAAGATTTCATTTTAAAGGAATTTTTATGATCTTTTTTGTGATATAAATTTTATAACCCTCAAATTATTACTTTAAATGCAAACTTAAAAAAAGTTACAAAAGCAGCTTAAAAATTTAATTTAAAAAAAATCTAAGAAGAATTTTTCAAAAATCTTTCTTAGTACACCCCTACACTATATGAAGAACCGCCATACAAAACTTCAGCCATTTAGGTCCAGCGGTTTGGTGTGTACGTTGTATGTCAGTCAGTTACGGAACTGTTATATATATATAGATTTTTATTACTATGTTTATATCGTAACGTTAACTTCATGCGCACGCATTATTTTCCTATGTTTTTTTTTATTTTTATCTTTGTAATAGCGTAATTTTCATATGATTTGAAACAACAATCGTTTTGAACTGACATTCAATTGGCTGTTAATACTTTATATTTACACCTTATTTAAAAGAAGTAGGGTGTAAATTTTTCAAAGAGGATGGTTCAACACCCAACTTCAAAGAAGATGGGTGTAAATTGTAGGGTAGAAAGTTAGTAAAATCAAAATTTTGTGCAATGTATTTAATTTCTCGATTAAAAGTAGTTTTTTTCTAAAAATTAATTTATTTCGCTTGAAAAGCTAAACATTTTATGCACGCGGTATATATTATTATTACTATCTTTATATCGTAATGTTAACTTCATGCGCGAGCATTATTTTCTTATGCTTTTTTATTATTATCTTTATAATAGCTTTATTTTCATACGGTTTTAAACAACTATCGTTTTTATTCATATTATGTTGGTTTTTTATTAATTAAAAATTAAGGGTAATAAATTTCGATTCCAGAAGTTCTTATTATCTTTATTTTCATATGCTTTTTCATTTACGAATGATTCAAATGTTGGTTAAAATTTTTTTGTGTAATTTATACATTTGTGTGTGTTTAATTATTGAAATTAATAAATTTATATTTCTTGAGAGGATGTTTCAGATTTTAGTGGTACTATGATGAAAGGCTGAATCTACAAAATTTCTGAAGAGTTTATTATGGAGAGATTTTATATGTAGAGGATGTTTATAGGAGTTAAATGTGGAGAGGAGTTGAATGGTTTGCAGTCCTCAATCAAACACTTCATTTTTAAGAGGGTCATGGTTCTATTGGAAATTTCTGCTACACTTGTAATTTCAACTTCTTTTTTTTTCCTCAATGATGAAAGGCTAAATCTAGCTGAATTCTAAGGAGTTTATTATAAATTTATATATTTTGATATTGGGTTTTCCTTTTATTCATGTGTATAAGATTTCACGGGGTTTTTTTTCTATGTTATTTATACTGTGTTTAGTTTTAAATTAATTTTGGTTAACAAACATTAGAGAATTTGACATTTTTACTTTTCAGATTTTAGTACTACAATGATGAAAGGCTGAAATTCTGATATGTGTATAACATTTCACATATATTTTTTCTACGTTATTTATACTGTGTTCATTTTTAAATTGATTTTGGTTAACAAATATTCCTAAAATCCCGGGCATCGCCGGGTACGATAACAGTACCAAAATATTTTTTTCAAGTAAAAAATCTATTATGAAGCTTCTACGAAGTAAGTAATAAATGTAAGTGTAGTAATAAACTTTAAATCTGTTTTTCTAAAATCAGATTTTTTAACGTGTTTAGATTTTTTAAATGCTCTATGCTACTTAATTTTGTTCAAAATTCGTGAAGTTGATAAGTAAGAATCCTGATACTGTTTTCAAACAAACTGGGCATGCATTTTAAATATCGACTTCATAGTTAATTAAATTTTATGTATAACTAACTAAAAGGCAAAATATTGATGAAAATCGGAATGGAATTCAGAAAAAAAAAACTTTCAAAAGTTAATTATTCTAGGGATTAAATAATCGGTACCCAGATTTGTTTGTAATACAGTTTCTAAATGATTAAAATGAAAAATCGAGGGAATCTGATAAATAAAGTCGCAAGAATTTAAAATTTTGTTTATAAAATTTAGATTTTTAAAAAAGTCTTATCACCAAAATTCCAATGAGTTTGGAAATTTCTTTAAATGTATTCTATATACTTATGGAGAAATGTATATATGTATAAATTTTCGTATTTCTATGATAAAAAGTAAAAAAAAAAGTCCACCGTACTCTTAATGAAATTCCAAAGCGAGCTATTTTTTTTAAACATTTTTGTATAAGGATACTTTGAAACTCACCGCATCAAATATTTCTTGTTATATCTTAATTATATATATATATATATATATATATATATATATATATATATATATATATATATAAGGTGGTGATAAAACAAACTTTGCCGATATATGGACCTCTAGCGGCTGTTCCGCTTAACCAATCGAGATGATATTCAGAGGTATGAGCTTGGGATTCTGTGAACGGCAACAATGTGCCGCTTATGGTTATGGTTATAGGTACAGAAACTCGAAATTTTCGAATGGCATGTCCACTTTTTACAGACGTAAAATGCTCAATGCATGCGAAAACCCTAAAGATCGTTGGAACGGTTCGTGTATCACAAAAAACGGACGCATTATGCACGCGCAAAAAAAAGCTCTTCTAACGACCATGTGGAAAATGTGTAATGCAAATAAATGTTTTCATTTGTCCGATCTGTATTGTCATCTGTGATTGGTATCTTGCTTCTGTCATATGCAAATTTTTTCTGTGAGTCCCGATCGTGTTTTTGTTGGGCGTTCGCTGAGCTGTTTTTTGTGCGAACATTTTGCGACGGTAAAAAGTGAGCTTTGTCATTCGAAAATTTCGAGGTTCTATACCTATAACCGTAACCGTGAGCGCCACTTTGTTGCTGTTCACAGAATCACGAGCTCATACCTATGGGTAACTATAGCTGAAATTTCCTGTCGTTCGGTTGAACTGAACAGCCGCTAAAGGCAAACATATCCGCATAAAACATATCCGCAAATTTTTTATGACTACCCTGTATATATATATATATATATATATATATATATATATATATATATATATATATATATATTTATTTATTTATTTATTTATTTATAATTAAGAATATAACAAGCTGGCGGCCATTAATGGTTCCAAAACATTGGTACCATGAAGTCTTCAGTCTTTTCTGTACAAAATATGCCTGTTTAGAGGGTGACCGGCTAGAGTAGTTTCACTGCGTATAGTTAGTAAGTTAGTTAGTTTTGGCGCTTTTCGAGACTGGCACGGATAAAATCGGGAGAAAAAAATATTTAATATTTTATATAATTATGTATTGTGATGAAATAAAAATTAAAGATAGTTTTTCAAAACCGGTACTTAGAACACTTTTAACTATTATATTATATTATTTATTTCAGGATTTAAAAACAAACATGATATTTCTTAATTTCAAGTCCTATCTCATTACGTAAGATTTTGTTAAAAATTATCATTTTTTTGTATACTTCATCAAAATGATCACTATGTGTGATGAGTATTTTAATTCAAATTCATTTAGGTACTGATGACAATTTTGAGTAATTGGAACCTCACACTTTACGCTAAATTTCCTTCCGCAGTTAAGAGTTTGAATTTGAGGGCAATTGGCTCATTTAAATGGTCATTGAAATAATTTTCATTCACTGAATATTCAGTTTCTCCTTTAATTAATGGGGTAATAAGTGTATGAAACCCGCAAGTTCTTCTCACGCAGGGGATTTGTGTAATTAATCATCTAAGTGATTTATTTCTTTTGTGTGTATTTGTTTACGTGCGTGTTTATAGTCAGATTATGTTCAGTCTTCATAAAGTACTTACTATTTTAATTTTAATTTTGAAATCATTCATTATAATAATTGTTTCATTTTATTCATCACATTGTTTGTAATATGTATTCTAATTGTGTTTCTAGTCAATAGATGGCATCACTATGTAACTTTTAATTAATTCAAGCAAAAAATGTTTTTTTATTCTGTTGTTGTTGCACATTCGATTCTGAGTAAGGCAAGAAAATGGCTAATAATTGTTTAAACTGTTGTGGTGTTTATTCTATTCTAAGCAATGTCATGTAAGAATTTAAAAATTCAAAAATTATGTTGGATGCGAATCCGTTTATTCGTTTTTTGTTAAAGATTCGGTGCAGATTATTTTTCAAGTTGTTGATGTTTTTAAGTCAATTATTCGTTTTGCAAAACCTAATTCCGAAGAGTTATTTAGTTTGCCATGAATTCAACAGTTATCCGTTAAAATGAAGTCAATTATTAAATACATTTTAAGGATACGTGCATGGGATTGATTGTTTTAGTGTTGTCTTATTATTCAAGGTATTATTCAGATGATGTTAAAGGTAAGCCATTCCAGTATTACTTTTATTAAAATAAGTAAAAAGATTGATTAGTTGCATTTAGACAAGAACATTAAATATTTTTTGTTAATGGATTCTTATAGTCCACTGAGATATAAAATTATATTAATAAAATAACTGACCCTAGCAGGTTATTTAAACAAATCGTGATAATAAAGTGCATTTTTTTTGTCTCATGACTGTGATATACATGTACCCTAAAAGAAGTTTGTATTAAAGATTAAAGGGTCTCGAGAGAAAATATCAATTTCTACAGTAGTTTGTGATTGATAAAAACACCTTAAATTTAAAACTAATATTTTGCAACATAGAAAAAAGTTTTATTTAGTTTTAGGTAACCAAAATGCATATTATAAACTTGACTCTCCCATTTTACATCTAATTAAAGCATAAAGAAAAGCTCGAAATCTAGCGAACGTTCGCAATATAATGCAAAATATACTAAAACTATGCACTAAACGAGTAACTTTGAACACTAATGCTATTTTCAAGTTACAAAAATATTCCTTTTCATGAAGAGATGAAAGCACCAGGCGTAACTAACACATTTAGCCATTGCTTTCATCTTGTCTGGTAAGTTATAAAGCTGATCAAGGAAATAGTAAGTCAAGACGGGTAAGAATTCCATTAGGGCATAAATTTGAATCCTCGGTTTGTTCGACGTGGAATACGAAACGTGTTTTTTCCCGTTAACTTTTTATATAATCTCAATGATAAACTAAAACAGGATCTTTAAAAGGATTTTTTACTTTTTTATTTAGGGTTTTTTTGACACTTTCCATTCTATCCATCGGTAGTAAAACTGATAAGTAGTGCATGTTTTAAAAATAAGCTATTTACTTTATTGAAATGCCCTTCTATGTGGTCAGTGGGGAGAAGGTACCAGCACTCTAGATGTCCCTCTTGGAGGTGTTCGGTCAAAACTGAAGTGGCACCAGAGGGTGGTGTTCACCTATACGGTGCCCCCATTGAAAGCAAGCAACGATTATTACGTATTAAGATCGAAAGTCTTCATTGACAAATACCTCGCATTCACAAACACTTTATTGATATGTGCGGAAATTAATGTTCCCGTATATAGTGGACTGTGCAGACATTATATAGAAAGAAAATAAAACGAACGTAAAAACTAAGAAATCTACAATTTATTTTTACCCAAGTGTAAGCAATCTGATTTATAAAGTAAAATGTAAAGTATAAATTTGAGAGTAAATAAATAAAACGTATAAAATGTAATGTGCACGTTGTGTATGTAAATTGTGTATAATATAAATATATGTGAGCAGACGAATATTGTTAAAAGGATGCGTATTTTGGAAGAAAACGTTATAAATGAAATAATATAAAGTGTTGTATGGTGCATGTGGTATATAATTTGTTTATGTATTGTTTTTCACACTGTTATGTATTGCATTTATATATTATATTGCACGATGTATTGTATATATATTGTATTGCATTTATAGTGTATTGTATATAATTTGTATTGCATAATGTTATAATTAATTGTATAGCATTGTATTTTATAATAATATAGTGTATGCAAATCGATGTTAAAAGTAAATTTTACACTGCTGATATATAAAGCAAACAATCTTGGTACATAAAATATAATGTATTGTATTGTAAAATTTAAAGTATTTCGCTGTAAAAGCTTAGGCTGAAGTTGGCTTAAACTTAAACTTACACAGGTTTAAATATTTCCTTTACATTTGTCAGGTTTAAACTTTTTATATTACTATCACATCTTTTTTACATTTGTTAAATGGGTCTTTCACCAGGGATGGAACGTAAGGAAAACATATAAAACCTATAACGCTTTGATATGATGAAAACGCAACATTAAAACACTAACATTAGTGAATGTGGGATTTACAAAGGCTTCGTATCATATTATTACAATGGTGAAAAGAAGCAAAAATACCCATTCTAGGCTACAATCCGTTTACGGCCACAACAACATTACGAAATAAAATCACCATTGCTAGCACTTCATTGGGAAGTAAATGTGTTTAAAAATGTCTTCCACAATTTTTTTCAAGGTGTCATATTTATGGGTTGGAAGTTCCGTCACCGTCGAGATGTGACGAAAGGTGTTATGCACCGACAAAGAGCTAAGCGATGTTTCTGCCAACACGCTACCTGCACGGTAAACTGTTGCCTTTTTTAAAAGAGCTATTCTTAATTTCCAAAACAGACTTTTAACCCCTTCCTGAAAACAACCCTTAAAATTTATTTCGAGTAAAACTTTCACACCAATTGTGGGCAACAATTCTTGTTTCATGTTTTAATTGTTTGCTCTCTCTCCTTTACCTTTAACGGATATCTTCTACGTAGTTCATTTTGAATTTATTTTCCCAGTCACCGAGAATGTTCTCGTTCCTTTTTTGTATTGCTGTTTCGTTAAAGTCCAATAGAATGCATTCGTGGAATTTATCCATTCTCTCGAGATTTAATAATTCCATAACATTAACATGAATCAGGTCTTGTTATGGAGATTCCGTAGTTCAGATAAGAAGAATAGTATGAGCCCAGATGACAGCATAATGATTTTATTGGGTAAATATTCGTGAAATAAATTAGCAAATCTTAATGAAATTTGCCTTCTGGCATTAAATAATGAATAATTTTTAAATTGTTTTACGTTTGAAGGGAAAAATTATAGATTCTAAGGAAGGAAATAAAGTTTATCCAAATGCTCTTATTTCCAACATAATTGGAAATTCCACAGACGACTATTATTTTTAAAACCTATTATCTATTTAAAATCAAAATATTAGGAGTCCTTATTCTCTAATAATATCGTCTGTCTAAGCATATAATCATTAAATATCTTATTAAATACCTCATTATAAATCTTTCTCTATATTGAATTTCAAATTCATCGCATGTTATCGATTTTCATGGTTTTCTCTTCTAGCCGTGTTAAATATAAGCACGCCCTTTTGTGCAAAATTATCTATCTCAAGATTAATATTCCTTAATCAAAATCAAAGCTAAAATATCGTTTTATTACCATTTAAGAAAATGGTGTCTAATAGCTCAATTTATTTCACAGTTCCATTTCTTTGCAAACTGATAGGTTTCGTAACGACTGATAAAAAAACAAATCCACTCGACTGGAGTTCCATTCATTTCTTAAGGATGCTGTGTAATAACCCTATTGGATTCGCTCACTTCAATGTTAACATATGAAGAAAATTTGTCCAAGGATTGCGGACTTGGATGTAAAGATTGTTTTTTAAATGTAATCCGTACAAGAAAAAAAGAATTTTACACCTTGGGGCATTTTTCGTTTAAAAATATTGAAAATAATATTTTATTTAAATTATTCAGGAAATTTGGTAAACGAGTAGTGTGTTTTAAACGCTGATAAAATCCTTTCGTGGACGAAATTTATAAAATGAATCCTTTGCAAGTTGCAGAAAAGTTCAGGCTATCTGAAAATGCCATTTTTATTGGATTATGAGCATTTATGTGACTCTAAATATTAGACAAATTTTCTCCATAGGTTAACATAGAAGTCAGTGAATCCAATAGCGTTAGCACACCGAAACCTTAAGCTTAAAAACTAAGATTGAGAATCAAACTTCTGCCTACCATAATATTGAATAAGTGTGGTGGTCCATTACTTACCATTAAGCCATACCATAATTTCCATAAAAGAGACCCACATGCATTCATTATGTTGTCCCATTTGAAAACAATCGAGAACCCTTTACCTCTAATTAAAATTATTTTTTGATTGGATATCGTCTCTTTAGTGTCGTATATCCGTGACCTGTCACACTTCAGTCCCATTTATTTCTCGTTAACCTAAAAATAATTCAAAGTCGTGCTCGTAATTTGAACCTGGACTTCCCGCCTATATTTAGAACATTTACTGAATTTAGTGCTCCACCTTGGTGACATATTCGGAGTTTCCTAGATTATTATAGTTATTTTAATACTCTGTATTGCATTTCTCGTTTGTCGATATGTTTGAATAACAATTTCAGATGACAGCGACACAAGTTTATTTGCTTTTTAGTACTGAAGAGATGACAAATATAACAAATAGTCATTCAGGATTTCAGTGAAAGAGCTGCAATACTGCTATCCTCTTTAGCTTACAGGGCCCATTTCTCCTATTCCCTCTTTATAACGATAAATTTCATACCCCCTTGGTAAGAACTGCCATTAACAGGGTCATATATATATATATACACACATATATATACATGTATATGTATATATATATATATATATATATATATATATATATATATATATGTATATATATATATATATATATATATATATATATATATATATATATATATATATATATATATATATATATATATATATATATATATATATATATTAGATAGATGAAAATTAACAAACAATGAGGACTGATGCGACAACATAATACTAAAACACAGATATCAATAAGGTAAACTAAATAGTACAAAAACAGAATGGAAATGGAGGCGATATAGTTGATGACTGTAATTTTCAACTATCTAATATTACGTAATAAATTTTGTGAACAAACTGGCGCCTAAATTTTATTTACTCATTCTTAGTTAGCTTTTTACCTGAATTAATAAAATTCTCTATTTACATTTGTAAGGTATATATATTTATATATATATTCATTCTTGGGGCCCGTTTTCTTGGGATACATGGTATCCCAACCCGTAAGGAATAGGTTAACCAAGGATCATGATTTGAAACAATACACACAGGCAGAATAACAGGCCTCGTATTTCTCGCAGAGCAGAGGCTTGTTCACACTGAATGCGGTAACGTCACATAGCACCAGCGTTGAAAATTTTAACTAGTCACAGAGCTCAATTCATTTACCATGTGACACGTCAAAGAAATCACAGGTCATATCAACAGTCTCGGAGTAAGGGCCTATCCGCATAGGATTTCGGTAGCTGAAGCGTAAAAGGAATTCTGGCACTGATGCGGAAGTAAACCAATCATAGGCGTTAAAAATTTCGTTGCTAATCGTTTGGAGGTTTGTCAACGGTTAGATATATTTGTATACTTTAACGTTTCAGCTACCGGACTCCTATGCGAACAGGCCATAACGCAACGCAACGCTCCGGATACTATGTAAACAAGGGTAAAATGAATGAATATGAACTGTAAAAATGTAGAATATGAACTCCTTAGGATGCTTTAAAAACATTTGCGGCTTTCTCGAGTGATTTTCGAAAGGGAAAATTCCAGAATTCGACAATCAATCCAGTGCTATTTTAATTTTAACGATTTATATCAGTGTCGAATTGTGTTTTAAACTCTTGTGATTTACATAACGCTTCATCTATCACATTTTAAAGAATGAGACTATGCAAGGTTCCCTCATATGTATTGGTAAAGTAGGAAATTTCTCTTTCTCCGAAATGAAATATTTTTTTCCTACAGTAATTACGACATAGAAATGTGTTATATTTATATTGCTGTAAGGGGCTTGTGGCGGCCCTGTGGTACAGCGCGCTGGTTTTCGGTGCTGAGTGTGCTCAGATCGAATCCCGGTGTTGCGCCACGAAAAATGCCTCAGTTCGTATCGTCCCTTCATAGGGAGTAATGCTGTCCGCCTATATGGTGCCCCCATAATAAAATTCGCAGTAAAAATTGAGGCGCAGTATAGGCCAATGTTTGATTACAAGTGCCTCCGGATTGGTAAAAAAAATATTGCTGTAAGATCACAACTAATGGTACCGTTTTAAACGCATTTGAAAAGCGTTACAATAGTTTGTATGTAGAAGCCTTTACGTAAAATTAATGCCTATTATATCATAGTGCGTAAACATTGGGCATGTTATATCTTGTTTTCTCGTCATAATGATCTAATTGGTATAATTTCTTTAGGATATACGTGAAAGGATCTGTAAATTTTGCATAAATTTATATTGTCTACGGATTTGCCTTCAGAATATGATAATACTTACCGGTGAATACTCTTTATAGTTATAATAATACAGTCTCAATCTCCTTACATATCTTTACATCTCTCAATACATTTCATATTTTGGAAAAGTGTTCAGCTATTTATTACATTCTTTTGTCCTTGCAAATCAGATATTAAGGTTGTTTGATATCATCTAATGTCTTTTATTGTCATTAAACGGTATATATGTCAAATGCAGTGCCATCTTTTCTAGAGAAACGTATTCCCCTATGGGGGGGGGGGGGGTACATTTCATAACTAATCCGGCATTTCTAAATGCTACATATTTTTGCAAGTAAACAACTAATATTTTGCTTACAAATAATGATATGACAATAAATTGAGCTAACATATTTAAACAGTAATGAAGAAAAGAGATATTTGCATTTTAATAGTTATTTGCCTGTGCTGCACATAAACCAAATTAGTTATTAGAATATGTAACTTTATCTGGAAATTTACATAAATTTTAATTATAAATTCCTTTAACAATGGCACGACTGGAAACTATAGCTGCATTCAACAATTAAAATACTGGTTAATATTACATATGGCAGAATATGCGATGTTAGCCCATGGGCATTAAAAACAGTTCATTGGATAGTTCCACGTGTAGCCAAAGTTTGAAAATGAAGTCACTGACCCCCTCAGAATCAAATTATATAATCCTTTGATCGATCTACTTGCATCTAAAATACATTCCATGTTCTTGCATAAAAGCTGTCAATCTTGGAGTATTCTTTGTATTCATTACTGGTATCAGACTAAATTTACCTGCCTGGATTGACACTGCAGGTTAAGGGTCACAGATAATTGCAGAACGCTATGGAAGTGATATGTATTTAGCACATCAAAGGCATGTAATTAGAAAACATAAAAAAATTCCGCCTTGCTCTTCTCTTTAATTTTAATATTTGCCTTTCACTATTTTTTTATTTCTGCAGCTGAAGCAATACTTGTTTGAATATTCTCGCCATAAATCAGAGAAACAAATGGCGTCTATTCAATTGACTGGGTTTTTTCATGATTGAGGTGTACTATATTTTACGTCAAGGCGATAGATAACAAAATGCCACTAGATTTTTTAATACCACTAATTAGTTTAAATGGAGCGAATTAAAAGTATTTATGAAGAGGGTGTTAAGTACTTTTAAAACAACACTGCCGAAAGCGTCAATTCTATCCAGTCTCTTTAACACATTCAATACTGAGTCATTTTTTGAGTCTCAATTTCAGACAATGAGTACCTAAAACCATACATGTAGAAGATTTTGATTGGTTAAAAATTATCATCGTTTTAACATTTTAAGACTAAGAAATTCATTCATTTGTAGAGTAAATGTTAAAGCTGTATATTGCAATTTTGTTACAAACAAATGGATTTATTTTCTATTTAAGACATACAAGCAGTATATACATAATTTATGTAATTAGATATGCTACCGGAGATGCGTGAAGTCAGGCGTTGAATAGAATGCCTAGGAAATCTAGAGAATTATAAAAATGGGACGTCAGAGTACGAAGCGCATATTACTTCATACATTTCCTAGGCATTCTATGGAATGCAAAAATGTAAATTGGTAATGTATCAAACCATCCCGCCAGTGATCTTTTATTGTGATGGAGCAAGGTACTTTAACTTTCTACGCTGGCCTAAGCCGGATACTATTGATTATTTCCACTCCAATAGTTTTTCAGCAGTGACGCGAGTTTCATTTATGAGTTTCATCAACCTAAAGAAGTACTGGCCAAATTTGAAGATCGTCCATGACAGGCGTCGCCACTCACAAAGACATGGTAGCGTCAAAAGTTAAAATTAGGACGTTCAAAATACATTTAGTATTTTGGTGCAAGATCGAATAAACTAACCGGAGGCCTAGGAACTATATTTCGTCCAACTTATGAAGAACAGGGCTTTCCATTCTGAGTTTAAGGGAACATCATACGAAGTTCACTTTGGTTGCAAAGCAAAAGTGGGTTTCACAATGTCTTCTCTACTCCAAGATGTTTTACAAACATACATATTGAAATACAACTGGTATAACAATGATAAAAACGATAGAAGCAACACAAGAAGAAGGAACAGATCAACCTATTGGAAGAGAGAGAGCCTAATGCGCTAAACAGGGATGAGGTTGTTGTCCACGATGGAAGATAGCAAAGTTGGAGAGAAGACATTGTTACCAAATAGGTTCCCATATCTGATACTTGTTGTATCTGTTTAAATTTAAACATTTGTGCCCAGACATGCAAAAACTTCCACCGAAATGTTCACGTCATCTATTGGCATGTAAGTAACTACGATGGAGATGAGAATATAGCAGGTATTAGGGATATTTTTTTGCACTCTTTGCTTCGACATTGAGAATGTTGTCGGAGATAAAATTCGTTCTAAAACGAATCTTCAAATACAGGCGAAAAATTAAAATGTATTTCCCGGAAAAAATTTCCTTTTGTATCTTTTGAGGCCACTGTGCGAATTCCAATTCGTGACGTCGACAAGCGCCTGATAGGACTCTCGCAACCTGTTGGCAACGGTTACTATTGATAATGATGACGATTTTTTACCGACTTGGAACTTCTCAGGAAATTTTGAATCAACTTTATGCGATATCACAGTATGCTTACTTTATTTCTAAAGGGTTTATTTAGAGCTGAAGACGGTCCTGACCACGAAAAACCTCTTCGATCAGCTGCTATTGCTCAACACACAGGAAGTGATTCATGAGGTGTATGTGAAAGGCCAAATGCCAAAATATGAAGTGCTCTTGTTGGAAAAAGGCAATTAAGTGCAATTCAAAATGCCATTCTAGCCTTCCTTGTTGCAAGAAATAGGTCAATACTGAATTTCTTCTATTGTTTTATCAATAAGAAAGTCCTGTACTTTATTTTGCATCTATTCTTTCATTTTATATACTTCTTTTAAATAAAGGCCCTTTCATGACTCTCTTTTCATACTTTTCTATAATAGTTATCATTTAGTATAATGTCTAGGTAGTATATACAATGCCTAGGAAATGTATACGGACTATTAAAATAACAGGACGCGATGGTCCAGTTGGCAAAGGCAGCGGACCAATGATCTGAACGTCACTGGTTTGATGGCCGTCGCTGACAAATCCATCCCCATGTAAACTAATGGCCGCAGGTGCACGGAAATTCTGTCGTGACTGAAATAAGCTCAAAGTTCTCAAATTGACATCTGGAGGTGCAGGGTGAAGTGTATTGGTCTCGTCACTTGACTCGATCCAAGTTGATGTACTGCAAAAATCCTTGTACAGAATGCAATAGTGATAGCAACAATTTTTTCTTGTTTTTTTATCAATGTAAAGCATAAGATTGGTCTGAAAATGAGTGTGAGTGTGTGAAGCATAAAGTAAACGCGGCCAGGATCGTATTATTGAATTCTGACTTCAGATATTCTTCATGCAATTATCTACATAAAAAATAAACAAATATTTTCTTAGTATTAAAAAATTAAGGTGACTTTTGGCCTTTTAACTAAAGGATAGCTGAGAGTGATTTCTATCGAAAATAATAGAAGTCGTAAAAAAGACTGATGCGGTAACACACGAGTACATAAAGGGCATTATTGTTACATTTGGTCAGCAATAAATGCATTAACTCAAAATTGAAGAACTCTGCTTTAATTTTATTGCAGATGTTTTACGATGCCACCCAATATTACTGGTGATTTTGAATTTAATAAATGTGACTCCCCGCAATTTCACCTTTGCACGTAAAAGCCATTATGAAAGGTAATCACATATATGGTGCAATATGTTTTTCGAATTTATGGCTTCCCATTCAAAGAAAATATAAACTGAACAACAGTCCTCTTTCATCTACATGATATCTAAGATAAGGTCACGTTCGGAAAAAAAGTTATATGGGCTGTTATTTCTCTTACGGTATTATCTTAAGTTATATAGCTCCAGATAAAATCTAAAACGACAGAAATGTCAAAATAAATGACATTTCTTCACTTACTTTGACATTGCAGTCTAGTATAGCTATTATAACTTCGATTTGATATCAAAAAAGTTTTATAATATGTTTTAGATTAATGTTTTTGATAAATGAATTTATTACACAGAACACTTTCTTGATAATCAATATAATCATCTCTGCACGCAGACAAATCTCCCTAATCCATAAATTGTATTAAATATTAAATCAAAAAAACTTTTTCGTTTGGACATAATTTGAAATTTTATATAATTATAAATGCAAATTTATATTTTACATAAATCTTGTATAAATAATGTGCAGAAACAATGATATGTTTAGAAAGGTGACTGTTTTACTGTTCACAAATTTTGTATTGATATTTGATAATTATTTGGTGTTCCTGATAGCTATATAATAAGAAAGAATATCTATATATATAAAACAGTTCCGTAACTTCTATATATATAAAACAGTTCCGTAACTTCTATATATATAAAACAGTTCCGTAACTGACTGACTCACTGACATACAACGCACAGACCAAACCGCTGGCCCTAAATCTTTACCTCCATTTTCTAATTTTTGGTGAATTTTTAAATATTAGTTTTTAGAATTTAAGTTATTAAATGCCGATCACGTGATTTCTTTTTCTGATACTTTAAATTAATTTATCGCCATGTGCATAATAACGTAATAGACAAAAAAAAAATTTCTTTCTACTGCGGCAGACGATTGGATATTATTAAAAAAAATATTAAAATACAGTAAAAGGTAAGTTCCTCAAACTGTACTACATTAACTGTGCTATATTTTTTAGTATGTTCTAGATTTAATTTGAATATTTTCTTCTGCATTATTTTGTCTATAAAAATATCCCTTACGATTATTTTATAAATATTTTTTTTTGTTTTTTTACATCAATTGCATACGTTGATCGTTGTATTATATATATATATATATATATATATATATATATATATATATATATATATATATATATATATATATATATTGGCATTAATTGCATACATTGACCGTTGTATTTAATTTGAATACTACTCCGTAGCGAAATGTGGGTTTTCAGCTAGTTTTACATAAGAATGAAAATAAAATATTTTTAACTCCCAATTATACGTGATCGGATTATCTGTTGTGTTGATTATCTTAGACGAGGTAAAAAATAAAGTTTGGTATCATAGAGATTATAAAAAAATGATAACATGGCTTGAAGACAAAAGATTATAGCAGATTTTGTGCAGATAAAACCTTAAAATTTATGATAGAAGGCCTTTTTTCATTACATTCTTCTGAAAGCAGCGTATATTGTTCATTCATAACCTTTGAATAGATTGTTAAAATTGAGAGGAATTTTCTTCTTAGATTTTTTTCAGAACAAACATGTACATATAATAGAACGGCTTGTTGGAAGTTTAGCAGTATTGTTTGGGATCTCTATGCAGTTCAATTTAAGTTTTTAACCTTAGTCTTGTACATAGTGTTTCATTTTCCTGGGTACGATAGGATTGAATTAAATCTCTCCAAAAAGTGCACACAAAAATAAATTTATTATTCTGTAAATTCTCCAACCACATACACGAATTCAAACAGAAAACACATAACAAATGTCTTCTATACAGCAGAAAACTCTGAAAACACAAGTGAGGATGACAGAATCTTCAATACAATATTCGCCTACTGCTCTTTCAATACATTCAATTCTCAGCAGAAATGTTCCAATGTCAAAGTCAGGTATATTTATACACTTCCAAAGCGACCTCCACCGTTCAAGCAGCTAGATATTTGCAGAAGCTTCTTTAAATGTTCATAAGATTGGCGATAATTTCGCGCCATATCGCCAAATTTGGCGACCAAAATAAGTCACCAAATCCATCGCCAATTTGGCGATAACACTCATATTTGGGAAGATTACCATAGACTCGTAAAATTCATAACAATATATTTTGCATGAAATACTAAATTGTTGAGCTTTTCAAAGCTATAGATAAACGAAGCTCAGTAAATAAAACGCTATGTTACAGCTGAAAGTATAACCTATTATTTTTTTAATCGTTTGAATTGAATGTAGCGTCATTTGTTGCTTAATAATTTTTAGACTTTCGGAACTAGGTGTGATCCTGGGATATTTACCTGCAGCACCAAGGAAATTGAAACACTTCCAAACTGTGGATGCAAGCAAAATTAAAGTTATTTAAATAAGAGATACAATAATAAGCAATATAATAATAATAAGAGATATAAAAAAATAAGATATATAATAATAAGAGAAAAACCAGTGTCTATAAAAGTTAGAGTGAAATTAAATTTCCTGTAAAACGTGGCAGTTTATAAAACACTATATACATACAATTTTCAATATTTTGACACGATAACCGTTTTGCAGAGGCTGAGTAAAATTGTCAATATTAATAGCGACATATACATCATATAAAGTAATATAACAGTTCTTTATTATCTCAGCAAGGACATTTATTTGATTCCGTAATGGTCTAAAAACGAAAATTTTTTATAGAGCAGTCTTTATGCGGGCAGATAATTTATCGAGGCCATTATCTTTGACCATTTCTTCGTGTTGCAAATAGCTGAAGCAAATGTGACACAGCTGCCAAAATGGATTTTCATGAAAACGTAAAGAGCTAAATAACAAAATCGAAGTTTAATACGTTTGCTGTCTATGTGCATGATTTTTTTTCTTATTCAATGTAAATATGCGATTTCATTTTTACCTTTTCTATAAAAATGTTTTCTCTTATCGATTTAGACCGATGACATGCATTTGCATGTATTTCGAAAATTAAATAGGCAGAATATGTGACTGACTTATAATAGATATCTATTTGTACAACTAAGAAAAAAAACTGGCTGACTATAAGAATTTAAATAAGTTAATGTGGATCTGAACTATTAAAATAAAATGGATTTTGTACAGGTAGTTGTATTATAATTGGTACAGGGCATATATAAAGTCTCTATACCAGTTATTATCCTAAAGTTCAGTTATCCGAAATCCACGTATTTTGATTCTTTGGTATTCACTATGATATCTATATATATAAAACAGTTCCGTAACTGCCTGACTGACTGACTGACAGATAACGCCCAGACCAAACTGATGGACCTAAAGGGTTGAAATTTTGCATGACGATTTTTCTGATAGTGCACTAAGAAAGATTTTTGAAAAATTCTTCTTAGATTTTTTGAAATTAAATTTTTAATTTGTTTTCGAAACATTCTTCAAAGTTTGCATTTAAAATAGAAATCTGAGGGTTATAAAATCTATATCAGGTGAAAGATTCTTTTAAAATGAAATCTTTTTCGAATCTTTACCTCAATTTTCTGATGTTTGTGTGAATTTTTAAAGATGAATTTTTAGAATTCAATTTATTAAATGCTGATCATGAGGTTTCTTTTCTTTTTGTGATACATAAAATTAATTTTGCGTCACGTGCATAACAACGTCATAAATTGACAATTTTTTTTCTTTCAAATGCGACAGAATATTGGATAATATCCAAAAAAATATTAAAATACAGTAAATGAATTATCCTCAAACTGTACTATATTAACTGTACTATATTCTTTAGTATGTTCTATTAGATTTAATTTCAATTTTTTCTTCAACATTATTATGTCTTTAAAAATATCGGTTACGATTTTTTATAAATATATTTTGGGGTTTTTTTGGCTTTGATTACATTGACTGTTGTATTTAATTTGAATGTACTCCGTAGTGAAGCACGGGTATTCATCTAGTAGATAATATAACTATGTTGTTATTGTTGTTGCCGCTAGATCAGGTCCATGAATCCATATATCCTCAGTAGGTCCACCAAATGGCGAGAATTGGTAATAAAATCCTTCCTAGATAAGTTTAGGCAAGTTAGAATGTGACCAGGAGTGGCCATCTCATAAATACACTTTTTACAAGTGGGAAAGTTTTGTTTTGGTGATCAAATTTTAGGCATCTCAAGTGACCACTTGCAAATTTAGAGGTTGAAATCTGCTCACCTCTATCAACCTTGAAGACAAGATCCCTGTAGGGTAAGGGGGGCAGCTTCTATTGGCCAAGGATCAGGAGTACCGGAAAGTAGAAGACTGTATAATTATATTTCCTATAAAAAACCAGTTGACCTTCATTAAGCAACGGAAGTAATATGCTGTTTGCATTTCCTGGAACTAGAGCAAATCGTTTAAAGAAATGCTTTTAAAGTGTCCTCAGATACAGTGGCTCCCAAAAGTGTTCGTACACTTACAAATTTCAATGAAATAGGAGTCTATCCGTTAATTATAATGAATATTTCAGAATGGGTATTTAATAATAAGATCTATAATCTATTCTTAACAAAACTACATGAAATATTTTGAAAACATAGTAAAACTTTATTTTTAAGAAACCAGTAATCAAAAAGTAACAAACACTTTATCTCACAAATGTTATCGTACACTGAAATATTTTCGGATAAACTCATAATTAAAATTATCGTCTGGTGCTTTATTTTCATTTTTGAACTGTGATGACATTTAAAATATCGTTTGGCTTTAATTTTTTCTTGCCTACTCCGTATTATTCAATTTATTATTTAAAAATGGCCCGTAGTCGTAAAGAAACAACAAACAGCATTCGAAAATTGATTATTTTTCATCATAGTAGTGGTAAATTAGTTTGGAATATTGCTAAATTGCTTAATTTATCCAGTTCTACTGTTCAGTATGTGATAAAATGCTTTAAAGAAGAAAATCAGATCGAAAACAAGGTAAGAAAAGGTCGTCCGGCAAAGTTAACAAAAGGTGATCAGAGATTTATAAGAAAATTTGTGAAAAACCCACGTTTGAGTGCTGTAAAAGTTTCTGCAGAATGTAATGAAATATGCTATACTTCAATTTCACCTGAAACTGTTCGATGAGTTTTTAGAGCAGCTGGATCACATGGGCGTTCTGCCCGTAGAAAAATTTTTGTGAGAAAAACATAAAGCTTAGGCTTTCCTTCGCACTATCGATGATAAATAAGCCCCAAAGGTATTGGAATAATGTCCTATTTGCCGATGAAACCAAGTTTAACATTTTTGGTTCCGATGGGCATATAATAGTATGGAGAAGAAAAAATGAGGAGCTTAATCCCAAGAGCTTAGTAGGAACAGTTAAGCATGGCGGTGGAAGTGTCCTTGAGTGGGGGTGCATGTTAGCATCAGAACTAGGTAATTTGGTATTTATTGATGGCATAATGAATCATGCTATTTATATACATATTTTAAGAGACAATTTAAAATTATCAGCCCAAAATTTGAGTATTGGAAACAACATTCTTTTTTATCAAGATAATGATCCTAAGCACACGGCTCTCAACATTCGCCCCTGATGTCTCTATAATTGTCCACAAGTTTTAAAAACACAACCTCAATCGCCCGATTTAAACCCAGTAGAACATATTTGGAAAGCACTGGAGGTTCGAGTACGCAAACACGACATTCACACGAAAAGCGAACTAAAAACAATTATGATGGAATAATGGATGAACATTGATGCAAAAATTACAAAAGAACTAGTGCAATCTATTCCCAGACGTTTAAAAGTTTTTATGGATGGTAAAGGATATCCTTCTAAATATTAATTTAATGAAAAATTAGAATATTTAATAATATGTAGAGATTTTTTGCAAGTGTACGATGACTTTTGTGAGATTAAGTTTTTGTTACTTTTTGATTATTGGTTTCTAAAAAATAAAGTTTTAGTATGGTTTCAAAATACACTGCTGGCCACTGTAAATGCAACACCCTGAAGGAAACATGCAAATAACTTGAAATTTACAACATGCATTAGCGGAGGTGAGATACGCAAATGATTAGAATTTCAGCCCAGACGCACATCACGCGCGCCTGTGGCGCCACTTGAAAGCGCTATTTAAGGCTTGGAGATTTCGACGATTTCACGTTCGACAATTGTTTTTCTTGTGGTTTTTTTCAAAAAAACGATCAATTATGCCTCGTCGAAAACGGCGATCATCTTTTGATCAAGTATCCGAGTTCGACAGAGGAAGGATAGTGGCCTACCGAGGTTGTGGATTATCTTTCAGGGAAATCGGTAATCGTGTTGGACGAAACTAAACAACTGTAATGCGGATATGCGATCGTTGGATGCAGTAGGGTACGACGGACCGGCGTGTTCGATCGCATCCACCTCAGCGCACCACTTCACGTGATGACATGCAAATTGTGCACATGGCAGTGACGGATCGCTCAGTCACATCACGAACCATAGCACAGCACATGCAGTGTGTAATGCATCATCCAGTGTCTGCGCTTACCATTCGACGCCGTTTACAGCAGAGTGGTCTGTCCGCAAGACGTCCATTGCTTTGTCTACCCTTGAGGCAGAACCACAGACGTCTCCGCCGCCAATGGTGCGATGACAGAAGGATGTGGACGGCAGAATGGAATGAAATTGTCTTTACTGAGCTACGCTTCTGTCTGCAACACCACGATGGTCGCATTCGAGTCTGGAGACACCGTGAAGAGAGGATGCTGAACAGCTGCGTTATGCACCACCACACTGGTCCTGCACCGGGTATTATGGTATGGGGGGGGGGTATTGGATATCACTCTCGCACACCTCTAGTGCGCATTGCCGGTACTTTAAACAGCCAGCGCTACATCTCCGAGGTGTTGGAGCCAGTTATCCTTCCTTACCTTCAGGGCTTGCCCACAGCCATATTTCAACAGGATAATGCGCGACCACACGTGGCACGCATTGTCCAACGGTTCTCCGTCAATCGCCAAATTGAATTGCTTCCCTGTCCGCCTCGCTCTCCAGATCTTTCGCCAATAGAAAACATGTGGTCCATGGTTGCTCTACGATTGACCCAGATTCCATCCCCAGCTGCCACAGCAGATCAACTTTGGCAACGCGTGGAAGCTGCTTGGTCTGCTGTACCCCAAGAACTCATCCAAAATCTCTTTGAATCAATGCCGAGGCGTGTGGCAGCGGTGAACTCCAACAATGGCGGCTACTCTGGCTACTGATTTTGGCAGGAACCACACTTCACAGAAGTCTATAAATTTAATCATTTGATACTTATTCAACATGGTATCTACAAAATAAATTTTGCTGTGATATCTCTTGTCTTTCTTGGTGTTGCAGTTTGGGTGGCCAGGAGTGTATTTCATATAGTTTTGTTAAGTATAAATTATAGATCTTATTATTAAATACCCATTCTGAAATATTCATTTTAATAAATGTATTGACCCCTATTTCACTGAAAATCGTAAGTGTACGAACACTTTTGGGAGCCACTGTATATTCAAAACAATTTAATAATTTCACAATCATTGTAAATTATACTTTCGTTCGAACAAACGTCTGAAATCTTTGCATTAGTGTGCATTGCTGGATAAATTCAGTTTCCATACATTTTATATGAATCAATGTAAAATTATAAAAAGTTGAACATAATTTTCAACAGAAATCTTTGTGATGTTTAAAATGTTTAAATGTGAGTTTAAAAACAAATTTTATTAATTCTTTAGTCAAAAAAATTGACAATCATAGTTCTATACTTATTTGCTGAGTTATTGAAATGTTGCTTAAAATGCTGCTTAATATCTGTGTTCATTCTGATCAAAATTATATTTCTCATAAACTTAAACAAAACAAATGTAACAAAAACTAAGTAAGAAATCTTTTCGGGTATTCCTATGTAACTTATATAGGCTGATTGACTCGGCAGAGGCCCCGAATTATCTGCTATAAATCTCGCTAGGACGAAGAAATCTGAACGAAACAACGTATAATGTGCTCCTCAGTAGATGCCTCATCACATCACATAGCTATCGTATGAGGCTTAGTTCAGTTTGTTGGGTTATGTTAACTCGCAAAACAGCTATATATGTACTGTGGAAAATCCTTTTGCCACTCACCAAACACCAATTCCATGTTTAAAAATTTGGTGTGTGGTGCATAATGGTGGTTGGTGGTTGGTTTCTCATCATAGATCTCATTTTCTTTGACACCGATGTGCGCCTGGACACTTTTGAACAGTTATAGAATCAACTGGATGATCGTGATTTAGAGTTTATTTCCAGCAAGATGGAACCACGCGTCACATGTCGGCAAGGAGCATGGGGGAAACCGAGTCTTTCATCAGCAACAGGGTAATTTCAAAAGAGCTTTTGCCACTACGGTCGCCGTTTGTGACACCAGTAGACTTCTTCCTTTGGAAAATGTCTATCAGTGATAGACTCACACTTTGGAAGATCTGTAGGAAAACATCCAGAATGAAATTAATGCTATACCCCCCCCCCTCAACAATATCCTTGCCAATACATTCAGGAACGTAGAGCACCACGTCAAAATAGGTCTGGCAGAAAACTGAGAATACTTCCAGCATCGTATGTAATGCATTCGATTACACATTCGTCGAGGAATTTAAAGTATTTTTTTAAATTCATCATAACGAGAGTTATTACAGAATTTCTCAAGTTATAATAATAGCATCTTAAAATTTAAAAAATCCTTCGGATCGAGGTTTCAAATAAGCACCAAAGTTTTATTGGTTAAATTCCTTATTTTTGTTTATCTTGTTAAACATCTTGCTAAAGCATTGCTGTATCATTTTATTTATTGGAAAAGACAGAAACTCAAATCTATCAAAGTGATAACAACCAGTGGTGCACCCAGGATTTTTTCTTGGGCCGGGCGAGATGAAGAGATAAAAATATTTATAACGCATTGGGTGGGGCGAGATGAACGGATAAAATTATTTATAATGCAAAATCAATATTCATAATGCAATTTCTATTTCTTTGGGGGCAGCAGGGCTACTTGGAACCCCCCCCCTGGGCGCTCCACTGATAACAACTGCATCTTAGTGCTAATTGTGTGCAGTCTAATAAAGAAAAAAACGCTAATCCTAAATAGCACATTCTTATGAAAATGTGCAAAGAGATATTGTGAAGGCTTTCCACCCTTTTATTTAAATCTACAGCATGGTATTGTTTCTAAACATGCATATGAAGATATGTTTCTCTGAGGCACCTTCTACTAATCCTTGCTTAAATTATTTTATTAACTTATCTCATATGGAATATATTATAAGGAAAGCAATAAATTTTTAATCCAACTGCAGAAATAATATTGTTAGTTTAATAAGAACATTTCTTTCGTTCATATCCTTGTCTGAATATCGATATGTGTCGTCAAGTAGCCGACAAGTTTTCTTTCTTTCATCATTTCAAAGGGATTTTTAACTTTATTAAAACTAATTGTTTGCATTTTCAATGTTTGTATCAATAAAATTCCTTCCTGACGTTGAAGTTTGCTTTTCAACTTTGTTTAGCCGTTTGATAGCCATTTGAAATAAGAAGCAGTTATTTTCATAATTACCTTCGCAATTAATTTGTGAGTGGGGTGGTGGCTATGAAAATCCCCCCCCCACTCGTTTTCTCCCCAAGCGTTCCCCTTTTGATATGTCCGCAACTACTGACGCCTCCCACGACATTCTTCTGGAATTTTCTATTTACATCAAAGAATTTGATGATCCTCGCATTTGTGAATTGCCCATACAGACAATCACACCTCATGTGATGTTGATAAATGACTCCCTTCTCCTCTACCCTTCATCTTTGTCTATCCTACAATGTAATCCAACATCCGTCGACTCACTGTCCAAGATTCAGTACACCACCGCCTCCGCCAATTACCCTTCCAGTGATCAATAGTTCTTACCAATTCTGGTGAAGGAGACGATATGTATGCGTTTATTTTACACTTTATAGGGTGTATAATTATCACTTTTTAATTTACAAGATGTTCGGGCCATTTTATTTTTTGTGTGCTATTTCGTGTATTATAAGAGGAGGTTTTAAGTTATTGTCACCGTTTACTACATATAGGATTAACGGATCTGATGAGATTGATTATAAATCATACCGTTTCAAACGCTTTTCCTGTGTTATCAAAGAATATTTCACTTGCCTCCTCCGTTTTTGCAATTTTGACTTCCGAAATTATTCTGCGATTCACCTTTCGGATATCAAGAAAATACCGAACGACTGTTGTAAGTGATTAAAAATTATTTTTTCAAGAATTTTGTTTCTTCAAAAATGCACTCGTCACCTACGAATTATTAATATTAATAACATTTCCTCTACTTGGGAATTTATGTGTATTTTCAAACGAGTGTATTAATTTGTGCGTTAAACACATTACGGTTTACTAATTATTGTTGAATATATAACAAAATATTTATATTACTCCCATTTACTGTAAGTGTGCATTTATTTGCATTCCTGAAATAGTCAATTTTATTTGCAAGTTAAATACATTTCAATTAATTCCGACCATGTTCTTCGTAGTAATTTAAACAAATTATACTGTCGAATTTACCAGATATTAGAATAATTTATACATAACATATTACGTATATTCATGTGAATATATTGAAGTTTAGTTCCATAGATATGAACAAACTTTATAATTAAATACACATATATATATATATTTAAATTATTGTCAGTGACTTGACAGTTAGTAAACTGTATAGTTTTAATATAAAATAATCCGTTTTGAAAATTCAATTGAAGTATATAAAAGTTTGTTCTGAATAAATTAAACCCAAAATATTCGAAATATATTTCAGCTTCTACTAATGAATTCAATTATCTCTCTGAATTTATACGAAGATGTCGATTTAAGCTTTAGAGGACTATTTTTCTAATAACAAAAACATTTCGCAATGGAAACTGGAATTATGTAAACCAATAAGCTATTAAGATTCTCAATGATGAATGTTTTAGTAACTTCCTCGTATGATTGTATTCAAATCGGAAATCAACGAGAAGTCTGTGAAAAAATATATCACAAAATAGAGGCTCTGCTAAATTATTTGCTCTTTAGGGCGTACATCATTTTTTAAAGCCTCTAACCCGTTTCCTCTATGTTCGCTTTACACTGTCAACAAATTCGCACTTTTAACACTCCATCGGGCGCGTTGATCTGACAGATACACGCGTGCCAATATCTCTGCTTTTGCCCCCTAAAACTTGTTCTTACGACCTTGACCTTATCAGTATCTATCCATCTGACCTCCTGCTCCTTTGGAATGCAGTAACGGCCAGTTCTGTGTAGGAGTATTTCCCGTTTTGAAGATTGTTTGAAGTTTTGTATCTGTCAGATACAAGCGCCCGATAACGTTTGTCTCTTGAAGCTTTACGGAAGTATCAACATCCCTGTACGTTTTGGATTTATCTTTTCCCATGATGAGTGCTAAACGCTTTTTAGATTTGAATAATCAAAAAGACCTTGAGCTAGTTCATAGTATTCTATTTAGTGATGGAAATTAGGAATCAAATGCTGAAGAATTTGATGAAAGTGATGATGACGAAGATGATATTTTAGAAACATGTTAAGTTGATTCGAATAGCAGTGAAAGTGATTATAATGACTCAGAATTTGATGATGATGCTAATAATGATGATTTTTATGCAGGAACAGACAATAGTACTAAATGGGCAAAATGGATCGGAAGAAAAAATGTCAAAGGTAGATCGCAGAATATTATCACAAAATTACCTGGAGTAATCAAAAGTGCGAAAGGTATAAAATCTATACACGGCTCTTGGAACTGTTTTTTCTGACGAAATATTGGAAATAAATGTGAAATGCACTAAAGAATACATTTCTGCACTTTCTAATCTATGTAGTAGAGAAAGAGGTGCAAGACTAACAGATAATATTAAAATAAAAGCCTTTATCGGTTTACTTCTATTAGCTGGTGATTTGTAAAAAATAAAAATTGTAAAAAATTTTAAAAAACTAAAAATAGGTCCGGGTGTAAAAGCCTGGACCTAAAAAGAATAAAAATAGAAGATTTAAAGTAATACAAATTAACAGAAAACACATAAAATAGAGATGTATCTGACAGATACACCGCGCCTGATGACATAAGTTTCGAGACGCGCCCGACGGAGTGTTAAGCATTACAATGCCTCTTACGGTGTACGCAGCTGAAGAAGGAACCAGGGTATAAAAAAATATGGTTGTGTCAGGAAATTAGCTCTTCGATGGCTTAAAAGCTAATGGTGGAGAAAGATGTACCATGAAGTTTGTTGCCATCGAAGTATTGGAGACTTAATAGTATGTTTGCAAAGCGTTTTGAAGGTTAGCCAATGTTAAGTAAATTATTTGCGAGAAGCTAATTTATTATTGTGAGGAAGAGCGATTTCAATTAATCCTATTATTTGTCTCCTGTTTGATAAGATCACACAAAATATCGATAAGTAGTCAGGTAAAATTAATTTCAGAACTAAAACTAATATCCATGTTGAGATCATTTTTTATTGTACTTATTGCTACCACAAGATAGTTTAATATTATTTAGTTTTACTTTGTAAATCATTATACAGAGTAGGGAATAAAATCTCTATATTTACACTGAGTACTATATTTTTAATCTTACAACAAAAATTTTGTAAGTCAACAGGTACAATTTTAGAAAAAATATAAAGTTCTTCGTGACGCTATAGTAAATACTATATCCACTTTTAATTTTCTTAGATGAATGAGTAACATTGAACTGATATTAAAATATGCTCTTAAAGGATTGAATACGGCACAGTATTCCAAAAATTAATATTTGGATTAATAGTGTGCAAAACTAATAGCGTTAATGAATGATTTAAATAATTCAAACTATAATTGAAAGCTTTTTAACTAGAATTTACTTTAATCACCGATTATGATTTTAAAAATGCTTCGAGAAAATGTAAGTTTAACATCTGTATATAATTTTCTACAATCTTTGTCCAGAAAGTTCGGTGAATGACGTCATAGTGCTCACGATCGTAGGAGTTTGAAACCGGCGCATACCGTGCCGGACAGGTAAACACTGGTCTGAAGCAATTTCTGAGCGGCGGCGCTGCGAGTTAGCTTATCGTGTGGAAACAGTTCATTGTAGAGTGCAGGTGTTGTGCACTCGGTCGAAATTCAAAATGTATCAGCGATCTAATATGCTGTTCTGCTCCAAACTTGGAAAATCTGCGAAAAGACACTCATGAAATGCTGCTAAAAGTTTACGAAGAACGTCACCTTGAAATGTGTGTATGAGTGGTTTAATCACTTCCAAGAAGGGCGGGACACCATTGAAGACTCCTCCTGAAGTGGTCGGCCTGCAACTGCACGCACCCTGGACAACATACAAAAAGTGAAGGAATTGTTGGCCAAGGATCGTTGCGTGACAGTGCAAATGATAACTGAGGAATTGGGAATTAGTCGTGAGATGGCCCACTTCATACTGACCAAGGATTTGGGTAAACGCAAGCTTTGCTCCCGACTTGTGCCTCACAGTTTGACGCCGGAACAAATGCAAATTGGGCTTGACGCCTGTGGAGATTTCATCGACATGGTGGATCGAAACCCAAATTTCCTAAAAACCATTGTCACGGGTGCCGAGACCTGGTGCCTGAAGTACGACCCCGACGGCAAGTGTCAGAGTATAGAGTGGCGGGGTCCAGGGTCGCCGAAAAGCAAGGTGGTGTGAAATGAGAAATCCCACATCAAGACAATGTTCGTGGTGTTCTTCGACTCTGAGGGTCTCATCCATAACTAATTTTTCTTTTTCCCCCAATTGAAATTAGCCCTGGAGTGCCACAGGTTTTCGGACATTTCGGATATCCAACGTAATGCTAAGACCCAGCTGAAGGCCATCCCTAAAGACGACTACGCCAGGAGTTTCCAAGATTTGTACAGCTGTTCCCAGATGTGCATTACCGCCAACGTTGATTACTTCGAAGGATAGTAACAGCTGTTTCATGTAAGACAACAATCCATTGTAACTAATAGACACATTTACCAAACTTTCTTGCCAAAGGTTGTATATCAGTTATCTACCAAATCCTGCTTTAGCTGTAGATCATTTAGAGTTATCCTGGGTTCACCACGAGGAGGCGATCTACACTATACCCTCAGATAACACAAAAATCGATTACGGAAATACCTTTCATTTGAGCATCAAGAAATATATAGACAAAAATTTATTCTCATTATGAAAATAGAAAATTAAGAGATATACAAAATAAGGATTTGAAAGATGCAATATTGCTTATCCCCTCAGCACCAAGAACAAGTGTTGCTACTTTTAGACTTGTCACGGGACACAACCAGTGGCGCACCCAGGGGGGGGGGCAAGGGGCCCTGCCACCCCAAAGAAATAGAAATTGCATTATAAATATTTTTATCCATTTATCTCGCCCCCCCATGCATTCTAAATATCTTTATCCGTTCATCTCACCCCCCCCCAAGAAAAAATCCTGGGTGCGTCACTGGATACAACTGTTTGCCTAAATACCATTTCGGGTTAGGTATTCTCAAAAGCCCAAACTGTACTATTTGTGAAAGTGCCTATGGATGCACAGCATTTGCCACCAGGCTCCGCATTCTCAAGTAGCTGTCTTTATTGCAGATATTGGGAAGACTGTGAACTGATGAGGACGAATGGATATCAGCCCAATTAGACTGTTTTTTCTGCTACAAGATTTCTATATGCCATTTTATTGTGTTTTGTTTCTTCTGTTTGCTTGTCGTATTTTAGTGGCATATAATAGTGTATAGATGTATGTCTATGTGCTATTGCTTTAATAAAAAATAAATATATCAGTTATCTAGAAGTAATTTGAGTTTGTGGATCCATTACTCGACTTATTTTGATATCTACCCAAGCTAAAAAATATCAAGTGTATCATAATTTATAAAATTGTTATATTTATTTGATATCAAGATTGTTTCATTTTGAAATTACTACGTCATGTTTAAACTCAATCAGTATTATATTTAATATATTTTTAAATTTATAACTTTACTTATTCGTATTTCTAATTTTGTGTGTGTGTTTCAATAAAGTAAAAAAAGTTATAATTTTAATGTAAATGAATAACTAAGCATATTAAATTCAACGGTGAATTTTTTTATGACGATCTGTATTTCTTAATGAGTGTATAATTAATACCTATTCATTAAATAGGCAGTAATATAGCAATAGGGATCAGATAGAATATATCATGCAGTATGTTATTTACGCTAGAAATATTTACTCCTTTCTTATAATTTTACTTAAAAAAGGATTAATCTAAATGTAAACAAAGATGAGTGGAATAATGAACAGAGAAGCTTATGTTCTAGTTTCTTTCCTTGTGAAAATTCAAGAAAAATATTTTTAATCCCCTTCCCCTACTATTCTCAAATTCTAGGGATAAGAAGCTTACATTTATTTAAAAGTGCTTTACATAAAAGAAAACTAATCTATATTTAAAGTTTATAATATTGAAACGCATTTTAAAAAATTTAAATATTTATCTAACAACATAATTTTTTTATAATTACTACTCTACATTTTTGAAGGGGATAATTTCAAGTATGCCTCATAAAATGTTTCAGGAGAAATAAAAAATTAATTCCGTTAATATTTGCAGAAAATATTTATAAAATTTTCCTGCCATGTCCTATATACGCCTAATTGGGTGTTGTTGGATCAAAATTAGCAATATCTATTTTTTTTTCAAATTGAGTTAAGGATACACTCTTGTAACATTTCAAACAGTTAGGAACAAAAATGTTTGAAAAATGGCGTACTAAAAAATTATCTTGAAATTTTTCTGAAGGTAATTTCAAATTTATATCTTCAAAATTGCATAAGTTCTTTGCCCTTTACTAAAAAAAAGAGGTCTGGTGGAGACTGCTAGGTTTCCTTCTACACCACTCAATTAATCTTAAACAAATCTAACGATTTCAAGACATCCGAAGCTAGGAAAAAAAGACTGAAAAAAATTAAATTACTCATCTTTGATGCCTATTTTGAAGTTAATAAATATCTTAAGAGAACCTCCGAAAGTGCTAGTAGAAACAAAGTTTTGTAGTAACAACTAAGAGAATAAGTTTGGAGGATCCCAATTACTGAGAATCCAAAAGTGCTCATTTAGAATTTAGAGTATATTCTGGAGAAAATCTGGTACACTTCCAAATACGGCCAGTGCCAAGTCGTTTGAGTAATGCTGGGTTACAACGCGTCCTACATCTGTCTTATGACATGTGGAGACAGAACATTTACTAAACTGTTTTCATATATCATTCCAGCTTTTGCAGGGCATGCCATTTGTTTGTGTCCTTTTTGAAAAGGCGTAAAGCGTGGAGTCTGGAAATTAGATAATATTTAATTTTGGGAATTGCTTTTATGCCGTGTGTGAAATGCAGTTCCTGAAGATGCATACTTTCCATTTTTTTTTGTCCCTCAGGCTTGGTTAAGAGCGTGGTGAATAACTGTTATTTTTAGGTAAGATTAAATACGTAAACCAAAGAATCTTTTTCTTTCAGTTTTCCCAGAGGGAGTAAATAATTGTTACAAGATGAGTATTTAAAAACTTCCTTTTGATTTACAACTAAATATGTAATCTTTCTCAAGAAAAGTTTAACATACCACCATATAGTATCATCCGGTTCTTACGGCAAATGTATATATATATATATATATATATATATATATATATATATATATATATATATATATATATATATATATATATATATAAGAGAAAGAGTGTGTGATGACTTTGAAAATATGTATGTTATTAATGTTAAAAAATGTACGTAATAAAATCCTGAGATATACAGAAAAAATATTGAAAATCAAATATCTAAGCTCACCTGCAGAGAAATACTGTATTTTCAAAGAATTAAATATCTAGCTAAATTTTATGTGAATGCTTCTACAATCATAGGAAATATAGTTATGTATCCGGACATTGTATCATCCATTTCTCTTAATCTTGATAAGTAAATTTCAAGCAATATATATCAATGTATTAACATACGCAAAGAAACATGCGGTAAAAATCATACTATAAATTTGGCGCCTAAAAAACTGATTTGGTCGCATTGGTAAAGTTACTGAACACTGCAATAAGCATTATTATATGGAATTCTAAGGACATTTACCGCATTTCTCAAAAACAAAAAATAAATTAAAACATAGTTCGGCCACTTTATTATTTCTACAAGTGTTTAATCTGTACTTCCTACTTAAAATATTGCAAATTTTAAAATAACTTATCAGTTTATACTTTAAATTGTAAGAAAAGAAATTAATGAAAAACCCGTGCTTTTCGTTTTAATCTGTGCGATTCACATAGCTGAAACAGTGTTTTGTGTTGCCTCAATGAAAATATTAATTATTGTATCAAAGAATGAAAGTAAACATAATTATTTTATTTAATAGATTATAATTAGTGTAAAGATAGTTTTTAGAATCGGATCAAATTTTTGAGTTCAAAGCCTAGTATTATTTCACTTAAATTTTAAACTATAAGGACTTTTAACAGAGTGTCTATAAATGATTATGTAATAAACAGATTGATATCAAAACTTACATTAAAAATCATTTTGCATATCATATGAACTTTGGTTTAGTGGCTTTCCCTAAGAATTTATAAAAGTACTGTAGAAATGAATGGATCAAATTTAACTACTAATGCGTTTCGAAATAATATATTATTTTAGCTTTTGAAGTTTACAATCATAAACAAGAATCTTTGACTGAAATGTTAAAACAACTTATTTTATATTCTGTTACTTGATGAACTCATTAAAGCTATCATATGCAAAGATTTTTTGTTAGGAGAATTTTAATAATATATTTATGGTTAGTCTTTGCCTTAACGTACTGTTTACAATTGGTCACTCCATGCAAATACCTGAATATTAGTGCGTTAATCATATTCTATTAGTTTCCTACTACATAATTTATACGATCCTGGATATGTAGGGCCAAATTTTATCAAGACATTGCATGTTTAAGCATTAATAAATCTTATTTAATCACTGCATGTTTTCATGTGGTGCTCAAAATAATTAGTAGAGCATGAACTACTCGGATGACGAGTGTTGGAGCTCCAGATCTGTAATTGGAGATGTTTGTCTACATAATGAACCAAAGAAAGTAATAAGTGAATAGCAATCAGAAGATAGCTCTAAGGATCAAGGTGAGCTTCATGGTATAGAAATGTGAATTTCGTAGTTATTCTTAGTGATTAAAGGTAATGTCTTTGAACACACTGAGGTTCCTTTAAAAATTTGATACATGGGTATTTAAGACTTATACAAGTGTGTGTAAGTAATTTCAATTCATTACATGACTTTACTTACCTTGCATGAAATAATTTATAAATTAACCACATTTCTTCCCTTATGTTACCTTTCTGTTTAAGTGAGGGGAATATTTTGTCTGCAATCGACTGACGTATTTGGTGAAGTTTCGTGCACAAACAATGGTGCTGAGATTTCCATTGGTGCTAAGATCCTAATAATTTGCATATATCCGTGCAAAGTATCTTCTCTCCTACTTTCGACATCAACATTTTGTTATGTAAAGATCCTTCTTTAATTTTTGTTACAGAATTTTGTAGTGATTAGAAATTTTGTAATTATTTCTTTTGCACAACATTTCTAACTAGCACTAAAATGTCACTTCTCCTTCTCATGGTAATATTTTATAATGAAAGCTATACCTGAAATTATTCATTTTCCAAAGTTCTGATATCCCGATTACCTTTAATCTTAAGATTCTTAGTCGTTATTAGTCAAACAATCACGGTAAACATATTTTGAGTTTGACGCAGTTACATTTTATTATATCCATTTTTATGTGGAACTTTTCGCATTATGATAAGAAATCATTTTGTGATAATTTAACAGTAAATTATGAAACATAGGTGTTTTTCAGTCATATAAAGCGTAAGTGTCATTGCTAACAATTATAACTAATTAAATGTCTAAATCTTGTAAGGTTGACATATATATCATCTCGTATAAAACTTTGTAAATCTAATTGTGCTGTAAAGTATATCACCTAGTTAGTAGGACCTATTTTAAATATCTTTAAACTGTACTATTGGATTTGAATTATGTAATGAAATTAGTTCTAAGCGTATCCAACAACTCGGAATGATAGTTATTAAAGATAGTTGAGAAATGCATACCCAGATAATTCATAACATTAACAATATTGTTTTCTATGAGTCACAAGACATATATTACTTTTTTTATCCTAGAGTAGAAAAACACTTTTGATGTGTTACCTTTACTGATATTTTTACACTCAGAAAAATTGTTAAATTTATCATTGTTCCATTGCTTTTTCTTGCAAAATTTTTGTGCTGACCCAGGACGAGCCTGAATATGTAAAATGACATAAAACTATATTTCGGTTAAACGTGTCCTCTGAAGCAAAATTCTTATCTAACTGGATAAAATTCTCGAGGTCTTTATGGTAAAGTGTTTTGAAATCCATCGAATGAGAGTAAAAAATATTAACTTTTTCTTAGTGTAACACTATACTGAAAAGCAATATGTTGATTAAATTTTAAAAAGCTACCTATTTCAAGGTGTAATGTTTCTGGGTGGCGATTTTATCCGCTATGTGAATCCCGCCTTTGTGACATATTTTCCCACCCTCCTAGTTACACTTCCTGCTAAAAATAGGATTTCATTTTTACAGTGTAGCTAATTCTCAAAATCTCTTTTTGATGTAACAAACCATATATTTATAAATAAATATTAAAATTTTTTCTGCAGATGAAAGAATATAACGTGAATGGTGAGTATTTTACATTCAATGCTACTAATAAAAAGACTCGAATCTTGTGTCATTTATTATCCATTAAATATGTTGAAGAAATTTGAAAAGCTAAACTAAGGCAAAAAAATTTCAAAGAATTCCATTACAGATGACGTGGTTAACAATGGCTAATAATTATTTAGTTCAACACGCAGTGTCTAGACATTATTTTTTTCGCATTTTGAAGGAACAAAGACCGTGGTAGATGGAAAAATTGATATTGAATTTGTTATATAAACTATATGTGAAAATTTTGTATAAAACTTTCTTTTACTGAGTTTATAATATTAACGAAAATTCAAAAATAACTGCCTGAGTTTTAAATTACATGGTATTAAAAAATTCTTTTGTAAATTTTGCTAATATATAGCTAAAAACTTCAAAAGGCTTAATGATTAAAATCATTGAAATAGAAGATTTAAATTAATTTATAGACTCGTAAAATTTCATGCAGAATAAAACTAATATAAGCTTTTGTTATTATATAATGTCAAAAGTTCTTTGAAAGACTCAGTGTTTGTTCAGACAAAAACAATTTCCACATACGAGGGTTTAATCCTTGAATAGCCGCTTTCAAAATAGTCATGTAAACTAGTCGTCTAGCTCAGTAAGAAAATTTTTTTATCTGTTGTGAAACATTAACTAATCTTTGTACATATAAAATGGACCCGAGGTAGATTAGTAGCATCGCTTTCGGCTTTCGACGTCGAGGGTACTCGGTTCGAATCTCGACAAGTGTCAATGATATCTTCGTGTCTGGGCCATATAAGGCCAGGTTAAATCCTTAGACCAGAAATTCGTTTTATGAGGTCAGAGAGAGTGTGAGTAGGTACGATTCCCCACCCCCAATGGTTTCTCTTGAGGATGCTCGGGAAAAATTGAGATGATACGCAGCCAAGTCGGACTCCAAACCCTCGTGGTGCTATTATAGACCGGAACCGCCCTCCTTAACCCATAAAGACTATATAGACTTGGTCGGGAACTTCCTACCAGGGACCATTAGCAACAACAATAACAAACGTTATAATTGTACGCACCTTGTCAATAAGTTGCTAAAAAAACTCCTTAACATATAGCGGTAAGTCTTTGGCTTTCTGCCAAATGGTTTAGACCAGTGGTCGGCAAACTCATCAGTCAACAGAGCCAAATGTAAACACTACAACGATTGAAATTTCTTCTGAGAGCCAATTTTTTTAAAATTCAAATTATATAGGTGCATTGTTATTAATTTAATTAGGATACTCCAAAGCTGGCCTTTGCTAAAAACGTCCTCAATCTGAATGAGGTACGTTCGCTGAGGTCGACCCCTTCCAACTCTTCCATCCATACTCTTTTTATATGCTTATTTCGTCTATCTCCATTCATTCATCATCTCTGTATGTCCAAACCATCTCAACATACGTTTTTCAATCCCCGACGTTACATTTTCTTTCACTGCACAGCGCTCCTTAAAATTAACTTAATAAACTGTACTTCAAGTTTTATGTCTTAGTTAAACTATAGGTATGTCGAATAAAACTTGATATCATACTGAATATCGATATTATTTATTGATAAAATTAAATTGTAAAGTATCCATAAAATTAAATCATAACAATGACAGACAAACATTAATATGAACAATGGCTTCGCATCTCCTAGTTCAGGGATGGCGAACATTTTTCTAACGTGTGTCAAAAAATGTCTTGTAACCGTAGAAGATAAAACCGCGTATCACTGAAAGAAAATTTTTTTTGGTCTTTGGAGGACCTTCGGAAATTAAAAAATATATATACGATATACAGTGGCTCCCAAAATCGTTCGTAAACTTACGATTTTCAATGAAATAGGGGTCTATCCATTGATTAAAATGAATATTTCAGAATGGGTATTTAATAATAAGATCTATATTAATCTATTCTTAACAAAACTACATGAAATATTTTGAAAACATAGTAAAACTTTATTTTTGAGAAACCAATAATCAAAAAGTAACAAAACCTTATGTCACAAAAGTCATCGTACACTTGTAAAAAAACTCTACATATTAGGAAATTTTCTAATTTTTCGTTAAATTAATATTTAGTAGGATATCCTTTAGCATCCACGACAGCTTTTAAACGTCTGGGAATAAGATTGCACTAGTTCTTTTGTAATTTCTGCATTAATGTTCATCCATTCTTCCATCATAATTGTTGGGCTGATAATTTTAAATTGTCTCTTAAAATATTTATATAAACAGCATGATTCAGTATGCCATCAATAAATAGTAATTACCTAGTCCTGATGCTGACATGCACCCCCACACAAGGGCACCTCCACTGCCATCCTTAACTGCTTCTACTAAGTTCTTGGGATTAAGTTCCTCACTTTTTTTCTTCTCCATACAATTATAAGAGCAAGTTTAACATTTTTGGACCATCGGAACCAAAAATGTTAAACTTGCTTTCATCGGCAAATAAGACATTATTCCAATACGTTTGGGGCTTATTTATCATTGATAGTGCGAAGGAAAGCCTAAGCTTTCCGTTTTTTTTCACTCACAAAAAAATTTCTAAGGGCAGAACGCCCATGTAATCCAGCTGCTCTGAGAAATTGTCGAACAGTTTCAGGGGAAATTGAAGTAGAAAATGTTTCATTAAATTCTGCAGAAATTTTACAGCACTCAAACGTGGATTTTTCACAATTTTTCTAATTATAAATCTCTGATCACGTTTTGTTAACTTTGCCGGACAACCTTTTCTTACCTTGTTTTCCATCAGATTTTCTTCTTTAAATTGTTTTATCACATACTGAACAGTAGAATGGGATAAATTAAGTAATTTAGCAATATTCCGAACTGATTTATCACTACTATGATGAAAAATAATCAATTTTCGACTGCTGTTTCTTTACGACTACGAGCCATTTCTAAATAATAAATAGAATATTACGGAGCAGGCAAGCAAAAAATTAAAGCCAAACGATATTTTAAATGCCACCACAGTTCAAAAATAAAGCGCCAGATGATAAGTTTAATTATGAATTTATCCGAAAATATGTCAGTCTACGATGACTTTTGTGAGATAAAGTTTTAGTTACTTTTTGATTACTGGTTTCTTAAAAATAAAGATTTACTATGTTTTCAAAATATTTAATGTAGTTTTGTTAAGAATAGATTATAGAACTTATTATTAAATACCCATTCTGAAATAATCATTTTAATTAAAGGATAGACCCCTATTTCATTGAAAATCGTAAGTGTACGATCTAAAATTGCTTCGCGTGTCACTATGTGACCCGCGGGTCACAGGTTCGCTATCCCTGTCCTAGTTGATTAAATGTCTGCGCACATAGCGCGTCTAGATGAATTTCTCTAAAATTAGCAACAAACCCGTTTCTTACGACGGTCATACTTTTCGCCCCATCTGTTGAAATTGAGACAGTTTTATCGAATAGAATATGATGTTTTTCAATACACTCAATTAAAGCATTTGCTATATCCTCTACACGTGTTTGACCTTTGAGTGACAATAATTCTAAATGTTCTTCTCTAGGACCTGTAGATAAAATAAATCGTACAAAAAGTGAAACTAGCGCTGTATCATTTATGTCACAAGACTCATCAACAGCTATTGATAAAGCTGAAACTAATTTATGATCCTCGACTTGCTGGTTGGTTATAGTCCAAGACCATTTTGACTATTATAGTGTATTCTACGGGGACACGCTCTCGGAAGTAATACATTGTAAAACACGATGCAAAGATACGTCTTGACTATACGCGTTGACATTTAATATTTCTAGAAATGTTTTCTCATTAAGTCGCTTCAGAGCACTCGCATAAAGATAAAAACACATAAACACCAACTAGGTATGTAAAAATAGAAATAAGAAAACCAGTCATCACGAAGTTTCAATCTCACTGTACGTGCGAGCCCGTACGTGGTATTTTGTGGAAGAGCCACACTCCAGGGACCACAGAGCCACATATGGCTCGCGAGCCACGGTTTGCCGACCACTGGTTTAGACAAATCAATCAACAGTATGTTAATACGAGTACTCAAAATTGTCTAATGTGGTGAAAGCCACAGCACTTTCTTTTCGGAATGTGTATGGCGCGTTAATCTCAGTTCAACTAACCAGTGCATCGGCAGAAAGCAATCCTCAGAAGTGTTCTCTTTCACTGAGATCTATTGAAAGACTGATAACATGTAAAGCCACCCGAAAGAAGCCTTTCAGGTTTGAAACAGAATATTTTAATAAAAGAACGTATCGTAGGAAACTGTAGCACATGCACGACTGGCTAATGTCTAACAGAGAAAACATAATGAGCTCTAAGATTACAAGCAATAGAGTACCTTCAACAGAAACGAAGTAGAATTTAAAAATGGCTTAGCTCAGTTTTTCACATCTGATTTATCATGCCTGGATGGCAAAGCCGGCTTAAACTCCAGTACGGAGATGAGTGATTCTTGACGCTCACATGTTTAGGTCAGTGTCCAAGCAAGGCCAACTATGACTTTTTAACTGCTCACTTAATTCCATGTTTAATGTCATGCAAAAAAATTTTCTAAGTAACACACAAAAATGCCTTATATACCCAAATACCCAAATTTGGCAGGCAGTATTTGCTTTATGTTGAACTTCAACTATATATGTACTATATGTACTATATATGTTCTATGAGTGTGACCTTCAACCCATACTCTACAGTTATACCTCACTTGTTGTGGCTATGGTATATTATTGTTGACTGCCTTTGAAACTGTTACACAAGTAATCTCGGAGAGCATTGGGCTCATGAAAAATCTAAACCTATATATTTTTATTATTTCTGTTTTATGCCAATAGCTATCATATCAAAGAAGTAATTTAAGAAATTGAAGAAACCATTCAGAAACTGAACTCACACTACCCTGCAATGAGGAGAAACTGTACCCGAACATGTGTCTTCAAATAGATAAGGCGGTGCTCACTGCTCATGGATTAATATGAGCTGTCCAATGGGCACGCCACCAATCATTTAACTATGTAAATACTTTGAAAATCTGGAAAAATTGGAATTCTTATCACTAAGTGCGAACCTTAGTGATAATAATGTGGTAATGATTAGAATTCATTACCAGTGATGCAAAAGGCGCGATGCGAGAATAATTAAAGGTAAAAAAAAATTCAGGTTTTCAGAGATATTTTAAGATGATAGAAGCATTAAAAAAATTGTGCTGTGTAACCTTAAATCATGCAGTTATAACAAAAAAAAATAGATAACAAATGTAACGAGATATATATAAAGGAATTAACGAGATATATATAAAGGAATCGACCTCATAATATGAATATTGGAAAGCATTATTACTTTCTTTATCACAATGAATTCTGAGCATTCTGTACCAATGGATGGGCACAAACTTAGGTTAGGTGATTAAAAAATACTTCCAAATTTACCAGTGTTGTCACCTTTTTAATTCTGTTTCTATCCTACGTTGTCCTATGTTTACGTTTTCTACTTGTCCTACTTCTGCAGGTTAAACACAATTTGTTCATGTTCCATCTTGTGACGTCTATAAAAGTTTCCTTTTCTTGAGTAAAATACAGAGTATACAATTTCATTTTCGTTTTTATGACTTCTAAAGTTCTATATTTGTTAAACAAAGTTTTCATAAATACCAAAACATTTTCAAAATAACAGATATATCTCTGAAAGTATTTAAAATTCTTGATAATTCTTTGTTTATTTTTGTATTAAAAATTAATTATATACAAGTGTTTATAAATGTTCACAAGTATGAAATTTAAAAAAAAAATCCTGACATTATTAAAAGTATTGTCCGAGAGAACCTAATATTTGAACTGTAAGCTTGATCAGTTCCCATAAAATCAATCTTTTTAATGTAAAATGACCAAGGTATTAAAATTTACACAGCGACTAAGAGACATAAGATAAATAAAGTATTAGTGATATTCAGTAGAATGATATTTGTTATTTTTTTTAAATGTCTTCAATATATTTGTCGTTTTCCTAACTGCGTTCCTAACGATGTAATTAATTATTTATGTAAGATAATAAATCTCTATATTAAAAATTGCACTATTGCTGTCACTCATCAATATAATATTTGAAAGGAAATCAGCACATATTTAATAAATTGATAAAAAAGAAGTCAAGGGGGATTTTTGTTAATAAGAAGTAAAACAAAACATTTCCTAAAAATATCTTTCCAAAAAAATAATTAACAACTTCTTTTAGGATGGAACCCTTTGTTTGACTTTGAAGTATAACAAAAGCAAAGGGCGATTGAAAGTGTATATTTAATCTGTTAAATTATTTCCAAATAAAATATAATATTTTATTGATAGCTAAAAACGAAATAAAATATTTGCTACATATAATGCCTATTTAATATTTTAATAACACCAGAGGAAATTCTCTGGAGTTTTAGAAATTATTCAAAAAGAGGGAAATTTTTGATAATTTGTCTAAAATTTATAATTAAACTTTTTCTTTCAATTAGATATTCATCTGTATTTTGTGTGCAATAATTTCTCAGACCTAAAATCCTAAGCCAAACAATCTACTAGACTTACTGCATAAATCGTATTATATGAAAGTCGTTTGATATGCCTATGGAAAATCTGATACATGGCTCCATTGTAGTGAAACTGTTGTTACTCTCACATTCAGCATGCTTCAGAAGCATGCATGTCGCAATTATAAACATATTTAATTGTTGGTTGGTTTGTTTGGGTTTATTGGCGCAAGGTCCAGAGAGGACAAGCTGCGCCAACATATTTAATTGTTGGACTCTGACTGACAACCATTGTAGTCGGTCCAATCTTGCTACCGCTCAATTTAGAAAAACGAGTACCGTGCTGAGCCTACACCTTCATTCATGATGGTTTACACGTGGTTTCTTGGTTTTCGTTTCAGCCTAATTCGCAAATGTGACGCTGAGCCTTCTGGTTTCCCTGCCGATCTCACTACGCCAGAAAATGCTGATAAAAATCCATGATATTCTGATGAGGGATAGAATATTAGATTTATGCAGGTGTTGACATCGTATCAGAGTGCGTACACAATATGTTTAAGCACTATTTGGACATGAGAAAGCTATCGGCAAGTTGGGGTGGCGCATTTCCTAACAATCGATCACAAACGTTAACAAGTGAACGACTCAATTTGGAGCTGTTTTGAAAACTATAGATGCATTTTTGTGTCGTTTCGGAAGAATGGTACAACAAGGATACATGATTACCATTCAAAAACGAAAAAACTGCCAAAGGAGTTCGAAACTGTTCCATCAGCAATAAAGGTTATGGCCACAGTTTTTTACGACTCCCGTGGAATATTATATTTATTAACTACTTGAAAATGGTAAAAAATCCCAGAAATGTTCTATACATGTTTACTTGACTGTTTAAAAAGAGAAATTACTATAAAAAGACCAAGTGTTTCTAAAAAAAAAAAAAATATTTTCCATCGAAGCATTACCTCAGCTCGTTGATCTGCATTTCCGAAAGCAAATCTGTTAACTACAATGTTTCCCCCATCCTCCGTATTCTTCAGATTTGGCCCCCTTGGATTCCTACTTGCTCTCAAATATGAGAAAAATATTCCTAATTCTTCCAAGGTAGAAATTTTCATCGAATTCCAAACATGCATTTTTCAGAGTTGGACAAGTCTTGTTGTATTGCGGAGATTAAAAAAAAAAGCTTGAAAATCTTTGGACCAATTGTATAGACCACACTTAAAGGTATGTAGAAAAAGTTTAAAATATTTTCAAAAGAACGTCATTTTAATTATTTTTTCATCAAACTTATCAAAGGACCCTCATTTATCTTATCTAAAGATTTGTAAACACAGTATACTGTTAAAAGGGAGTCCTTCACATAATTCTCAAAGAAGAAAATTTTTATTTCCTTTCTTTAAACCATCCGAGAGACATTTTAAAATGAAAAACCATGAACCACTAGATTAATGCTCAAAATATATATTCAAATCCCTGTTACTTAGCGGCAAAGTTTTGAGACCATCGTATAACTAAAGTGAAGCAAGGTTTTTTTTTGTTTTTTTTTACTTATTATGCTTTTTATAGGTATCATTCTAATTTGTTTTGTATGAATTTTTGTTCTCAGTTTTTATAAGTAGCTATGTTGGACATTCTGAAACTTCAGTAGATGTTTATATAGTATAATTTTTATATCGTTAGTAGGATTACCTTTATGATTTTAAGGATGGATTTTGCACTCGAATAAGAACAGAATGAAATGAAAGAATAAATGAATAAACATGTATATTGGCGGAATGTTTTTAAACGAATATTTGGTTATGAATAATTTTTTTTTATGAGAAGTAATGCAATTATTGAAATATCATTGTCAAAAAATACAACAGATATTCCGTAAAAATAGTTTTCAAGAATCATAAAACATATTTAAATCTGAAAACGAACATAATAATTTTTCAATATATTTGCCGAAATTCATGAAAATTTTTTAGCTGTACACAATAATATTTTTTGTCCTGTAAAATTCATTTTGTTTAATTGAATCATTCTTTCATATATTGCCTCAGATATCATAAAATAAATAAAAACCAGTTTGAGAGCTACCTTTTCAATATATCGCTCTTCAAGTGTAGAAGGTTATTTGATTGAAGAAATAGGGAAGTATTTAAAAACCATGAATACATGATAAAGTAGAATATCATTCTTAATTCAGTCGCTGGTCGTATTAAAAATCTTCATGCAATAAGTAATTTTGTAATATCCTTTATATATTTATCTACATTTAGGGTGTTTGAAAACTGATATCAAATAAAAGTTAGAGGTAAACCTTTATATATTAAATAAGAAACGTATGCATCTCAAAATACTGTACAACCAGAAATTCTCAACTCAGCTAACCTTGTCTTGTGCGTTTATGTTTATTTTCAACTATACCAACAGTTACTGGATGGATAGTTTTTATGAGTATTACTCTTCTATATATAGTAATTAAGATTTATAAAGTATATTACTCTACCATATGGTGCTTTTCGGATAAAATTGTGTTTCGAAAACTTTGATAATTTTCCTGATATCTAAACGGAGTATACATGCATATATTATTCACAGTTACTTTATAAGCCATATGTTTAATAAACTTAAATAATATTGGAATTTTAGCTTACTGGTACATTACATTTTACAAGCGTATTTTAAAATAAAATACGCTTTCTATCAACTAATATATTACAAAAGGTTTTAGGGATATAATTTTAAGCAAGCGGGCACAAATAGTATATACATCGTCATTCTGCCCATAATGGTAATTTTAAATTATAATAATTTTCTTGAAATTTACGATTTTTTTTTATGTGTAAAACGTGATTCTATGTAACAGACGAGAAAATTCTTACATGACGTATTTTACGTAAGATTGTCTTTGTATATTTTTTCTGGTGCTCAATCTTAAAGTCTTAAAATAAACGAAACGGAAACAAGACATTTTTATGAAGGTTTAATGTAAAAGGGTATTTTTTTTACGTAGAAAAGAGTTCAAAAACTATAGACATGAAGATAAATATGATCGATGATATTTCAAAAACATAGGGCATCACATATGAATATCTGGAAAACGAACTTCCACAGTCTGTAAATGTCTTATATAGTCATCTTTGTGTGACTTTTTCTTCTTCTTTGTCATGCTGCCTCCCACCATGAAAACTGGGGAGGTGTTCTGAAAATGTTTGCTGGTAAACTCGAGGTTCTGATTGTGCTGTAGACAATGGGGATGATGCTCAAATGACGCTGGATGAGTCTGTTGTTGCACATGCCTGTGTTCTGCATATCTTTTAAAAAGAAAGAACACGGCTAATCCAGCGCCAGCACATAAAACTAAACACCCAAAACCCACAGAGAGATAAATTGTTAACGATTGTTGACAGTTTTCTGAAGATTCGTCGAAACCACTGTGGGGACAGTGCATGATTCCATCACACCACAATTCGGGATTTATGCAAGCACTTAATTCTGGACACTCAAAGAGGCAATTGACATTCTTCATGGTTCTGCCCTCATCTGAATGTAAGTCTCCATTTTCAGGTTTCGATGACGGTCTTGTAACTTCTAACCATCGAATAGTTAAGGTACCTTGTTTCAATGCCATAAGTTCAACAATAACAATTTCTGTTGATGACTGATTTTTCTCGACGTTGAAAATAGATTGAGAAATGTCATCTTTGAATATAAGTGGAGCATTTGTTGAATCATTGTTGTGCCATGAGGAAGAGAAAAAATCAAAAATATCGTATCCTGTTCTCGAAACCGAACTGCTGTGGGAAGACAGACATAGCACCGTTTTTGGATACATGAGGCCATTATGGCCACTGCTGTATAAGATTACTCTATTTAGTTCATCAAGCTCTTGTCGACTGTCACACTTTCGCCCTTGTAACTGAAGGTAAAGATAAGTATCTGGGGATGACGACTGAAGAAACCATTGACAGCGAAGTACATTTCCTTTCACTACATTTTTCGATGGAAATGCCTGGAAAGTTAGTTCGCCACCATGAGTACGATTTTTCTCTAAATTATCTGGTACAACTCGGCATTCTCTTTCACTTAAATTGGGGGTCAAAATCTGATAACGTACACTAAACCTATAATCTTGAAAATCTTCAAATGGTGTCATACCGGACACATGAAATGTCATTGTAACAGAAGAGGGGTGCTCGAATGACGAGGATGTGAATACAACTTTTGGTAAATAAGTAACAGATGTGTCGCAAACGCAACCAACAAATACAGAAGTAGATGAAGAAGACTCCGTGAAAGTTAAAAAGGAGTGCCTGTATGGTGCCGATATATACGGCAGCAAGTTTTGAGAGGAAATATTCCCATTGAACCGACAACTGTACCGTTTAAGAAGTGTGTTAAAAGATGTGGAGCAAGTACGAACATTTGATTTGAAATCCAAAACTTCAATTGCTATTCTTTCTCTCGGTTTTAGTTGAAAGTTATATTCACAAACCAGCGTTTCCCGCCCTCCTCTCCCAAAATAGAAAACATTTTTTGGGGAATAAAGTAAACCATTAAGAGATGTACTTGAGCTGATATTTGTTACACAAGACTTTGACTCAAAATTCTCTGTTTTATCGACTTTTGCAGACTGTTCTACGTCAACAAATTCGTATCTTATCACAAAAGAAGTAGCAGATAGGGAAGACACAACATCAGAAGCTTGCATAAAGATAGAATATTTCAAAATAACATCGGAACTCACTGATAAGTAGCTCTCAGAAGAAGGCAGACAAGGCTTTTTCGGAATAAAGTTTTCATAATCTGCAGCTCTGGTACACATTACAGGAATCGTCTTTTCACAAAATTTCAGTGTATAGTTTGAGGCATGCGTACGCAAAACATCAAGTTTATAAACAGATACATTTTTTGGAACATCAAGAAAAAGATCTAAAGAACTTATATCACACGAATCGTCATACACAGGGTTATGCTGGAATTCGGTGCTTGAAGGATGATGATCAAATCCAAGAGTATCGTGATCTTGAACAAAGTAAGAAACAAAGTACAGCCAAATCCTCTGAGAACTTGTACCTCGTAGCTTTGCAGTGCAAGTAGTATTCTTCGGGACACTATGTCTAGGGCTTTGAATCACCCCGCTTCTTATTTTAGATCCATCAATGAAAATATCACAACTTGAATTTTCATTGAACGTAAAGACGCCTGTAGTATTCTCCACATCAGTAAATTCAACTCGTATTTCCAGTTCCAACCTCGATTCGTAAAGCAAGTTCGACGGTGCGCTATGCAGTTGCACAAGCATCTCCGGGCCACTGGACACCACATCTGTCAAAGAACCAGATTCGCAGAATGCGGTAAGAAGGAGCCGACCTTGTTTACTTTCCGAGTTGATTCTGTCGTAAATGCGAACGACATCACCAGCGCAATCCGTAGTAAGACCACCACTTCCTGGAATAACAATAAAAATTGAGCAACAAAGCTTTATCTTAAAGAAAGAAAAAAAAGAGAGTAAAGTTTAAAAGACAATGATCATGAAAAACACCGAAAACTTAAAAGAAATAAAAATTATTTTCAAATATTGAACTTGGTTTGTAGTTAATAAAAATTAGTTATATTGCAATGAATAATAGATTTCATGTATTAAAGTTATACTAAGCAAAATTAATTCGTTCAAATGAATAATAACGGTTCTTGTGTGATTGAGATGCTTGAAAAAAAAGTGACTATATATATATATATATATGATATTAAGTGAGTCTTTAAGTAAAAAAAGTCCATTGACAGTTTTCATTACTATTTTCGTTACTGTGTATAAAGTGTTTCTATCATTATAGGTAACGGAATTTATTGCTTTTGATTATAGAAATTCCCAATAGAATTTTTTTCTTATTATTTCCTTAGCGAATTAAGTAGAAAAAATATCAGATATGCTACGATTCGCAAGTAATATAATATATTGCTTTTTCTTCTCTGTTAATAATTAGACTCATAATAAAATGTATTTATTCAAGGAGAGAAAAAGTGGAAAACGAAAAATTCTAGAGATAAAAAGTATGATTGATTGAAATGGATTCAGTTTTGCATTATTTCCTGGTGATTATCTTTACCAGACTAATTATTATATGTGATAGTATTATGTCAAGGGTTAGAATTAAAGAATATATGATAATCGAAGTCAAACAGAGTCATTTATATAAGAGGCTGATAACTGATATTTACAATCAATGTTCCATATTACTTCGGAATAGATTAAGTTGAGAAGCATAGTATAAGATTTTAACTTATGTTTTGAAAACTTATACCGATCATAAACCTTTATTTTATCATTCCCAGTTCGTGCATTAAACTTTCGAAGTGTACAACCCTTTGGAATTTAACTCATAAAATAAATTATTTATAATTTAAAATAATGCATCATTTTCAATATTTATAATATTATTTTGTAAAAGTATCCTTTATCTTAAAAGTAGTTACTTTTGTATATTTAGGTAACATTTCTCCCAATGTAATGGTGCGAAAAATTTCCACTTCTAAAAATGTTTAGAAAGATATTATTATAGATGAATGGGTTTTATGTAGTTAGTTTTACTAGTTAATAGTAAGAATAGATAGGTAATATTCTTTGGAGATGTTTGCAAATATTCTCTTTACCTTGATTCATAGTTTTTCTAGGATCTGATCTCATAAGTGAAGACCCAGTATTGACTGATATCTTATACTCGTTCGGCTGATACACCACAATATGTGCCTTCTTTCCACTAGGTATATGATCCTGCCTGATGAAAAAGTTGCAAGTAAAGTTCCTTAAGTACAATCCAGGAAAGTTGGGGGATCTTATAAGACACTTCTTTCGATCACAGTTAACAAAGGTTCTGTCGCAGTACGTGTTGGCGACTGGATTTCCTAAATGCACGGATGGCTCAGAATCGGTGTTTGGGAAAATCTTCTGGGTTATAGGCGACAAAAATCTGAAATAAAAAACGCATAAAATGTTACGATTGCTCTTTGTTAATAGTAACTGAAACAAGTGATAGTTCTTATTCACTTTCAATACGCTCTATTCACTTTCATTACCCTCTATCATACAGATACATCTCACAAAATTATAAGCGAATGCAATACAATGCCAAATAATTGCTCGTTATTTGTTTTTACTGAAACAAGTCGTAGCTTGTATTATTACATTCTTTTTTTCATTAATTTTTCTATGGTATACTTTTTAACTCATAGAAAACTTTACATACTAAGCAAAAAGTTTGGTCATTATTAGCTTTCTTTGAAACAAATAAAAGCTTGTATGGTTTCAATATTTCTTGTATGATTTAATTGAAATCATGCAAAAATACATTGATAGATCTTACTGTGACTATGAAATAAAATCCCATCTTTGCACTCATAAGCTTTGTTGCATAAAAATACGTTACGTAAAAATCACAAGAAATGCTATAAGATAATGAAAAGAAAGAGATTTAGAAAACGTATACTTATAATTTGTCGAGAAACTAGTTATATAATTCATATAATTCATTTAGTCTAGACGAAAAACTTTTTAAACTACTGAGGAAAAAATTTTGAAACATAATCGTTGTTTTAAGTATTTGTAATTTCATTCGGTATGGTTCACTATTAAAATAACTTAATTGGTAAAAATTTACGTGTATGCAAAAATTAGAACGCAAAATTTTGTAGTTTTCATTTTTTTTTTTTTTTTGCAAATGTGATGTTCATTAGATAATACCGATTACTTCTGTACCGCAAAACATAGGAAAAAACAATATTTTTGAAAAAAATGATTAAGGAACTCACTCTTTTGAATATAAATGTGTTGTATGGTAAAGCACTTGTATGGTATTTCAGTTTATATTCGTGCTTTATAACAAACGGTCAATTCCCAAACATTGTGATATTTTGAAACTTTGGAACATATGATCTACAAACATTTCATGAAAATTTCATCACAATAAAATTATATTGAATGTTTTTGTGTCATAAATATGCAAACTTCATAGTTTAGAAATATTTCGCTTATTAAATTTCATTGCAAAAGTCATTCAAAGGCAACGTTCGAGCAAACTTCTATTAAATAGAATATTAAAAAAAGTTCGTTACAAGAAAACTCCACTGCCTTACAGATGCATCAGAAAATACAGTGGGATAATAACGATAATAATAAAAAATATATATATGCTTTTTTTCTTCCCTTTAACTATTATAAAACCGTGAATTTTACTTACGAAAATACCGTGCGGACATTTCTAATTAACATACATTTATGGACATTTCTAATTACGTACAGAGTAAATAACATAAACGTTCCGTGAAATGTTTGCTCATTCCTTCTATCCACTTAACAAATGATAATTCATAATTAAGAAGCGGCTAGTTGTAATTTAAACTATAATAATCATGGAGGTTTTGTGTAACAATAATGGTTATTTTTTTTTCCTTTTTAGTATAATTTCGTGAAAACGTTATAAAAAATTGATTCTGCGATTTTTCGTTATAAAGCCTTTTTTCCAAGTGGTATGAGTAAATTAAAAATAAAAATGGAATTTTCTAGGATCCCTTTGTTTACCTATATTTAAATTAGTTAATTTTGATTCCCGAAGAGAGAGAAGTTATACCTAACTTTGCACAAGTTAAATCATGCATCAAATTGATAAGGCAGATTTATTTTAAAAGTTAATCGGCTCACCGCAGATGAAAAATAAAGGTTAGAATTAAATAAGATAAATTTTTAATTGCTTTATTTCCATACTTTAGATTATTTTACACCCATTCTTAATTAGATTTCTTCATTGCCTCGGAACTTAAATAACGAAGAATAAAATCAGAACAGTTTTTGCCATTCAAACTTTATCCAGTGCTCAGATAAATAAGGACATTTTTGCAAATAATATTGGTAAGATTAACTTTAGAAATAATTAATGTTCATGGAAATTAAGAATTTTATATATTCTTGGAATAAATACTGTAAATTCTTTTTAATTATGTACAGCACTGGAATTTATTTAGCTATTAAAATTTTTATATTTTGTAACTCAAATTATTTTAAAATTTTAAGTCTTATAAAATTTTTATTTTTACATAATGATATTAAAACTTATGTAAATTAAGTCTTATTCTAAAAATCATTGTGTAATTTTATGTTTCATATTGTTAATGAAATTTATAAAACAGTGATTTAGTTTTTGACCTATAACCTTAAATGTACACTTTCCTTGTTACTTATAAAAGAGAAAATTCATCAATTAAATATAAACCATGGAAATTCTCTGAGTTTGTTTTACTTAAGTAAACACTGCTTCTAAAATTAATAAGTACTACAAAAAAGGGAGACTGATTTCTATATAATACTTGATGATTTTTGTAAAGTAAACCCTAAAGTAAAGATTTAAATTATCGATATGGCCTCGTGATTAATTTCAAATCCAGATAAATTCTTGTATCGTAAACAACGTGTTGAATTTTAGATAAGTAGTTTGAGGATTTTCTGATTTTTATGTTTCCGGTTTTGTTAATTTTTGTAGTCTACATAGAATGGTGAATGGACTGAATTTCTAACAAATAATTGCAGGTTATTATTTTTCAGTAGTGCCAGTAGGTCAGTATTCAGTAGGTTATAATTTTTTAGCTATCTAAACATTTTAAGTAATTTAAATGTATGTATCCAATCAAGTAAAAATATCATAAAACCATTCTTGAAACAAAAAAAAGATTATGGGAAAATTCTAGTGATACCAGTCACGAAAAACCTTACGAAACTCTGTAAATAACAGAAAATTGATCTTAAATAAATCTTTAAAAGACAAATTCGGCTTTCTTCCTCAAGAGCAGGGTTAACTCGAACTCATTAAGCCCATCCCCCTAAAAGAAGTAGAGAGATGCTTTGGCTTGCTGTTCGAGTTACTTTTATGTTCCTGAAGATTAAAGCTGAATTCGCATCCGAAATTCAAAATGAGCTTAATTTAGTGCCATTCGTAATAAAACTTATAAGTTTACCTATCCACTTCTAAAGTTTGGTATTTTACATTCGTGCATAAATAGCTTTTAACATTTAAAAAATGTATAGTTTATTTATTCCATGCAGATAAGTATTTTATAATAAAGTAGAAATTACAAATTTTTATTTGGGGTCAAATGTTTCAAGTGTTGTTGGTTGTCTCATTTCCTCCTAAAATAAAGTTCAGAATGCTAGTCGCAGACGTTACACCAATTAAACACCAATATTATACATCCCTTCATAACTCGTTAAACGAGACTGCAATAAAGACAATAATATTCAGATAAGATATAATATGAATCAAAATAGGGATGCGACATCGACAGCAAAACATCGATGTTTCGAAACATCGATATTCAATATTAAAACGTCGATGCTCATAAAACATCGCCCCAAAACCATCGATGTTTTTAAACATCGATGTTTATGAACTGTCATTTTTTAAAACTGGTTTAGTAACCTCTAAGATTAATGTTACTTCTGTTAGTCATGGGGGGGGGGGGGAGTAATTTCATTCTCTGGTTGGGATGACACAAATGACAAAAACTTGGTTGCTAGAGTCAGCGCATATCACAGAATTTCCATTACATATTTTATTACTTTTACCAGAAAATTTAGGAAGAAATTATTGCAATTTATTAAGAAATCTTTTTTTTTTCAAATTAAATAATACAAAAGAAGATTACATATATTTGTACCAATTTGAAGTACTGATGCAAAACCAACGTATGGGGGAAAACTGAACAAGCTTATTTTTTCTTTACTGTAAATAACAATTATTGGGGTTATTGGGGCATATAATTATTATTCATTGGTTGTTCATTGCCATTTGTCTCTAATCGTTCCCCCTTTTGTATTCGTCCTTTTCAGAATTCAGACTCACATTTACTGAGTGGGAAAATTATGCGAAGTGGTTAATTTTTTATTTTTTTGTGGTACATTTTCATTTTAAAAAAACATCGAGACAACGTAAAACATCGAGCACAAAACATCGATGTTAAGAAAAAATCGGCTTCAATAAATCGATGTTGAAAACATCGATGATTTTATCAAAACATCGATGTTTTGAAAACATCGACATCGATATCGCATCCCTAAATCAAAAATTAAAACAGACTGACAACATTTGTAAAAATATTATAAAAAATTTCTTGCTTACCGGTAAGTGAGATATAACCCAAAAGACCCCATCATCGACGTCGTTCCAACCGAAGATCTCGGAGGCAGATACACTGACAGCGTCACATTATTTCCAGTAGAATAGAACGCCACTCCGAGATTCGAGGAGATGAGACTGCCACAGAAAAGCCCGAAGTCTGGTTCCATGTTCGCAGTCAGGTCATAGAGTGTGGATAGTTTGTGGGTCGGAGGTTCCTTGAAAGCAGATATTAGCTGAGAGAAACCTCTCGTTTGCTGACTCCGAAGGGTTGATCCGGACATCCTGGCGCCATCATCTCCGAGAAAGATGTCCTCATGCGATTCGGAGAGTCGAAGAAATCCTCTTCGGCACTCAAGTCTATCTTCGCTGCCATTTCTGCGGGAAATAAAATGCATTGTGATGAAAACATTTCGGAACTTACAGTCTATATATATAAAACAGTTCCGTAACTGACTCATTCATTCACTGACTGACTGACATACAACGCACAGACCAAACCGCTGGACCTAAAGGGCTGAAATTTTGCATGGCGATTCTTCTAATAGTGTAGGGGTGCACTAAGAAAGATTTTTCAAAAATTCTTTTTAGATTTTTTTGAATTAAATTTTTAAGCTGTTTTTTAAACTTTTTTTACGTTTGCATTTAAAATATTACATTGAGGGTTATAAAATTTATATCACGAGAAAGAGCATAAAAATTCCTTCAAAATGGAATCTTTTTCGAACCTTTACCTTGATTTTCTGATTTTTGGTGAATTTTTAAAGATTAATTTTTAGAATTTAATTTATTAAATGTTGATCACGTGATTTCATTTTCTGGTACTTTAAATAAATTTATCGCCACGTGCATAACAACTAAATAGACAAAAATGATATTCTTTTTCTTTCTAATGCAGCAGACGATTGGATATTATCCAAAAAAAAATAAATATCCCTTACGATTTTTTTATAAATATATATATATATATACATATTTTACATCAATTGTATACATTGATCGTCGCATTTATTATATATATATATATATATATATATATATATATATATTGGCATTAATTGCATACATTGACCGTTGTATTTAATTTGAATGTACTCCGTAGCGAAGCGCGGGTTTTCAGCTAGTTTAAAATATTTTATCATCTCTTGTAGAGAAACTCTTTGGTTAATCAATACAAGATAAATGTTCCTATGAGCGTATGAATATACATATCAAGTCTATACTAAATATCGATTATTATCTTTTATTATTTTTCAAATACTTTTTCAGCCAATGTCTGATGTGAGTACATCGAATCCAGCTGTTAAGCATATTTAGAAAAAGTGTGATGATTAATTTTCCCCTGAAAAAGTGTTAACTACGTTTAAAATTGACCTAGCTTTTCTTTTTTAAAAACTTATTTCTAACAATTTTCATTAAGGAACACATGATAGATAATAATGAAATAATTCGTCATATAAAGCATCAAAAGGAGCAAAGTAGAGCCCATGAGCATGTTTAGAGGCTTAGCGTACGTAGCCGTTTACTACTATACATTCACAAGTTCTTTAATAACGTAAAAAAGAATGATGAAATTTATTATTTTTTCCCTGTTATGCTATTTCCAACCGCACTTAAACTTTTCTTTCTATTCTGAAAATTTTCCGTCATATATAGGGGGTTTGGTACAAAGCATTATCACAAAATAAAGTTATTTTATTTTCTAGGCTCAAAATGCACAATAGAGCTTTCAACCCTTTCAGGGGCAACAACTTCTACCATTTGCAGGGTGCAGATTTATTTTCTGATTTTTTTTAACCTAAAGAATCTTGAAAAATTTTCAAATTAAAGGTTGCGAAATAGTTTTATATCTTTAACCGTTTCGTGACGACAGTTCCGATCACGCGCTTTCCTCTGAGGCCGGAAGTTTTTCTCGTGAAAGTTCCCTCCAGGTCGGCGGACTTTTAAGCGCTAAGCCTAAATTTACGAAAAATTCCAAAATAGTAACATTTACAAACAAATCTATTTATTTAAGCTATATATGGGTTACTTCGACATTCTTTTATTATTTCTCCAGTAAAAAAAATTTGTTATACAGTTTAAAATATTTTTCGCTGGGACAAACTGCCGAAATCTTACTTTCCCTTTCCACAGTAAGAGACTTTCATCAACTGATATATTCCTATGAGGAATATATCAAGAATATATGAAGAACTCTGAAAGTTTTGAATGATTAAATCTAAAGAAGGTTTAATTTTTTCAATCTTTTTGGCATCAGAAGAAGTAAAATGCAAGTATCGAAGAATTTCGATGCATTGGTCCCGACTCATAACCTTACTAAAAAAATGTGTTGCAATCATGGAATTCGTTGAGTAGTACATCTTAATTTTCGGTTTTTTCACGATACCCATTAATTGTCATAGCAAATTAAATAAACATTTCTTCTTTAGTTACAGGCAAAAAATACTTCCAGGATGAACTCTGTTCACTTTCCGGGTTTATGTACATCTCATACGCATTAATTTGGTTAGTATAATATAATACGCATTAATTTAGTTATTAAATCCATTACAGTTTCATCAAAAAAACATCTGAAAAAATCCAATTCATTTGATACAGCATCATTGACTTTTATCTCGCATGCCGCTGTGAATGTTAGTTGAGTTATATACCTTACTTGAGAAGACCGCAAAGAAGTACCGTCCCGCGATATACTCAGAATAGAAATGTCTGATATATCTCCATCATTACTCTGATCTCGGTGTTCCAAATAAACAGATTCACCCGACGATATTTCTGTATCACTGTCACTACTTTCATAATCACTTTCAGTTTCAGACACATTTCTCATCAATTCAGAAATTTCGTCTTCTGTTAAATATTTTCTCCTTTTCGCCATATTAAATCATCAAAGGAAAGAAATCTCACTGCAACATGATATGATTCTGACTGAAAAATAAACGGTGAACCCATATACCCAATGCTTCAATCCCACCGCAAAAGAAAAACAAAATTGCTCGTAAACAAACACCACGTGCAAAGTTTAAATGCCCCACCCGCTGACAGCCAAACGCAATACATCCATTCCCCCGTTTGTTTACATAAAACGATAGACAGCATGTGATTCATACTAGCCTTGTTTTCGAATAGAAGGTCCCAACTACGTGTACTCCAAATTTCCTAGACATACAATTCCATCTTGTGCCCCAAAAATTAACTAATAAATCGTTCCGAACTACTGGCACGTATAGGTGACGTTCGGCCAGAAACGCGGATAGCTGCTGGCACGTATAGGTGACGTTCGGCCAGAAATGCGGATAGCTGCTGGCACGTATACGTGCCGTTCGCCGCGAAAGGGTTTTAAACTGATAACAGATGAGCCAAAAAATGGTTAGTTCTGCCATTTAACTAGAATACATTGAAAGCCAGTGAAAAAAGACTATATATTTAGGCGTTTGCACTGTGCAAACTTCGCCCCTCAAAGGGTTAAAGTAATAAACCTCATATTTCCATGATGATCGCGGTGCCAGATATATAATATTTTCAGAGTGTACTATCTGTGACAACGTACCAGGCTGTACTTCTCTAGTTTATATCTCTTTATGTCGAATAGAATTTCACATTATTTTCCATTTCTATATATATATATACAATAATTTTTCTAAAATTTCTATGATATATTTAGTTCTATATTCCTTTGTTCTGTTTCGTTAAAATGTTTTCAAGTATTTCCTAATATGGAGTAAAATTTCGGAAAATATGCTCTAAAACGAAAATAAAAAGTCATTTTGACTGAATTGATTGTATTACCCCTTAATGCAATTAAAAATATTATAAAGATTTTACAAATTATGAAACAAAAAATTAATAACTTTTCCAATGCACAATAGTAAAAAAAAAGACACATTAGTGCATCTATATCAAATATTAAACGTGCTTTAAATTATAAATTTTAAATTTTAGACAGAATTTCAGTTACTTAAGTATTTTTTAAAATTTATAACAATCTTTATAGGATAATAAATTCAATAAAAAATGGCTATTACAAAGTTGGTATAAGCAAAAAAAAAGTTTTTCAGACCCCTTTCGGTGTTTAAATGAATAGTCCTCTCTGCAAAATTATATAAATTATATATATATATATATATATATATATATATATATATATATATATATATATATATATATATATATATATATATATATATATATATATATATATATATAGATACAATGTATAAGAGTATATATCCATTCACTAAAATATTAATGAGTAGTAAAAGAAAATCATTACTTTATAGGAAACATTTCAATTATTTTTAATTATTATTAAACAGCCGGGATATTCATTATCATCAATTTCAGATATCTCCCATTTTAGAATCAATGGATTCATTCATTCTCTCACTCAGAATTATTCCTAATCTATAACGATGAAAGAATTCCGTACTTTTGATATTCTTTTAGTCATAAAATGTAGATTACTGATGATTATGGCATACATAAGTCACCTTTAGCACAAAGATGGATGAGCCAATGTTCTTAATGATCTGAATTTGTATAATTTTCTCTTAGAATACAGTCATATATCAAACATAAGTCATTTTGAATGCGAAAAGAATCTCCCTTCCAATATTTATATCCCACCGTAAATAAATCTTTATGAGTGGGATTGCGTAGCTTTTAGGTCTGAATTGATTTATTCGGAATTATGCAATGTCTAGAAAATGCAATCTTGGATAATAAAATTGAGACAAAAATCGGAATGACTTAAGATATTTTAAGAATAAATAAGTAGTGACTGTAACTTTTACGTATATTATAAACAACAAAATATGACAGACAAAAATTAATATTACAGTAGGCAAAACAAAAGACATGATATGTAAACAATTCAGCCCGATCTTTCTACATCTGATACAATATATATATATATATATATATATATATATATATTAGATAATTTACCATAGAATACTCTTTAATTTACGTTAATTATCTTTTATTAAAACTATTTTTTATAATTTTAAAAATACAACTTCATTTCTAGACCTATAAGTAGATACACATGATTATAGTACGAGAGGAAATATCCAATATTTGTTACCACATACCTGCTTAACTGTTTTAACAACTGTTTTAACTACAGGAAGGGAGCAAGAAAAAGTTTTCTATGGTAGTTTGGCGTAATGAAGTTTTCAGGAGGCTGTTTATACCTCTTTCAATACTAATTGTCTCAGACGAAGATTCACCTTCTAGCTTACGTTTCACGGTTTGATAACGTGCTGAATCTACTAATATTTCGTTTGCCTAAGTGATAGTGGATACTTCGCCGAAGATTTATGTGTTTCAGGGTCCAGGAAACCGCAATCAGGATGTGGGAGGTGGGAAAAAAGTGTCCTTATTTTTGTTTGTCAGTTGAGAAAAGTGAAATCGGACCCGGACAGGTAAAGATGCCCCTAGGTCAAGCTAGTAGAACAGTGTTGTGCTAAAGCGTTTAAGGGGAAACTATTATGCTATGTCTAACAAATAAAGGGATGAATTTTACCACTATATTCCATCCCATCTTATCAATCTTTCTTTAAAAAAAAGAAAGAACTTTGTGCCTTTTGAGGGTTTAAGTGGCTTTTTTTGGAAAAATGAAAGGAAAGCGAAGAGTGTAAACTGATTCTTAAAACCGGTGGATTGATTCTTTAAAGCGAAAGTTTTAACATGGGAATAATGCATTTGTTTTTGTTCTTGCGATATTGATTCTTATAAACGGTAGATTCTTATAGCCACTGATTACTATAAGCGGTGGTTACTGTATATATATATATATTAAAGTTCGTTTTTGTCCGTGCAACGACACGTATTAATTTACTGATAAAAAGTGACCGGTATTTGTCATATTATCACAATAAAAGTTTTTTCATACTATAGGAAGTATTTTTCTACGCAGTATTAAAATCATATGGATAATTTAATTAAACTTTACTTTACCCGTATATATTTTTTAAATACTTTATATTCAGTTGAATAGCCTAATTCGACGGGAATCTATTGCTATAAGTCGTAATTATGCATCAGTTTCCCCTTTGCTTCCCACGATCGCAATAAACCCTAAAAATTGGATAGTAGAATTGTTTTACCTATTTACTGAATGATGGAACTTCCTTAACCCTCCAGCCGGCGCGCCCGTATACAGAGTGAAACATTTTCATAGTTTTTAATGGTTTTTTTTTTACATGTAATGTTTCAATGTTCTAAGCAGTTTCTATTTTCAGCTACATCCTTTCTAATGCATGTCTGATTTTCTGACCCTCGTTTCCTTGTCCATTCATTGGTAGTCGTGATTTAACCGTGGTAAACCAATGATTACCTTGGATTACAATTCGACAAAAGCAGGAGTTTATGTACTCGATCAAATGTGAAGTTATTACACGGTATAACACATATCACGAAGATGGACAATCTCTTTGTTTTTTAGGTTTTTGGACATAATAGGAAACTTTTTCGCAAATGGTCCTTAGATCCAATAACCCGGACAGTTTTAAAATAAGGCGATTTTATCTGCATTCTTTGGCCTTAAATTATAAATATATCTCAATATTATAAACATTATATATTTTGTTATAAAACACAGAATTATTGCTTTCAATTTGAACTGTTTATTACAAAACACGATGCTTTCAATTTGAAACAGTTTATTACAAAAGGAATAATCAAGGTTGAAAGAGATTGTGCACTTTGTGTCACGCGCGCCTGCTGGTGTTCCAAAAATTCGCGTACCCGCTGAAAGGTTAAGTTATATCGGCAGAATTCATGAACTCTTGTAAATATCATTAAGGATCTAAATTTAAACAATTTGAGAAACTGATTCTGAAATATTTTGAGATAGAATTCTGGTTTCGAAGTAATTTGAAGTACTTAATTATGTTTTGTATCATTTAGAGAAATTTTTCGATGACCATTGTCAGTAATATTTTTAACATCCACAAAATGTTTGTTAATATTTACTGGAAGGAAAATATTTTACGATTACCCCTCCTTCGAGAAAATGTCATTTACAAACAGCTTCATAAAGGATGAATCAATTTTATACATAATAGTTATTTACAAATATCTATCGTGTATGTATGTATGTATGTATGTATGTGTGTGTGTGTGTGTGTGTGTGTGTGTGTGTGTGTATGCATGCATGCATGCATGCATGCATGCCAGCCAGCCAGCCAGCCAGGACGCCAGCCAGCCAGGACGCCTATCTTAGAAAGGTAAAAATACCTTTTCATAAAAGAAAGAAGGGCATATTTTATATAAATGAGAATGTGCGTGCGTGCGTGTGGGTGTGTGTGTGTGAGTGTGAGAGAGAGAGAGAGAGAGAGAGAGAGAGAGAGAGAGAGAGAGAGAGAGAGTGAGTGAGTGACACGGAGGGTCAGGGAGTCCCAGGAACACAAATGTGCGAGGGGATCGCGCAATCATAAGAGCGGCCACGTCTGCACCAACAACGTCGCTAGAATCGGATCGACGCCATTTACCACCTTCCAGCCATCCGGTGGTATCAAGGGAAACCATTCGGAGACGACTGACCGACGCAGGTATAAGGAGCCGACGTCTATTAAGACACCTACCACTGACCCCACATCATAGGCAGTGTCGATTGGATTTTTGCCGATCTCGGGCAAGCTGGAGTGTGACTGACTAGAGGCGTGTCATTTTCAGCGATGAATCCCGATTCGATCGAAATGCTGATGACCAGCGCATACGCGTGTGGAGGCGGTCAGGCCATTGGTCCGATCCGCAATTTGTTGTTGAGAGGCATACGGTGATTTCACAAGGTGTCACAGTGTGGGGATCGATTTGTTAGAACACACGATGACCCTCGTTGTCCTTCAACGCACTTTGAAGGAACGCAGTTCCGTGGACGAGATTTTAACGCCAGTTGTACTGACTATGCTATCAAGTCGCCAAGGTTCCATTTATCAGCAAGACAAAGATCGTCCACATACTGCGTGACTCTCCCAACAATGTCTTCAATGATATGACTTACTCCCATGGCCTGCCAGGTCACCAGACCTCTCGCCAATATTGGTGAATTAACTGCCCTGTTGCAAAGATTATGGCATGATCTTCCGTAGAAGGTCATAGGTGACATCATTGATTCGATGCTACGCCAAGTTTCGGCTTGTATAGCTGCCAGATGTGCATTTAATACTTACCGATTTTTAACCTTTTTCATACCATATCTACTTAGTAAAACGGCCTGTTCTTCTGAATTTGTAATGATTTGCTTATCTCCTCATACACTACATACGTGTTAAGTTTCGTGATAGTAGCTCCTTTTCTTCGGGTGCATATAAATTTTGTGACAGAGTGTATTTGTAAATCATTCCATCTTACCATGAAGATACAAAAGGAATAGTAGCTCCGTATTAAAAAAGTGTCACACATTTGGTCACTGCCATTAGGTGGCGCGCGCGCCGATCTTTCCGCGGTTTGGACACGGAAACCATAGGCTTTAATATGGAATTTTTGTACTTTTCAAGAGAAAACAAGTCGTTTTATTTAGTGCATATTTGACATGAATTCATTTATTCAACTTAACAATTGTATATTTTCATTGAAAATTTTTATTTGGACAGCTTGTTTTGCTAAACTTAATTAAAATTCTTCAAAGAAATGAGTAAATAATGATACATTAATTTCTAGAGCTAGTTAGTTACATAAGAGCACACACTAGCTGAAGCTACAGACTATGTAATGCCCAAACATGAACTCACAGAGTCATACTCCATCATATACGAGGTAGGATTCAAAAGTTCCCGGACTGAGCCTATAACTAGCTAATTTTTTGCATTAGAGCGAGTACAATAACGTTTCTGTGTTAATACGTTCTCCCCCTCTTCTAAAAGTGGTTTGACCAAAATCTCATGGTCGGTGGCTCACCACGGCGACTTATTTTGTAGGTGGGCATTTAGTAACCGGCGATTGAAAGAAATGGCGTTTGTTGATCAGAGAATTAACATCAAATTTTGTGTTCGCTTGGGAAAGTGTGGTACGGAGACTTACGAAAAGTTGAAGCATGTGTACGGCAGTGATACATTATAGCGAACGCAAGCTTTTGAGTGGCATCGACGTTTCAGAGAAGTCAAGGAAAGTGCCGACGACGAACGCGTTGGCCGTCCGCAGTCTTCCCGCACCGCTGAAATCATCGAAAAATTATTCTTCGATATCCAGGGAATTGTGCATCTAGAATTTATCCCTGAAGGACGCACTGTGAACAAAGAACTCTATGCAGACATCCTGCGTCGTTTGCGTAAGTCGATCCGGAAGAAGATACCAAAATTGTGGGCTGAGCAGTCATGGCTGCTTTTGCATGGCAACACTCTTGCACACCGATCCCTCCTCGTCGCTGACTTTCTTGCGAAAACGAAAACAACTGTTTTGCCATATCCTCCTTACTCCTCTGATCTCACCTCCTGTGACTTCAGCCTATTTTCTGAACTGGCAAGTCGCTTGCAGGATCGTCGATTTCAATCTGCAGATGAAGTTAAAAGTGCATCGCATGTTGAATGAAAGGACATGGCTAAAAATGGATTCCAGAAATGCTTCAATGACCTTTTACAAACGATGGCAAAAGTGTGTTGTTGCGCAAGGGTCTTATTTCGAAGGAGAATGTGTTTCAGAAATTTTATTGATAATACTTTTTAAGTTATAGACTCAGTTCGGGAACTTTTGAATCCTACTACGTTTATACACACGAACGAACACACGAACACACACACACATACATATATATATATATATATATATATATATATAATCACGTATCAAAATTTGCCAGTCCTATAACCGTACCTAGCAACTAACAACTAACGTAGGCGAAATAACATTGAATACATATATATATATATATATATATATATATATATATATATATATATATATATATATATATATATATATATATATATATATATATATATATATATATATATATATATATATATATATATATATACATATATTAAAATATGAAAACTTGCAGACTGGAAAATATGCAGAGGGGAATGAAGAATATCTTCATTCCCCGCCGCATCGCTTTCTGGATTGTGGTAGGGACCACATTTAGAATTATAGCTTTAGATTTGTCATTATTTTTTAACTTGACGGGGTCTCAAAACTCAGAAATACCTCTTAAGATTGATACTAACATTTTACCAGCCAAAGGAATGGAACGAAGTTAATGTCCTAATTTCAAATTCTTTCGTAACACTTTTCTCTCCCCATTTATTTAAGCTACTGACAAGGAATGTAGTCTTGTTTTACTCTGTGATACTAAATATCTTTTCTTTATCTGTAGAATGGTAACATATTTAAATTGTGGTTCACAATTTATAATATCCTTGGAATAGGAGCAACTTTTACTTTATATATTACTAGATCCGAGTGTCTACCTTGTAACCGTCTCATTTCGAGACAGATTACCTTGAAGATATATTTATGATGAATACTTATTTTCAAACAAATTTTTCTCGCCAGTGTCGATAATTACCTCCTCTGAAAATGAAAACAAATAATGTCTCCATTTTGTACTACATTTCTACAAATGTATTTCAATTAAATTTTATTCGGTAAATATTAAAAACAAGTAAATAGCCGTTTATTTTGGCGTGAAAAATTTCAATGTCGTTGCTTCGCACGAAAATTGAAGAACAATTCTGGCATACAATAAACATTTGTTATTGCAGTTAAGTGAAAGCTATTAAATTCATGTATTCACATTTAAATCACTTTTCTAAACTGTAAACTACACACATTATATTCTAATTACGATAATATTTCATATGAGACTATAATAGCATAGTTCTTTAACACAGGCACTTATATAGTTAGCCTTACTGTGAAAAATACTTTACTCACAGTAAATATGTAATTTTTAATGTATTCCTCAGGGAATTAACGCATTTTTTTCTTAACTTCTATATAGCGCGACCTCTAACTTGTAATTCCCTATTTTCTAACCACTCGAAGTTAATGTAATAACTATTTAAATTTCTCCACTTAATGAAAAGGAGTTCTCTTATAATCACCGGGAAGAAAGAGCGTTTTAATAAATCTCCATTTCATTATGTGGATAATAGTGTCGTTTCTTCATTTGTGCACTTTTTTTCCAACAATTTCACGAGTTACATGGTTACTTCAAGCAGAAACTCATAAAATTTAATCTCCGAGGCTAGAAAGAGAGCATCGTCAAGTGGGTAGAACCAGTTTATTACTAGCTCTCTCTTCTCTCACTTTATACTACAGCTCAATAGCAACGTTCTTAATGGGCAAGTGTAATTAGGAAGGTAATTTTCTCATCGTGGAGTTTTTGTTCGGAATCTATTTATAGAAGAGTTTTGTTTATACTTTCCCTGTCAAGCAAAAATAAAGAAAATATGAGGGTACTTTAAAGCGAAAATATTCATTTACAGAGAATTTTTTTTCTTTTTTTACTAAGCCGAAAATGTTCTGTCCTTAATCGTTGAATACTTACTAGTGAGTGAAGCAATTTGGAAAAGAGTAAATGTAATTTGTACAACAAAAACAACAGTTAACATTATAAGAAGCCCTTATGGAATAAATTGTTGATATTATTAAATTTAGATATAAGTAATCAAAACACAATCTTTATAATGCAACGAATGATCTTTGAACATTTATAAAATTACTAATATTTAAGAGTCACTTATACAAGAGATAACTTTTGTAAACATGCTGAAAAGTTTAAATTAATGGTGTAGAGCAGGGGTTCCCAACCATTTTCCTACATAGATCCCTTTTAAAAGAATGATTTTCTTCATCGACTCCCTCACTTTTTCTCTATAATATACAGCATACAACATAATCATAATACTATTAATTGCCCACAAAACACTTAAAGATGACAATTTGACTAAGAATATGAATAAAAAATTAGAAAAAATTGGTTCATTAGGTTTATGTTTTATTATTTTTGTACTATTTTCATTTTTAATTTCACAAAAATAAACAAGATTTCAGAAATCGAGATTGTAATTGCACAAACATCGCCAAGAGAAAACAAAAATTAAACTGCTTCTGATTGGTCGCATCGGTAGGACTCATATGCTGTTTAAAGGCCAGTGGATTTCCCCAATTCTCCCTAGTGTTGGTACACAAATAAAAGCTAACGGTGACATTCGAGGCATATACAAAAGCGCCATGACATTCTACTTAGATGCATGGATCACTCCGCTCTATGCAAATCTGTATTTATATACATATTATAACGGATATCATTATCTAATAATTACATTCCTAAAAAATTAAATTAAATTCTAAAACAGAAAATATTTATCATAGATCCCCCAATAGACCCCTGGAATACTACAGACCCTTCTTAAACTTCCATCGACCTCCAAGGTGTCCGTCCACCTGGACCCCGTTGGGAATCCCTGGTTTAGAATTTCTAAACTCATGGGCTGTGATTAAAAAAAAAGAGGGATAATATATCATTGATGTAAGCGAACGTGAGAGATTATTTTCCATTAAATTAGTAGTATTCATGAAACCAAAGTTATCTTTGAAAAATTTTTATACTGACTTAAAAACCATCAGTTCATAAAATAAAATAGTTGCATGAGATATCAACTTTAACTTAATTTCTTACATTTTTAATAGTAATTAAAAATTAATTTGCATAACTAAAGCAAAATATATATCTGCTGAAAATAAATATCACTAATTGAGTTTTCAGTGTAGATTTGATTAAATTATAAAAAAAGTTTTAATTTCAGTGCATTTTTTCGTTCCATACCAAGTTAAAATATGCATATATATGCGCGCGTGTGTGTGGACGATATACCAACGGAAATACGGCAGCAAAACAAATAAAATATGTACGAGGAACATTAAAAAAGGGACAAAAATAATCACAACAAACGCAGAATAAATTTAAAATACCCCTAAAAATAACCGTTATAATACTAAAAATACCCTCTCTGCAGTTCCAACCGTTCAATACATAAATTTCATACTTTGATCAAGCAATGATCCTATCATTTTGTCCTTCTACAAAAGTACGTTTGAAGCTTTGAATTGATTGCTTAATTAAAACCCGCAAAGAAGCATTATTCCTCCTAAGCATCTGTAGAAAATGTTCTTAAATAATTCTTTCTTAGCATCAAGAAAAGGTCGGATTTCGTACGATATGGAGAGTAAGTTAATTGGGTCATAAATACGATTGTTAAGTTGTCAATCATGTGTTGGGTTGGAGACACATTATTCTGGATAAAAGTTTATTTTCATTCTCCGTATTCGTGATACTTTAGGACAATCTTCCAGAATCGAAGCTGGATTCTTACATTGTCAGCTACATATTCCAATGATACATGCTTAGCGTTAGGCATGCCGTTGGTGTTTATTGGGTGTCCATTAAACTTCTTAGGGTGTTCGGGTCTTTTTTGACCCATAACAAATTTATTTCGCATACATTTATTACAATTTGGGGAATTTTTCAAAAATCTATTGTGACTTTGTTTTTATAGTCATAGTAAATATTCAGCTATGTGAAATTATTTTTTTTTGAACGGTAGTTTTTTAAAAATAAAAATTGTAACACATAAGTCGTTCGGGTCAATTGTGACCCATATGGAATTTTCAGAGCATAGCATCATGAACACTGTAATTTTTAATATATTATTCAATTATTGCTGTGACAATTTATTAATGCTTTCGTTCTTCTCTGTTATATATTTTCTTGTTTCCTTTTGGCTCAATAGATGATACTAATAGTACTGCATTGTCCTTAGCAGTTCCTAGTTTCTCTAACCGGTATTTGCTTCCTGCGCTTTCCTTTCCACTCTCGTAGAGTGTGTAAAGGGGCGTTGTAAAGCGACAAGTCAGACGGAGACTCTATTTAGCAAAGATGGTACAATCATATGGAAATCTGTACCACAAGCTTCATGTGGTAGGCACGAGGCAGAAAATGTTGTGAACACGAACGACTCCAGGGCCCACGAGATACGCCACGTCTAGCATTAAGTTGAATACTCTATGCATTTATGTTGTTTTTTTCCTCCAGCAATTGTGAATATCATACTAAACATTTGTAACGTCGAAGGAAAAAAGGTGTTCGGTGACTGTTGGAAGAATTTGAATAACGTTGACTTGGAAGCATTTATTGGCTTGTTGCTGCTGTCTGGGGTTTATAATTCTCGAAATGAGTCTACACAGAGTCTGTCGAATGCGACAACGGGACGGGATATCTTCAGGGCAACTACATCCTTAGAAACATTCAAAATGTTATCAAAGATTCTTCTATTTGATGAGAAGCAGACCCGACCAAGAAGAGGGGTAACTGGCAAATTTGCAGCCATAAGATAACTTTGGGACAAGTGGGTGGAAATTTTGCCTATGTTGTATAACCCTGAAATACACGTTACCGGGGATGAACAACTGGTAGCTTTCTGAGGAAAGTGCCCCTTCCGCCAGTACATGCCCAGCAAACCAGCCAAGTACGGCATAAAATTTTGGGTACTTTGTGACAACGCTACCAATGTCTGGAACATACAGCCGTATAGCCAGTAAAGAGGCAAGTGCCTAGTCCTCCAGAGTACTCTTCACCATCACAGAAAGATAGCAGATACAGACGCAAAAAACCTAAAATAATTCTAGATTATAACAGCACCAAATGAGGAGTAGACTTTAGACAAACTTGCCTCCCACTATTCCTGTCGGAGAAAGACCAATAGATCGTCCATCGTAGTTTTCTCCAACATCCTAGACATTTCCGAGCATAAAGCATTCTTAATATTCATCAGGATCAACCCAGAATGTAAGATGAACTCATTTTACAAAAGGATAATCTTCATTAAACAGCTTGGCATGATTTTGGTTAGGAAGAAAACATCTGCCAAGAGCAAGGGCTGCCCGACTATTGGCGATGAGTATTCGAAACTCAGGACAACCTGAATCCCAATTTGAAGAATCCAGAAATGTAGCAACTACTAGCAAATGGGGAAGATGTCGCTTATGCACACAGACTGACAACAGAAGTTCTGTGAGGTGTTACAAAGGTAGACAGTTTACAAGTAAGAAACATTACATTCAAGTGTGTAACAATTGTATATAAACAGAACAACTTAGAGGCTAACGAATTAACGAATTTTCTTTGACTTTCCTTCATTCATTGTTCAAGTCCAAAATTGTATTGTTGGATTTAAGCTGAATATTTCATAAATATTTCGTTAATGTGTAATTGTACTTCCGAAAATAAACAAATAATATACTCAGGTGCGAACTTTCTTGTTTTGTCAAACGAATCTAAAAAATATGTAATAAATGCAGGAAAAATCCGTGGTACATTGTATTGCATTTGAAAGTTTATAGTGATTTTCAGGGGTGAAGGACTGAATTACTGCATTTTTATTTTATAAATAAAGAGTGGTTCATTAAATTCAAGCTTCCTCATGGTTATGAAAACTTACCTGTAAAACCATGTTAAATGCTATACAAATACATAAAAGTGTTTATAAAATGATAACTAAATAAATGATTAAATTACTAATATAAATAAAATGTGACTGTAATACAACATTTAAAATTACGCCTTGGGTCATTTTTGACCCGAACACCTTAGGTGTATGCTACATTGCACCTAATTGCAACCTTCATTGCTACATTGCGCAAGAAGGTTAACCCTTTGCTCCCCGGTGTTCCATATAGTGGAACACCAAACTTTACTCGCTTCTAAAACCGTCAAAATTCTGCGATAAACTTAGCAATTAGCTTCATTTTTGACTTTGATCTACTCTTTTTGATAATACATGGGAGCGTGTCACAAACCCATACATACCCTCGTTCCAGTGGCGTTATAAAAAAAGAGCCATATTTCAGAGCCATAATTGAAAAATCATTTTTAAATAGAAAAAAATTGCAAGGAAAAAATATTCTATGTTATTATATTGGCTATACTCTAAACTATTTATTCTATATTATTTTAAATTTTTTATACCGAAACCATATCAATAATGAAAGATTTTCAAAAGGTGTTCCATGATATGTAACACTGGGAAACTAGAGCAGTTTGCGCAGTAGAACACGTGTTTCTCTCTGGAGACCTCTCTGTCCAGCTTAGCCAGTCCAAACCGGTTCAACATCTACCGCATACCTCGAACAAAAGCCCTATGTCCAAAATCCTGTGCAATACTATTCCTCCGGGCTCCTCGTTGTTCGTCGATTGCCTGGGCAGCATCTTGGCATCCTCGAGTTTACGAACAGTAAACTCGACGACCTGCAATGTTGCAAAACCTGCAATGCTGGTTTTTGCTTTTTTCAGAAGGGACTAACGTGCTTCCAAAAATATCGCGAAGCAAAAAAATAGGTTAGTGAATATTTTTAAGTGTAGGAACTGCTTTTGTATATAGGAACTGTAAATATTTATTTAAAATCGTATATAATCAAGTTTTTTTAATTGTGTTTTATTTGTGTGTTTTTTGTATATAGGAACTGCTTTTGTATAAACAGGAACTGCTTTTGTATATAGGAACTGTAAATATTTATTTAAAATCATATATAATCAAGTTTTTTTGTGTATTTTTATTTCTGTGTGTGCGTTTTTTCTTTTGTTCGCTTCACCGCAATGCTCGCTTAGCCGCACTTTTCAAATCGCTAGTTTCCCGGTGTTCCAGGTCATGGAACACCCACAAAATCGAAACCGGAAGTGCAATCTTTATGAAATTTTAACTGTGTACTCCTTTAAGCCTAAACAGAATGCCTAGAAATTTTTAGGTCATAATTTCAACTTTAAAGGATACTGGGAAGTAAAGGGTGAATATGGCTTCGATCAACTCGATCATGACAATAATCATCGGTATTGATCCACATTGAGATCGAGAGGGTTATTATTACAATCAACCTGATATCAACTCTTGTTTGCCTGCAACAGGTGAGAATAGCAATTCAGAATATGTTGCATCCCCTCACTGTCGACTTATATGCTTTCAGGCTACTCAAAAACGCATTCTTAAAGTAGTACATTCCTTATAACACGTTTCGACCAATTCTTAAGTTTCTATTACAGTTTTATAAAAAGCGAACGCTTGGTTGATAGCAGCATTTGCTGCAGTCTCTTTAGTTGGTTTTGACCAACAATCATGCATTTAAAGCCGTTAGTGGAGATATATCACCGGGGCCTGTCTAAGGTTGATAAAATGGAGACTACAGATGGAAATCTCTGTGAGGTCTAATTTATGTATTAAGTCCCTCGAAATATAATGCTGTTTAATCCCTGTAGTTTTTGAAAAGATTAACTGAATTCGCCACATCTTAATTCGTAGGATGGGTTAAAACCCAAAAAATTCTGTTTTTATTATGATTGCACATATCAATCATATAAATTCAATCAAGATATTTTTTAACATAACTGGAATATGTTTTACAAATAAACATACCAAAAAAGTACTCTAAATTTTAAAAATATTAAAATATTTCTGTAGAAAACCACAAGAAGTTTCTCATCTAGCGTATAACTACCCCTGATTTATTTTGTATTCGAATTAATATTACTGAAATATTTAAAGATTATAATGGCTAAAAAATGTTTAGTAATGGCTAAAAAATAATTTTTTTCAGATTCATTTGGTGAACCTGCTCCCCCCTTCTAGTAAATTTCTAAAATCCATGCTTTCTTGAATACTTCCACTGGAGCAAAAATACGTGTTTAAACTGGGTACTGCTGCCTTTTAAATGAAGATTTATTAGCATAATTTCTTTAAGTAAAAATAAATATAACACGAGGGAATTAAAAAAACCAAAATATTTCTGTTAACATTTGGGTAAAAAGCCTCAAAAACGTATGTTATGTTTCTAAATTTAAATGTCAATAGTGAAATGCTTCCATCTGTAGCATTTAAGGTTGTTTAAAAACCTTTTTGGAAGACAGGTTTCCTTGAAATCTGTCATAAGACAGGAGTCCTTGAAATTTTTAACTAAATGCCGAGTATTGTGATTGAGATAAATACTGAATGTTATTCCATGCGGCTGAACCACCAACCGTTAATTTTTAGTAGTATTATAGGGAGAAAAACAGTCAGTAAAAATGCCTCAGTATTAAAAACTGTAAATAACTGTAAAATGTCCATAATATTGTGATTGAGGATTGCGGCTCCACAAAGACGCTGTTAAGCATCATGAGGTAGGTACCGTCGGAAGTATATTAGCTTTTAAGACTACGTGAACATCAATTCCTTAATTCCTTTACACAGTACTCACTCTATGTCACTCATGCGTACTCCAGAACAAAGGATTAGGATAGATTAAGTTGTGAAACCCAATAAATAAAAATTATATATTTTTAACCTAAGGGTCATTGGTTGTACTAAGTGTTGTGAATAGCGGATTGACAAATTTCATCGGATACTGCAATTTTAAGAAAAGAATATTGAAGAAATGAACTCAAGTTAAATGCAACCACCATTAAAATTACAATGAGTAAACTGATCACGCCTAAGAAACCTATTTTATAAAATACCAGTATCAATTTTTGTTATTTGTTTTAAATGTGTTATTCTCCATCCCCTTACACAGGTCTGAAATTGAATTAGAATATAATTTCATCATACATGTTCACTTTTCGTGAATAATTTGTTTGATAAATAATATAAATGCAATCAAAGTTTATTTAAATGCAGTGGACCACGGTACATATGTAATTTTAGAAACCCCCTGTAACACGTTTAAATTATTAAACCTCTTAGAGTAAATTAAGCATGCAATAGCGTAGAAAAATTAGTATGCAAAATAAGTATAGGAAATTTAGTTAATAGCGTGCTACTGTTAGATTAGTCTTAATTGAGACCTCATCTTAACGATGCAGAAATCGAAAAGATGGATTGACGAAAACCATATGGTACTGCACTGCATTTATATTTTATATATATTATTAATGATTTTTCTAGTTAAAGTTTTAAAAAACGAGAGCATACGCATTATCACACTGATTAATATAGGAAATTAGTTACCTGTCCAACGTAAGTGATCCAATCTGGAAGGATAAAAAAGTAATCTCGAGAGTTTCTCCAAGAGTACTTCCACCCCCTGCGACTAGATGGAGCTTGCAAATGAAAGGAAGATTTCTATGAAAAGGTTCCGTAATGCGTAATGGGTATTTAGTTCCCACTTCTCCCATTAGGGTCTGGTTACAATCTAAAAATAAATTGCACATATGCAAACACACATCGTTGCAATCATAATGGATAATAATTCAGAACAAAGGATCTCTACCTCTCTAATGCGATAAAATCTTTGACTATAATAACGTTTCGGATAGCGAAAAACATGGTAAGACATTTTTGATCGTTACTGAACATATCACCCTCGTTTTTTATAGTATTACGGGATTGAACTTTGTAGACATGTCTCTGAAATTTTTATAAATAACAATTAAAAGATAAGCTATTAATGCAGACTAAATATTTTCCCCACAAATTACTTCATACTTGGAATAAATAGGATATATATATATATATATATATATATATATATATATATATATATATATATATATATATATATATATATATATATATATATATATATATATAATGATAGGGATTGAAATACAGATGTTTTTTTATTAACTCTTACGAAATATTACGAGGGTATGCGACATTTGTGTAAACATATTTTTGCTTTTTCCTAATTAATAAATATAAAATGCCTATTTTAAATTTCATTAAAGGTCATTATACTATATTTTGGAGATTAAATTTATCCAATATATTGGGTATATGACAACTTGCGAAAGATCGTTATTCTTATAGTTTCATCGGTAGGTGTTGAGAAAATTACAGAGAAATAAAGGAAAAATTTAAATTCTTATCGGAGATATATTTCTTTCAGATAAAGTAAAATGATGTCTTTTGGACAGTGTGTTATTGTATTCATTTCTTGAGGAATAAATATAGAACTATGCTGTCAGCATATAATGGAAGATTCATTAACGCAAATCAATACGAATTTGAGATGCTCATTTTCGAAGCTTTGTATTACATCTGAAAGACTTCGAAATCAGTTTCTCCTAGCTCCCTTGTTCCACATTACATATTTAGAAATAAATAATAAGAACTTTGTTACATTCATTGCATCTATTAAATTCCTCAGATGCATTAAATCTGGTAGTCTTAGAAAGTTCTCCGGTAGTCTTTTCTTTTCAAAGCCTATTCCTCTATAACAATTATAAATAATAAGTAATTTTAATTTTTAGGAGGTAAATGTACAATTGTAGTTTGGCTCCAGTTGAAAAGTATAAAGTGGCATATTAATGAAATGTCCTTTAAATTTTATCTAAGCAACGTTGTGATTCTTGTGATATCATTCTTGTAAAGTTCATTCGATTTCTTAAAATCAAAAGCACATAGAAAATTTTTTTAAGAATAACATTTTGAAATGAAGAATTTTTTTTTAAATATATGACAATTTTCCTTTTTTATTGCAGAGAATCAGCACCAATGTCAGCAATAAAAAGGTAAGAAAATACGGAGCAATACTTACTGAGGAAATATTAAGAATATGCGTATTATTATATCTCTCTCTGTTGCCTTTTTATGTAGGTACTTGAAAGGATATATTATTACAAAAGTAAATTTAAATGGATGGTCTTAGAGATTTCGAAAAGTAACATTTATTTTTATAATATTGATCTTTTTACATACAGATTATAAATATATAATCTATAGATCAGTTAAGAAATATGAAACAACATTGACAAAATGTTCAAACGCTTACTTATTTTTCGTTATCATATTTCCTTCAGATCAACATTTATTCCTGATACTTTGTAATAAATTTTACGAGAATAAGAAAATTTTTAATTTTGATTTTTCATAAACAGGAGGAAATAATATAGTATAAAACACTTTCAGACCAGTTTTATATCAAGTTTGAATTTATTGGGGGTATTCTTCCAAGCCTAAAAAAAAATGTAACTATCACGAATAAAAAATGACCAGAGCAAATGTTTTGCTATACAGTTCTTTATCTTTGGCTTACCTAACATATAAAATTCATAGTATTCTATTCATTTCCATTGTCAGAACCATTTCTCATATTTATCACATCATATAATCCCAATGTTTTACAATAATATCCGTTATCGATGAAAGAAATATTAAAGGAAATTTTTTGCGATCATGCAGCTTGTAATCACAACTGAGATACAACAAATTAGCTGACAGAAAAATATCTATTTTCTATTCATAAACACCTTAGATTTCTTAAATTAAAAAAAGGTTTCAAATATTCATTTCTTTGTTTTATAGGAGCTACGTTTGTTTCCACTAAAATTAAACACGAATTCACGACATATACGATGGATAAGTCAGTGATTCGATCATGCTTAGCACTTGTAGAGTAAGTATGTGACTGCTCTATCTGCATTCAGCTCAAAACTACAACTTTATTTCCTTAAACGTAGAAGAATGCATTGATGTTTTCATATTTCGATTCAAATATGTTGTAAAGACTTGAAAAATTTTAAATTTATGAACTACGTTTTCTAAACATGGATTAGCTAAAGTTACTTTCAGCTTACTTGAGCAGCCTGTTATCTCGTCAGATGCATCCCCGCAGTCATCTGTTCCATCGCAATACCTGTTAGGTGATATGCATCTGTCATTGCCACACCTGAATTCCCATGACTTGCAAGGACCGGAGTCTCCAGCACGCGCATGACACAACGTTAGAGAGACTAGAACCAAAATTAGAAGGCACCACATCTTTAAGTACTAACTGAGTCACATCCTATCTGAAAAGCATAATAAATAAATAAGAAAAGTAGACTATACGTAAATCGATTCATTTTTATTAAATACAATATTAACGGGCATTTTAATATTCAACAGTCAATGTTTGTATTTTAAAGAAAATTAAGAAGAAAAATGTTGGTGCTGAGTAATTAAAATAATCAATGTCTTGTTGGTAGAAATATTGAAACGATCTGCAGTAATACAACACTGTACGCCAGATGTTGGAATGATATTTTACTAATTTCTCGTATAACGATATCTGTTATATATGAAGGAAAGTTGTACTTCACTCAGTTTAACGAAAGATAACTTGAGTTGCTCTGATCACAAATTTTAGACATAACCAAAAAATATTCTCTACTGTTATCATTTTTTTCCACTCGTGCGTAAAAATCATGTATAAATTGCTTCATTAGTGTGATATTCCTAATTCTTAAGCAAAAATAAATGCAATGATTCCTAATTATTTTTTCCGGAAACTGATTTTTTATAAAATTTTGTATTTCGTAAATTATACTTATTTTGATTACAATAGTTAAAATATATATCTCGATCATTAAAATTCAATAATTTACCTTACAGGTATAATTTTCTTTTCTAGATGTATCATTAAAATAATTAATATAGGAATTAAATAAATAATTGCTCACGCTGTGAAATTTTTCGAAATTTTATTGATTTTAATATATTAATATTGATTTTCCTCATTGATGTTGATTGAATGACAGGCATAATCTTTAATCTTTTCGCTAGGAAATTAAAGATGAAATTAGTCTAAATATTTAAGTTTAAATTACTCCTTTCAATTTTGAATCGATATATTTTCAGTAAATATTAATTCATTTAAAATTTGTTAATGTCAGTGTTTCTGTTTTTATCCTGAGTAGGATTTAGTAATGGGAGAAAATTATGCGAAACACCTTGAAATATATTGAAACATTTGTATTTGTTTTTTGGCCTATTTACACTTTTTTTCATTTGTTCGAAAATATGTCATACTTTCTGCTACGTAGAAAGTCCTTTTGGTAATCTTGATTTCATTAGATTCGGATTTTCCCTTTTTTGTTGTTGTTTCTGATCAGTTTACTTCAATCCTCTTTATCAGTCATTTGAAATTATGAACTGAATTAATCATAATTCAACATACTAGAAATCTAAAAATTCAAAATTTGACTTCAGCTGTATTTTGCTTACTTTATCACTGGTTTGATATTCTGTAAAACACTGTGAAACATTTGTCAGCTTGAAATTAATAATGGATTATGTGCATTTCTTCGGTTAACAAAAATCACCGAAATAGTAATAAATGCCGACAGTTTCAACGAAATTTTTCAAAACTAAAAAAGGTCGAACGCAGTCATTATGATGGTCTGAAAATAGTGCGTAACACTGAATACTTTATACATTCTATCTAAATCGAACCATTTCATTCTACTTTCGAACCATCATGTGTTTCGGAAGTGTTCATTATCTATGTATTGGAAATTTATATTGATTGTTATCCGGTAATTAGTAATAAATTCTCAAATGATAATCAAGCAATATAAAATTTGTCAATTTGCCTTATAAGTATTATTAAAGTAAGACTTCATGTACCTAATGAAATATTATTACCGAGAGACACATTTATTTCCATTTTTGTGTCTAAGAGTGTAAAAACAGATATTATTATATCTATGTATTTAATACATTACTACAATATTTGTGTTATTTGAAACCAAATTCTCGTTTCAAACTGGGTTTTTTACCTCAACAAATAAAACAAACAAAAACAAATAAAACCTTTAATCATGGGCTAAGCTGATGTTATTCTGGCTTTCACACTCTCGCGAATGTACTGCAGCAGTTTCATTGTCCTTAGAAATGATTTTGCCGACATAAACCTGATTTCAGTTTTAAATATCTCCCCTTCTAAAAAGTCCAGTGAAAATCAATAAAGAACTCCGTACAGCGAATTGAGCCAGAGGTATTAGTGTCTACGCTCAGACACCCGTACACGCTGGTGTCAGGACACACCCGTCCGATGCTGTGTATAATGCTGGAAAGATACTTTTAAATATTCCTAAAATATAGCCTTTAAACACACAAAATTACAAATCGCAGTAAATACAGTGAAATTTATATAACCGGCCACCCTTTTTCGACGGCCACTCCTCTAAACGGTCGTATTTTGTTTAGAACCGATTTAAGACTCCGTAGACCAAATGTTATAAACTAAACCTCTTTACGATGGCCACCCCTCAAAACGGCCACTTTTTTCGGAACTATTACCGCCCGTGATAGCAAAGTTTCACTGTAACTTAGATACATTTCTCAATGTTATCTTCCACAAAATAGGTGTTTTTCATGCTTCCAGAATTGTTTCCTATTCATTAATAGTAGAAATACAGGATTTTTTTTCCTTACTAAAGAGACAGAACGCCGTCATTTTGACGGTAAAAAATAAGATCAAGAATTTAAAATATTTAATTTTTTTAACAATGGTTAAAAACTTCCCATTTTGAACTATTTCATATCAATAAAAAATAAATTAGTAAATATTTAGATATATTTTTAATCAGGTATGCCGAGCTGACAACTTGGTATGGTTTATCCGTAAAAACATATGCATGGTTTGTGCAGTCCTTATCTTTCAACACCAATATTTCCCAAGAGCCAATATTTCTGTTATATGCAAACGGGGGGAAAAGACGAAAAGTAACTAACATTTTTCCGGTATTCTTTGAAAGATTTTTGCCTATTTTCTATAAGGCCGTCAAATTGACGACTTTCAGTCTTAGTAGGTATGCAACACATTTTCTCCCCCTCTTTACTATAGAATATAATTTTGTAAATGTGTGTGCATATTTCGCTTAAAATTTGAAAAAGTCATTCAATTTCAGAAGCCTGAGGACATAAATACAGACATAGCGCTCAATAGTCAGTCCAAAACCGTTAAAATGACGGCAGCCGTCTTTCTAGTGTTAAAAATATACTAGTGTAGCCGCTCTTGTCGACAATAAACACTGGCTTCCAAAAGCAGCAGCAGCGCTCTCTGGTGACCAGCCGGAGCGAATAGAAGAGAAAAACTCTAGTAATGGCCAAGCTTCTGACAAGTGCACATGCATTGCGCATTTGCCCTTTTTTTAACTTAAATGTTTGTCCGAGTGTAATTTACTTTGTTTCAATATGCAATTGTTACACAGAATCGTTCTTGTAATGGACCAACACGACCCCACCACACACGTTTATATTTGTCCCACAGAACACTGTAAAATTTAAACCTTAAATATAAATTTATGTGGAAATTTCTTATGATTTCGTTATGTCGTTGAAAAAAGAAGACGAGTAATTTTTTGTCATAAGAAAAACTAACGAACCTTTAAGTATATTTGTTGCAAAGTAAGGGTTTTAAATGCTATTATTTTATTTTTTTCAAATAAAAGTTTTCATTACTTTCTAAATGTGCATCAAAATCGGTTTAAAAAGAAAGTCTCAACAGTTTACTTAGTTTATAAAGAAACGGTGGACGTTTTTTTCTTTTTTTTTTTGGCTTTTTTTTTGCTTTTTATCATATAGAAATGAAAGTCTGTACATAAGAACATTCCATTATGAATGCATATAATACTTAGAAAGAAATTTCCAATTTATTAAAATTTTAAGATTTTTTAAAAACTTGAAATTATAAACAAAATTTTAAAATGTTCCTTGCGACTTAATTTTGAGATATTTCCTTGATTTTGCATTTTAATCATTTTAAACTGTATAACAAAAAATCGGAGTATCAATTATTTAATCCCTTGAATAGTTAATTTTTGAGAGTTTTTTTATTCTGAATTCCATCAAGATTTTCATTAAAATTTTGCCTTTTAATAAGTTATAATTCAAATTTAATTACTTTAATGAAGTTGAATTGTAAAATGCATACCCAGTTTCTTTGTAAATAGTATCAGGAATCTTACTTATCAATTTCATGAATTTTGAAAAAAATTAAGTCACATGGTACATTTAAAAAATCTAAAAACCTTGAAAAATCTGTTTTGATAAAAACAGACTTAAAGTTTATTACTTACCCTTTATAAATTACTCTGAAGAAGCTCTATAAATGACTTTTTACTTGAAAAAAACTATTTTGGTGATATTAACCTACAGAAATGTATATATATATATATATATATATATATATATATATATATATATATATATATATATATATATATATATATATATATTTATATATAACATTACAATAACACAATGAAAATATTTTCTTAAATAAAGGTCCACCATTCCCTTAAAAAAATTCATTGTCTGAGTACTTTATAATTTATTTCATTACTGACATTCAGCTATTCAATTGATATACATTGCAGTTTTGCATTCTTGAACTATGTTGCTAGAAGTTAGACAATGCACAGTCAAAAAGGTTCTTAGTCAATAGCAAAAGGTACAATGAATCTACTAAGTGGATGGAATTCGCCGAATAACTTCCGCTATCAACCTGTTGATATTTGCTCATATTTTCGATACAATATTTTGTTCAAGACATTCCCTAAATATTATATTATCGTATTACTTATGATAAGTAAGGTAATATGATCATTCTTTCTATACTTGCGAGTGTTAAAAATAATAACTTATGTGATATAAGCTACGGAGAACTTGGCGATTTTCTCAGAAACGATGAAGCAATTAAGCACGAAATGAATCTGTAAGAGAAAGCTTTGAGTTACTTTGACACAAAGGTCAGTGTGACATACGGAAGTATGCAGGAAAAAAAAGATTCGTTGATTAGAAGTAAAATAAATCTTATCAGATAATATTTATAAATGGATATTCCAAATATTGAACAATATATTCGGTTATTACAAGAATATCTCGAGTCAGTTCCTGTATGCAATAATAACAGACAAACCTGTAATGATAAAGTAACAACATAATAATCTTTAGTCTCAAGATACAAATTAGATTACGTAAGCTCACCCATTTCAGCTACCTTGCAATTACCCATTTCAGCTACCTTGCCTTATTAAGTTTTATTTCTTTTTATCATTATTCCCTTTGTTTTTTTACAACCCAAAAAAGGCAGATTTTTTCTCATGCATAATTTTTTTTCAGGCAGTTTTTCAATTAACTTTTACAGTTAACTTACCACATATTTACATATCATTCCACAGATACTCCTTTCCACCAATCTGGCACTGCAATAAGGCTTTTCTGCGACATCAGAATCGAACCCAGATCTCTTTTTCGACTCTCGTGTTTTACACTTTGATATTATTCAACGTTACCAGAAAATCTTTTTTTTCTGTCCAATCAATATGTTTGACAAATCCATTCCAATATAAAATTTCGTTGTAAAATTGAGTGTCCATTCTGTTATCAGTCATTAATTAAAATGTGAAATAATTTTATTGTTTAAGGGGATAGTGGACCTTCAAACCTAATTTTTTTTGTTTAAAATGGATTTGCTTGAACTTTGAATATGTGATTAGTACCATAGATATGTAAAACTGGTTAAAATTTAATGATGAAATATTATTAATTTATGAATTATGAATTATTAATTATATAAAAAATTGGCGCAATTAAAAATGTTCCATGCGCATTTCTTTTGCATATAATATGATAATTTCTATTTACCGGATACCTTATAGAACTAGCAATGAAACTTATTGCTTATTTTAAGCATTCATTAAAAATATAAAGAGAAAAAAATAATAATAGTGAAAACACCATTTTTATTACGCAAAATACCTATAAATCATCTTTTCAAGTACAAAATTTAGAAATTCTGACCTACGAAGTATAATTTTTTTAAATAAGATTTATTTGATATACAGTTAAGTATATAAAACTTAAATTTCAAAGTAATACGATAATTAGAAATGCGCCTGGATCAGTTTGAATATTCGTATGACATGAATATTTTTATTTTGAGAAAAACGCATTTAAAGTCATTGCTATTTCTAACCACATAATATCTAAATTAAATACAAATTTCTATAACTAGGAGAGTAATAACAAAAATTAAAAATTATTTTTGCAGCACATTAATACTCGTCCGTAGTTTCACAATTCAATAAAATAAAAAAATAAAATTTTTGGACAAATTTCACAATTTTGAAAGTCCACTGTCCCCTTAAAATTATTAAAATTCGTCTTACATGTTTTTTATGGTATTTGACATAATTTTTTATCTTTAATGTCATCGAAAATTATCAATTTTTATTTAAGGTAAGTTGGTGTAACTGGGCCCATGGGGTAACCGGGCCATGCCCTCCCAGATTTTACCTTTACATATCAGGTAAGAATTCCATTCTGCGTGTTATTTTTTTCCGATGTTTGCAACAATCTATCTTACAACATTGGTAATTGCTTTCAAAAATTATTTTTAAATGGGGGTAGATTTTTTTTTCTAGATATACAAACATTGGACCCAGTTACCCAGTCACAGATTTTGTTGTTTCTTATGAGAAATAGACCTGGGTGGTTCACTTACCCCATTCATCAGGGGATCTGGACCCACCTGTATTTAAAAATATATACAATATTTATAAATAATTTAAACATAATAAAAATCAATATCATAGCTTTAACAGACTCCCTAAGACTTACTAAAATGCATGCAATGCAAATATTTTTGAAAATTATACATGTTAGTATAATTTTAATGTGTTAAAAGTATAGTATAAAAACAATTGAAAATCTATGGCCCTGTTATCCCAACTTACCTTATCTTATTCAAACGGTTTATGTATTTTCCACGGCACTCTGTATAGCTTATAAGGATTTTTAACTTCAGGATTTTATTAGCAATTCTTGCTCTTCAGCTCCAAATTTTTAATGTTAATTATTTTTCTGGTTGTTTTTTTTTGATTATTTAATTTAGTTAACTAAATATTTTTGTTATCTAACATAAAGATTTCACATTTAATGATTTTACTTTAATCGTGTCATTTCACAGTTCTTTCTCTTACCGTTGAAAGGAAGTTATATTTTTAAAAAAACCTTAATTTATAAAAAAATGCATTAAAATTTAAAATTTTTCTTCTCGGCATGTTTATAGTTTTGGATGAGTTCCAATACAGTCATTAAGGAATATCCAGTTAAAAAATTTTCAATGAATGCATATTCAAGAAATTCACAGTTGCTTTTCTTTTTCTTTAAAAAAAAATAACCAGCAAACTCTCTTTTATAACTATATAACACTGTAAATCCATAATACTTTCAAGCATTTCTTCGAAGAACTGTCATTCACATAGGGAATTTAAGCAATTAAGGAGTAATAAAATATTTCTTTTGGAACAATTTCCGCGTTTCTTCGTGCGAAAGTAAATTTGATTTTTGTGCGTAAAAGATAGTTAAGAATTTTTTTATTATTATTTTTATCCAAGAGTATAAAATAATTTTAATACAGCTGTATATTTTTCTTTTGCCTACGCATTTAATTTTCTTGAAACAAGGTGTTAGAGAAATTTCGTCTATTTTACAAAATATAACTTAATAAATTAAAAAATATTCTGTAAAATTTTTTAAATAAATTTATGATGAAGGAAATATAATTTTTCTTTAATTTAGAATGTTCATGCTTGAATTGCAAAGTGGTATAACTTTAAAAGCAAAAAAATGTGCATTTTAAATTAAGTTATACCACCTGCATGTAATTACTTAAAAGCATTTTGTATGAATATATAATTTGTCTAAGAATAAATATATTAAGCGTATTACGTAAAATGAAAATTTAGACTATTCCTTCAGATTGAGCTTTATCTTTACCTATGATATCAAAATCTTTTGTTAATCAGCAAATAAGCTGCATCACATTCATTGAAAGTAAATTAATGTTTGTTAACATTAGCAATATTATTAAGAGTGTAATGACTTTTCTCCTCTCAAAATAAGGCATTAAAAATTCATTTTTAAAAAAATATTTTTTTAACTCTACATATTACAAACCTACACTTTTATCGTCAGTTTTGAATTAAATGAAATAAAATATTATTATAATTGCTGTACATTATAAAAAGTTTAATAGTATGTGCATAATGTATTTAAGTAGATTTTTTTCTGACGTAATTAACACTGTTTATCATGAGTATACATATATATATATAAATATATATATATATAAATATATATATATATATATATAAATATATATATATATATATATATATATATATATATATATATATATATATATATATATATAAATTTTCTCATGAAGAGCATCCCTAAGCCATGAAAATAAAGCTTGAATTTGAGAGTCTAGTGAATTGAAATTTAACTGACTCCTTTATTATGATGCGATATTGAAAGAATGATAAAATGCTTAATTAAGCAATTTTAATAGGAAAGAATGTTAACAGAGAATTAAATCAACGTAACAGCTTTTTAGCAATTTTATATACTAAACTGGTCTTTCTATTTATATTTCTTTTTCTTTTCTTAACTTGCCAAGAATTTATCACTGGGAATTAAAACTGTGCTCACACGAGTTTACAGTGAAGGGTGAAAAAATTAAAACAATATTTAAATTCATATTTTATTTCGTTCCTGTATATAAAATAGATATTTAATCACGTATATCTAAAATGCTAAACATTATGTGTATTAAAAGGATTTAAAGAGTTTCTATATTAAATGTTTTTAAAGACCTATATGCTACTTAAATAGGTTTTAGAACTGTATTAAATTTGCCAAAATATCAGTTTATGGTTTGGTACAGTAATATAAAAATATTTAAACTTTTCTAAAGCCATTTATGATTTACTGCAAGCCTAATGTTTCACTTACTTTAATGAATGCCCCGTCACACTCCTAGGATAAATACTATCATGATTATACATTACTGCAGAAAAATACTTTTATTTTTTTCATTAAAATGCCTTTAAGCACCGTAAATTCAATAGCTATGATATGAAAATAAATAACTATGGTAAGCATGCAAAATATTAAAATGTAATACAGTTCTTCCTTTTAAATGATTAATTCTAGATTCATCAAAATATATGGGCTACCACTCTATTCTATACTTGCAAAAAGAAAATATGTAATGGAAATTGTTATTCTTACTAGTAAATATTATAGTCACAGAAAGTTTCAATGATATTAAAGTTTCTGTTGAGGCCATGTAATTTGAGCTTGTAGAATCATATATTTCTTATTTGTAACATTTTTCTTTTAACCTGAAAATAAAAATATAAAAATTAAGATACATTTATCAGTATTATTTTTATATTCAACATTTTATGTTTTTATACTAAGGTGTATATATATATATATATATATATATATATATATATATATATATATATATATATATATATATATATATATATATATATATATATATATATATAACCCGGGTGTCCGAGCTAAAAGTATCCAAAAGTTATGGTTTGTTTTTACGGAACTACCCCTTAGAGTTCAAAAAAATATTTAAACAGAAGAACATCTCACTAATAGATCTCACAATAGATTTCAATGTTAGGAATGCACGTAAATGGCATCACAGGTCCATTTTTCTTCCTACAGCGCACTGTTCCGGGATACTTTTAACTTGATATGCTGGAAAATTTTTCTGTTCCACAATTTACACCGGGTTTCCTGTACCAACAGGATTTGAATCCATTAGACTTTTTTGCTCTGGAATTAATTAAATCCGTTATGTGTAAACAAAAAATGAAACTGAGGATGAGTTGAAGAAGTGTACCATTCAAGCAATTCGTCCAATAACTCCTGATATGCTGCGAAACATTTGGAGAGAACTGGATTACCGTTTAGACCAGAGGTCCCCAAACTTATTTGTCCCGTAGACCCCTTGCCGATTTTTTCTGTTTTGGGTAGCCCCCTGCTATCCTAATACTGATTTTTTACAAATTCATCAACTTTAAAAGTGTTTCTGAAGCTGACACAGAGCTACTCACTTTGAGAGGGTTTACTGTAGAGTGAAAAATAAAAAAATATATAAATATATATATATATAATGTTAAGTTTTGTAGTTATGCATTTATTAATTAAAACGACGCAAAATGCAAATCTAGTAACATTTTTACATAAAATAAATACACGGCAAAATCAATGCTTTTAATGGGAGGGATGAGCCTGATGCTTTGATAGCAAAATTTCAACATTCGGATTCAATTTACTCAGGTCTATCCTTAAATCTCCTCGGCAAGTGATTTCCAATTTTTTAAGGAGATTGACAACCGCACTGAAACCCCTTTCCACGAGGTATGAAAATGGAAAAGTTATCAAAAACTTTCTCGCGATAGTTAATATGCAGGATATGTAACAGGTATATCTCTTTGAATCTAGAATTGCTGATATCCCTTTCTAAACTGCACCTTAAGTTCTTCATTGGTGATTATACGTATCAGTTCTTCTTGTAACATGACATCCGTTTCTTCAATGTCACCTTATGGATTGATAATTCACTGTGGTATTTCCATAGTCAATACATCTTCAAACCTAATTTCAAACTTTATATGAAGGAAATTTAAATATTGAACGTCGGCTGAAAGGTCATTATCCTGGCAGTTTGTCTGTGCCAAATTGGAAAACTGGCAAGTTCAATATAATGGCCACCTGCTGGCCCTTACTGTAACAGTTCCAGTCAATAGTGCATGATGTCGCAACACAAGTTACACGTACTGCGGCCGAAAAGTGAATAGATATCTGACGCAATTTTATGAAATATACATATAATTAGGATATGTATCTATCTATTATAAGAAAGTACTCGTATAACATAAATACCTCCATAGGTACTATCTGTGTTAGGTGGATTATTACATTTATGAGAAGCCAAAATTTTGGTGGAGACCTGTTGGACCCCCATTTACATCTCATGCACCCCAAATTTTCTTTTTCACTGGCATGGACCCCTTTCAGGTCTATATCGACCCCTGGGGGTTGATATAGACCACTTTTGGAATGACTGGTTTAGACGTTTGTCGTGCTACGAAAGGTGCACACATCAAAACCTATTGATATTAAAACTTGGTGAGATGATCTTTCTATTTAAATAGTATTTTTTTTTCTAATGGGTAGTTCCGTAAAATTTTTTGGATATTTTAGCCTGGACACCCTGTATATATATATATATATATATATATATATATATATATATATATATATATATATATATATATATATATATATATATATATATATATATTACCCGATATAAATGGTAGTGTGTGAATAAAATCATACCAGTTAACAATACTAATGAATAGTTTTAAGTCGTCTTTTATAACATTTGAAAGTAAATAGCTATACTATAATATGCCCTAAAAATTAATAAATATTTAAATATTGTAATTTTAGGAGAAAATTCATTCAAAATATTTAATCATTAAACACATTAATTGTTGTCCCAAATAATATAGCACACATCGACAAAATAATAATAATAACCAAAGCTATAAATAAATTTAAACATTTTCGTTAAGACTGAAAATAAATATTAGAATATTTCATTTAAATTTAACATGACTGATTGATTTCAGTAGAAACTAAATAATTGTATCTAAATATAAATAAAATTCACACTCTTCATATTAAAAGATATTTCATACTTCCCAATAAGTGAAATTCAACCACGAGGGAAATAAACATCATTTATTCCGAATTAAATATTTAACGAATCTATTTTTTTATTATAAAATATATCGTAAACATGTATCTATATAAAAAATGTAACATGCTCAGCGAATGGAATAAATTCATATATTACTCATATCACTCGAATAATTCTTTATTATTGAAGATTCGTGAAAGGAACTCCATATAAAACATGCCACTTCACACGCGAATGATGTCGAAAGCCAGTTATCAATACACCAGAAATATCTTTTAATCCCTCGTGAAATGTATTTAAAACATTACACTTCAAAAGTGTTTGAATTACTCAATTATTCGTCCTCCTATTTTTCTTACTAAGTTGCTATCATCTGGACAGGAAAATCAATAAATTGCCACGGGACAACCTAGAAATTTCGAAGATGTGTTCAAAATGTTCGTGTAAAAATTTATTTGGCTATCCTCCAAGACAAGTGTGTGCCAGCTCTTTTGAGTAATGTCAAAGAGCCATATGTCCTAGATATGTCACATGACAAGTGAAGGTACCTACGACATTAGGAATAATTTAATGCATGTCACTTGCTGTCTTTTTGCAGTTACTCGCCGTTTAATGACAAAACGCTGCCATTTAAAGTAGAAGAAAGATCCTCTGTAATTGCTGCAGTCGATGGGTTAGCCGTAACAGAGTCGCATGCTCTTGGAAGGTTTTTGAAACGAAAAGGGTAATTGATTTAAAAGGAAAAATTCAAATGAAAGTATTTCTTTTTATACTTCTAGGTAAGTATACAGAATAATGGGAAGGAGGAAAGTAATCCGTTTAAAATATTTCAATGCTCTAAGATAAATGGCAGAATGAATTTCGTATAAAATATTTCCTTATGAAAAAAAATATCTAAAATAACATAAGTAATTTTTTTATAACCAGAAATACGAAAGCAAAATCAAATAAGTTCTTAAAAGTTATACAAATAAAATTATATACACCTATAGACTTATAGTATACCGATTTCTTTCACTCTGAAGATTTCGTTGGGAACCTAAATGCGTATTACAATCTTTTCTTATAGCTTTACCAATGACAGTTGCGAGCTCTGATTCACGCTGCCGGCAGGTCATTTTTGTCGGGTATAGCCACTGAAGAGTTCAATGACAGTTATGAAGCATTGTACATATATTTACGGGAGAAAAATCAGCATTCATTGCAACGAACTAAAATTACTGACAGCCTCAAGGAAATCTCTAAATAAGAATTTTAGAGGAGACATTTAAGAAAATTCAACTACTTACTGATTCATATCTACATTACTTTTTTAATGAAGGAGAGGAAAAAATATGTAATGGAACCTCTTAATTTTAATTTGCGTACAGAAACATAATATTTTAAATTAAAAATTAATTGTTTTAAGTTCTTATTTGATAATGCCGTAATCTTACTGATCTCTAAATTAAGGCCTTTTTTGAATAATGGGCAACTCCATTTTGTAATGGGCCTCTTAATATTAATTTGCGTACAGAAACATGATATTTTGAATTAAAAATAAATGTTTTAAAGTCTTATTTGATATAGTTGTCTTCTTACTGACCTCTAAATGAATGCCTTATTTGAATAATGGACCAACTCTATTTTTGTTCATTTTACAGAGCCTTAAAGTCTAATGAGAGCTGAAAAATGACTGCTGAAGTCTGATTTGTAATGGTTGGCAGCAGAAATAAGCTGAAGGCGAACCAGATTTAAAATAAGATATAAATTACTTTCATGAACATGAAAGTGAGGCTAACTCCATTCTTTTTAAGAAGTGGAGTTGGACCACTATTCAAATAAGGCCGTCAAATGATGTATTTAACTGCATTTGTGATACCTACAGTGACGAGTTTTATAATCTTTCGGAATATCCCCAAGCTCTCAATCTTATTAGCTTATTACATAACGCTAGCTTTTAGAAAAGATTGATACAAATTTTAAAAACATATTTGTTTATGGCTTGCATTATTGGCATTGCTTTCACAATCTTCATAATCTGCTGTTTCTTACACACAGAATTGTATTACTTTAAAGAAAATATACTAATTTAAGCTAACTTCTGTAAACTTATAAAAATATAATCAGTTAGATAAGTTGATAGGGAATATTTATTATAAATAAAGAAAACAGAGGTGCAATCTGACTCTACAATCTCAAGCATAAATAATTTTGAAAATTGAACATGTTCTTTATATCATAATAATAGAAATATATTGTCAGAAAAGTATTTAAAGCTAAACAGAAATATCTTGAAAAATATTTCCTGCCGTAAAAGTTCGTAATTCTCAGTAAGATTACAATTGCAATAGTGAAAAATTGTTCTCCTCGTCTGTTATTTAATGGAGTGCAAGAATAATACTCCAAGAATTAAACAAATTTTCAAAAGTTCCTCCTATATAAAAACGAGCAAGTAATCAGCAACTTTTAAACTCTTATTGACATAACATTTGGTAATCTTTTGATTCTTTAAGTCGAATATTAATAATAAATAAATAAATATATCATTCGTAATACTAAATATCCCTTAATAAGCCCCTTCTATGTGCATATAACTTTTTCAATTTAATCTCTTTTTCTCCTATCTTCCTTTTAATAGCTGCGGATCTTCAATTTTTACAGTAATCCCCGAGTTTAAAGTTTTCGTTTTCCCTCGAATAAACTCTTGAGTTTGGTGTATTTCATTTTTTCTCAAATTTTACTTCTGTGGGATTTTCAATCAGGCACCACTGGTGTCTCAGCATGTGCCTCATAAGCTTGTTACTCTATTCACCCGCCGTAGGGTGCTATTAAAATTATGAAGAGAACTTTTTCTTTCTATACCCTGAAAATGCTTATTCCTGCAATTTCTGTGTTAAATCCCCGGAGACCAAATTTTTATGATGAAAGGGTTATTTTTCATGAAAAGTTTAGTCTTGCACTATGTTTTCAGCAGGTGGAGATAATTATCTGTATCATGGTAGTTTTTTTATTTTTTAGAACTACATAGATTGAAATACTTTTCAAGCATTCTGGCTTTCTCTATTATACGCCCCGTGTCACAAGGCTAAAATTGTGTTGGAGTGGTTCCAGGAACATGATGCTGAATTCCAGTTAATGTCCTGGCCGCCTAACTCACCGGATCTCAATCCGATAGAACACATTTGGGATGTCATGGGACGGCAGCTCAGAGTTCAAAGACCACCAATTCGCAATATCTCGGATTTGCGTGACCGTTGCTTAAACATCTGGTACAATCTGTCTCCGGCCATCTACCAAGGACTTGTGGCATCCATGCCAAGGCGGGTTGAAGCTGTGTTGCGCGCCAAAAGTGGGCCAACTCGTTATTAACAGGTGGTCATAATGTTTTGGCTCTTGAGTGTATATATATATATATATATATATATATATATATATATATATATGTGTGTGTGTGTTTGTCATAAAGGGTGATTGAAATAGTTGGATTGACTTTATTAAATTTACTATCAAAACTATAAAATTTACGGTTTTTCAAATAATAGTTAACGAAAAAATGTCAAGAGAGGAGGTCACAAGTCGGAGATTCTGGATTGAAAAAACGCACGATGTGTTTTCAAAATGTCTTGGAACGGAGACCAGGTGATTTTAATTCACCGGTCATAAGATTGTGAGTCATCGCTGACTAATAGCCATGCGCTATGTCAGTGTGAAAACATACTACGCGATTCTAATAGTAGACTCAGAACAATGTAGATATCGGGAGCGCGAGGAAGCGTTTTTTTCTGGGTGAGAGGTTCACTGTTTTGATAAAAATATCGAGATGACCTGCTGGAACTGAAATGATATTAATCTGGATTCAATAAATCTTAGCTTCAATTACGGTGTGACGTATTACTGTGTTGGACTGACTTTCTTGTCAATAACTACGGACCGCAACGCGATATGTATTTATTGAATATTTTCAGGATATCACGCAGAAGCATTATATATATATATATATATATATATAGGTGGTTATCAAAATAATGGAAACAACTATCAATATTGTAGCAGCAAGGAAACTAAAGGCATCGTGCTTTTGGGGGGAACAGCGTAAAATGGCAAACCTTGCAGACCTTGCGAAGGGCAAATTGTTGGAGCACGTTTAAATGAGTATCTGTTACTGCAACCCCCAGGCTAATGGGTTTCTTTTCGAGATGTAATATTGAAAGTCATCATAGCATACAGAGTGCACGGAAAAACATCCTTTGCCAAACAGAATAGTGGACGAAAGGGAGAGCTGAGTGAAAGAGGCGGACGAGGTATTGAAGCGGATTGTGACATGAAGAAATAAACAACTCCAACCAAAATGACCGAAGATCTCAATCTGCATTTACTTGTTTCGGTATCTACCATTAGAGGTAGAAGGGAACTTCACAAACAAAGCATTTACGGAAGAATAGCTATTCCCAAGTCACTTGTAATAGATACCAATACAAAATATCGTCCACAATGGTGCCACGAGCGCAAATCCTGGTCGAGTAATATATCGAGAAACGGCATTTGGTCCGACGAATCATTGTTCACATTGTTCCTTGTAACAGAACGTGCGTATGTCTGGAGAACACGTACATAACCGTAAGATTCTGGCTGTCTTATCTCAACTGTCAATCATGGAGGAAGATCTATTAGGGTTTGGGATGGCATCTCATGGTTTTCTTCAGGCCCTATTGTAACACTAAAAGGGAGATTGAATGGGAAGGACTATTTCGAAATTTTAGCTTACTAGTCCCTCCTATGGTGCCATAATTTTTTTTTCAGGAGATAGCGTTTTCCAGGATGATAATATACATACAGCTAAATCTTTCAAGTATTGGTTTGAAGAGCATGAAAAAAAAGTCAAATATCTTATCTTGCCCTGTGCAACCCCCCCGACTATATTTCATCCAACTACTGAGATCTGTATAAGCGGATAGAGCCAGGTATCGACATCCACCACAGCATCTCTACAGGAACTTCCATGATTTCTCCCTGAAGAATGGTATAATATATTTTTAGCCACTATTAAGGAGTTGTACTAGTATAATCCAATTCCAAGGTGAATCAAGTGGTGTTACATGACAAAGGTGATCCTATTAATACAGGTTGTCATGATGTTTCTTAGTGTTTCCATTATTTTGATAACCACCTGTATGTATATATAGGGTAGACCTGGGCTTGTTGGCCCATTTTTTCTTCAATATTTAAAAAAAATAATTAATAATTTTTTTTTATTTTTTTCTGTTTTGTACGATCAGCACATCTTAAAGCATAACCACGTATGATAAATTTTAAAAATATTAATTAATAGTTTCTATATGAAGCTCGGCAGTACCAAGTCACTGGGCCAACCTGCTCCATCGCCCGCGGCAGATTGTCCCTCTAAGATGATTTGATTTTCCGATTACTAACGGAAATGAAAAAACACATAAAATATCAAATGTAATTTTAATATGCTATATAAAACACATAAAGGATAAGAAAAGATATTTTGTCCAAATTCACTTCTTCTTTCATCGATCTTTCTCATCATCACAATGAATGGAAACATAAAATATCGTGTCTCATGTGGCACATGATTCATGTGTCCAACGATAGCACCTGGTACATTGAATCCAGTCTTGTCCTGATTTATTGACAATTTTATTGACTTTTATAGGCTTATGAATGTAGAAAACAAACACTTGAACTGTGGGGCATCTTGGGCCACTGGGTCAACATGCCCCCGATTAAATGGGCCAACTTGCCCCATATCGCCATTTTGGCTTTTAATCATTGTATCTAATATTCTGTTAATATTCTTCAAATCAGTAAGTCGAAAATTAGCTCTGAACAACGATCTTTTAGATTGCAATTCACCTAAATGAAACTTTAATTTAGAAACAAATCAGAAGCGATTATTTATAAGTGCAAGAAAAACTCATTTCAGTGAAAATTTGAAAATTTGAAGTGGCTTTCGTTTGATTGCTTCTTAGCTGCTGACACTGTGATGGGTGAAATAAAACGTACTAAAACACACGTCGCTTAGCTTGGAACGCAATCTACCGGATAGTGTGAAAAATACCGCAGATAGTCCATCGTGCCCCTATTGCCAATATGCCTCGGTCTACCCAATATATATATATATATATATATATATATATATATATATATATATATATATATATATATATATATATATATATGACGTTTGGTTCTTTAGTATTATAGACTTCAGGTGTTGAACAACATAAACATTTATTGAGAACTAGCTCAAAACCCGCACTTCGCTACGGAGTACAGTCAAATTAAATACAATGGTCAATGTATGCAATTAATGCCAAAATATATATATATATATATATATATATATATATAATAAATACGACGATCAATATATATAATTGATGTAGAAAAAATAGATATATTTATAAAAAATTCTTAAGGGATATTTTTATAGACAAAATAATGTCCAATAGTCTGCCACATTAGCATGGGGAAAAATATTTTTTGTCTATTTAGTTATGCACGTGACGATAAATTTATTTAAAGTACCAGAAAAAGAAATCATGTGATCAGCATTTAATAAATTAAATTCTAAAAATTAATCTTTAAAAATTCACCAAAAATCAGAAAATTGAGGTAAGGATTCGAAAAAGGTGTCATTTTAAAGGAGATTTTATGATCTTTCTCGTGATATAAATTTTATAACCTTTAAATTATTATTTTAAATGAAAACTTTAAAAAAGTTACTAAAACAGCTTAAAAATTTAATTTAAAAAAATCTACGAATTTTTCAAAAATCGCTCTTAGTGCGCCCCTACACTATAAGAAGAATAGCCATGCAAAATTTCAGCCCTTTAGGTCCAGCGGTTTCGTCTGTGAGTTGTATGTCAGTCAGTGAGTGAGTCAGTTACGGAACTGTTTTATATAAATAGATTAGAAAACAAAATATTTATCACAAGAGACTGAGATGACCTACTCGACGATCCCAGCGAAGTTTAATTGTACATAACTGGTTCCTTGTCCTAAATACAACCTAAAAAAGTATTTCGGAACAGATGTATTACACGCACCTCTCTTGGCGACAAATTTTTTTTGACGCCAAATACTCGTCAAAAAAATTTTGTCGCCAACTTGTCGCCAAAACAGGCCTACGCGGACATTTTACACTTAAAATACACTTAAAATAATACACAAAATATCAATAACAACTCAAATATAAAAATAAATTCAAAACAAACTTACCAATGGCAATAATAAACTTTCAAAAACATGTCACAAAACCACAACAGCTACTTTAAAACATACACGAATATATCTAAAAACGGCTGTATTAAAATTCAAAACCTAAACAGAAATGCTCAACCGCTACTTTAAAACACGCAAAAATATCTAAAAACAGCTGTATTAAACTTCAAAACCTCAGCAGAAATACTCAACCACTTATTTAAAACATACGCAAATATATCTAAAAACGGCTATATTAAAATTCAAAACCTAAACAGAAATGCTCAACCGCTACTTTAAAACATACGCAAAATATATCAAAAAACGAAGACATTAAACTTCCAAAAACATTACACATATCCGCAACATCTATTTAAAACATACGCAGATATATCAAAAAAAGACATTAAACTTCCAAAAACATTACAGAAATCCTAAACCGCTACTATGAAACGCTAACAAAAATATCGAACACCGGTATATTAAACTTCGAAAAACACTACACAATACCACACCTATTCAGGGTTGCAACAAAAAACAAACATCACGCCAAATCGGATGGCTGCCAGACCAAAAAAAAAATTGCTAAAAATAAAAAAAATCGCCAAACATAAAAAAAAATCGCCAAATTGAAAAAGGTGCGAATTATATATAAATAGGTGCGTGTTTTATATAAATAGATTAGAAAACAAAATATTTATCACAAGAGACTGAGATGACCTACTCGACGATCCCAGCGAAGTTTAATTGTACATAACTGGTTCCTTGTCCTAAATACAACCTAAAAAAGTATTTCATCATATTGACTAAAAATATATAGAAATTGCCATCTTCAGTTATTGTAAAATACGAATAATACAAAATATAATATCACGCGTGCAAACAATTGCAGGTGCAGGAATCAAGCAAATATTATATTACGTCATACTGGGGGGCTGAATTTCAAACATCACACCTCGATCGCAAGATATGTGTTAAAATTTTCTTTAAATGTAACACAGAGCTGAATTTAGTTAGTTGGAAATTCAGACCACATAAAATTTAACATATTCAGTGCAAAATACAAAATGAATAGGAATAAACACATAAAAAATAACAACAATAAATTCACAAAAGTAAATAAAGGCTAAACAAAATACTAAGATAATATAATGAAATTTAAAGTTCTATATATTTAATGTCCATATAACAGTCTCTACTTTTCTTGAAATAGTCTGGATAATGCGTCTGCATGGGGCATTTTAGATCCAGGACAATGTTTTATACTTACATTATATTTGTGGAGCGCAAAAACCTATCGTTGCAATCGTGAAGATTGAGGGGCACATTTTGTTAGGTAAGATAAAGGGTTGTGGTCTGTATATAGTTCTATTTCAGAACCGAAAACTAGAGTTTCAAACTCCAAACGATAGCATATGCTTCCCTCTCTATCGTAGACCAAGCTTGCTGGGTTTTATTCAGTTTTTGACTTGCGTAAGCAATAGGTCGAAGTAACCCATTGTTTCTTTGAGATAAACAAGCAGCAATACCATACTGGGATGCACCCGTATGTATTATAAATGGTTCACTCATTACAGGAGTATGAAGTTCTGTGGCGTTCATTAAAACAGCTTTTAGTTTGTTAAAGGCTATGTTGTGTACATCTGACCAGAGGATATTGTCTGGAACTTTCTTCTTAGTGAGCTCCGTGAGAGGTAAGGCGATATCAGCGTAACAAGGTATGTATTCTCGATAATAGTTGCACAATCCGAGCATGCTCCTCAGTTGTTTCTTGGTTGAGGATATTGGTAGTTGAGATATTGTCTTGATTTTATCAGGGTCTACTTGATGTTTCCCAGAACCAATTATATGCCCTAGGTATTTAACTTCTGATCTTGCAAACTCGCATTTTTTTAAATTTACAGTAAACTGCAGTTCTTCTAACTTAGAGAGGATGATATCCAGATGTTTTAAATGGTCCTTCATATTATTGGAGATTATTGCAATGTCGTCTATATAAGCACGACTAAATTCTCTGTATGACGCTAGAGCTTTGTTCATTACTCGCTGAAATGTAGCCACTGCATTTCTTAGACCAAAAGGCATCACCTTGAACCTGTACTGAGCTCTGAGGGTCTTGAACGAAGTGAAATCTCGACTTTCAATTTCCATCGGAATAGCCCAATATCCCTTCAATAAGTCGAGTGTAGTTATAATATTGGCATTTTCTATGCAGTGGAATAGATGAAGGCCATCTTCCATGGGAAAATCATCAGCTTTGGTAACGGCATTGAGGGATCTGTAATCTATGCACAAATGCAAGGCTCCATCCTTCTTGTTTACACACACAATGGGATGAGGGATCTCTGCTGAAATCTCTTCTATTAAGTCAAATTCGAGTAATTCGTCGATTTGGGCTTGAGATTTCAGAGATTCTGGTAATCTGTAGATGTACGGTTTGGCCATTTTTAAGCCTTATCTTATGATCGCCAATCTTTGCGATCTTCACCTTTCCTTTAAAAAGCTCTTGATGGTTCTTCAACAACTCAATCATCTGGGTTCTGTCTTCTTCAGATAAATGCTGTAGATTTAAATCGTGGATTTTCTCAGGCGTTTTTTGTTGACGCACAGCTCTAGGAGATGCATGAATTTCACCGAATTCTTCATCGGCATCAAAAACGATTCCGACTGCATTAACTCGTGGGTAATATCTTCTAATTTTGTTTACATGACAGTGTCACACGTTTCCACCAGGAAGTTTTATTTTGTATGAATGCATTGATGGATGGCCAACTATGTCTCCTGGTCCGGTCCATCACGCGTACAACTTGTTGGAAGAGTCTGGAATAAACAGATAGACTTGTTCTCCAATTTCAAATTTTTTCGATTTTGTGCGACGATTAAAATAGTCAGTATAAGCCATTTGTTTTCCTGCTGCAATAATTGAAGTTTGTTCTGCTGCTCTTTCTAGATTTATTTTAAGTTCTTGGAGATAATCAACTACTGACTTATCTATATTTAGTGGTAAATAAATTTCGCCACACCAACTAGACTTAAGCACGCTAAGAGGACCTCTTGCTTCTCGGCCATACATCAACTTGAACAGAGATACTCCGGATCTTCTCTATAAGCAAACAACAGAAATGGATTGTACTTATCCCAATTACTAGTGTCAGATCGAATTACATGGTGAAGAGCATTCTGAAGAACTTGATTGTATCTTTCCACAAGTCAGTTGCCGGCTGCATATCCAGGCACAGAAAATCTAGGAGAAGAACCTAAGCGGTTCACAATCTCTTGAGTCAGTTTCGAAACAAAATTAGTTCCTTGATCTGATGCTATAACTTTGGGAATTCCTGTTCTCATGAAAACTTCCTACAGAGCATCACAAGTTGCTTTTGCAGTCAGAGAACGCAGAGGAATTGCTTCCGGCCAGCGTGTATGCTGATCAATTAAGCATAACACATATTTATGTCGACGAGCTGATGGAGGTTCAATTGGTCCAATAATATCCACATTAACACATTCAAATGGAAAGTACGGTCTAAGCACAGGAGTAATAGGAATTTTATCAGTCATTTTCTCAGGACTTCGTAGTTGACATTCTTTGCATGATTTACAGTATTCAGTTATTTCACTAGTCATGTTAGGCCAATAAAAAGTATAGCGAATTCTTTCCTTAGTTTTCTTTAAATCCATGTGGCTGCCGTAAACGGATTCATGGGCTAATTTTAAAACTTGAGCTCTCCTCTCTTCACTTGACGTTCGAAAAGAACCAGATAAAGGCTTACATCATTCGTTTGTGGATCAAACTTCTGTAAAATGCTGTGTAAATCAAACCTTGGTTTAATGTTTAATTCAGTTCTTTGTCATGTTTCAGCTCCATTACTCATTAGTTCTTTTTCAAGACGCATCTTCTGCAATTCAAATTCCATTTCTTCTTTTCTTTTTCGTTCTTCTATTTCAATTTTTTACTTTTCTTATTCGTTCTTCAATTTCTTCTTTTCTTTTTCGTTCTTCGATTTCTTCTTTTCTTATTCGTTCTTCGATTTCTTCTTTTCTTTTTCGTTCTTCGATTTCTTCTTTTCTTATTCGTTCTTTTATTTCTTCTTTTCTTTTTATTTCTTCTCTTCTTTTTCGTTCTTCGATTTCTTCTTTTCTTTTCCGTTCTTCTTTCAATGTTGCTAAAAATCCCTTCACGAACTCTTCATCGTAGTTTGTATTTTCAGTAATTAATTTCTTTTATTGAACCATAATAAGGTTTCCGGTATCTGGTATTCCTATTTCAGCCGCAACAGTCCTTAAATGTTCTGTATGTGCTTTTGCTAAAAAAGCTATGTTAGATTGAGACGTAACTGTCCAATAATTCAAAATACTGGAAAACAAAAGTTTCTATTGTTTTTTCCTCGTTGAAAGATGCAATATATAGTTCTCAATACCAAATATAATACAAATCCAGTTCAGATGCGCCAATGTGACGTTTGGTTCGTTTGTATTAAAGACTTGAGGTGTTGAAAAACATAAACATTTATTGAGAATTAGAAAACAAAATATTTATCACAAGAGACTGAGATGCCCTACTCGGCGATCCCAGCGAAGTTAAATTGTACAAAACTGGTTCCTTGTCCTAAATACAACCTAAAAAAAGTATTCCATCATATTGACTAAAAATATATAGAAGTTGTCATCTTCAGTTATTGTAAAATACGAATAATACAAAATATAATATCATGCGAATAATACAAAATATAATATCACGCGTGCAAACAATTGCAGGTGCAGGAATCAAGCAAATATTATGTTACGTCATACTGGTGGGCCGAATTTCAAACATCACAATCAATCTATATATATATATATATATATATATATATATATATATATATATATATATATATATATATATATATATATATATATATATATACTCAAGAGCCAAATCATTATGACCACCTGTCAATAACGAGTTGGCCGACCTTTGGCGTGCAACACAGCTTCAACCCGCCTTGGCATGGATGCCACAAGTCCTTGGTAGATGGCCGGAGACAGATTGTACCAGAAGTTTAAGCAACGGTCACGCAAATCCGAGATATTGCGAATTGGTGGTCTTTGAACTCCGAGCTGCCGTCCCATGACATCCCAAATGTGTTCTATCGGATTGAGATCCGGTGAGTTAGGCGGCCAGGACATTAACTTCAATTCAGCATCATGTTCCTGGAACCACTCCAACATAATTTTAGCCTTGTGACACGAGGCGTTGTCCTGTTGGAACATTTCATTTCCAGCTAGAAAAACAGAGGCCATGTAAGGGTGCAACTGGTCCGCAATGATTTTCAGATACCCTGTAGCATTGATGGTCTGCTCTACCACAACCACGGGTCCCAGAGACGCCTTCGAGAACGTCCCCCAAAGCATAATACCGCCACCACCGGCCTGTGTATGACATACTGTACATTGAGGGAGCAACAGTTCACCTGGAAGACGGCGTATCCTGACACGGCCATCGGTGTGATGAATGACAAACCGTGATTCATCTGACCAGGCAACTCTCTCCCACTGATCCATGGACCAGTCGCGATGTTCCCGGGCCCAGCGCAGGCGCAGTTGGCGATGACACTTGGTCAGCAAAGGCACACGAGTGGGACGTTTGTTGCGTAGCCCCATATCCAACAGTGTCCTCTGAACAGTGTGCTGCGATACTATTCTACTTGGCCCTGCATTGTATTGGGCTGTCAGCTGAGCCACTGTCTGGCTCCGGTTTTGCTTCACCATGCGAGACAGTCGACGACCTTCTTCTTTGATAGCGTGTGGACGTCCAACACCATGTCGTGTACTGCTGATTTCACCGTCATTCATCCACTTTGCATAAGTACTAACAACTGTAGGTCGCGAACAACCCACGAGTCGTGCAGTTTCGGAAATACTTGTTCCAAGCCTTCGAGCCATTACAATCTGTCCTTTATCAAAGTCGCTTAGATCCGCAGCCTTTCCCATCACACACAGAAGTAAGTGAAAGAATGATTCTTCAGACTCTCCAGCAGCAGTTAAATACCACTTCCACCTGATCACGTGCCTTCCACGTCATCCAGGCGAATTCATTGCAAAATGTAGGGGTGGTCATAATGTTTTGGCTCTTGAGTGTATATATATATATATATATATATATATATATATATATATATATATATATATATATATATTGCGTTAATACTGACTGTCTAATTAGAAAAGCAACTTCGCCTTGCAGTGTAGCTTAGTAATAACTCACGGGTCCAAATTTTGATAGATGAACACATTATTAAATATGATTTTTTTTGGACTTAAAATTACAAACCCAAGTTGACTTGGATTTATTATTTACATTTTTGACGACTTTACTTTGTAACGTCAGATGGAATGAAAGATTTTAATTCCGAAATTCACACCAATAACCTCGAAACCTGAAAATATAATATTTAACGTTTTTATTAGAAACGCTAAATAGCAAAATTCTTATCGAAAAAGACCTAATTTCAAACATAATGAAATGTAAGTTTAAAACTTTTACACGTAAAGTCACGAAATGTTAACGAGAACCTAGATCAGTTTCTAATTTTAATAAACGAATGAAAATCTGAAATATTTAGACATTTAAGTGTTAGATAAATTTCTATTCTCAGTATTATCCAGCAGGTAACTCCATTAAAATGGACTGTGTAGTGTGCGAGATGTCATTTTTCACGAAGTATCTATGCGCTGAACATTGAAATCAGAGAGCAAAAGCGAAAGAACAGTCTTAAATTTTCAAAGCCGAAAGAGAAATTGTACTACCTGCTGTAGCGGTAACTTAATGTCAACATATTTCACATCTCGCGCTTTAGAAGAGCAAAGACCCAAATTCTAAATCTTGACTTTGCAGAATTGAATCTACCTCGATATACTTTCTTCAGTTCAACAACAAGTTAAAAAGGCCTGGTTAATTTAATTTATTGTAGTGATGAAGAAATATTTCGTACTATTTGTCTACCAAAAGTTTACCAAAAGTCATACTCTTCATCCTAAGTAAAAATTTCTTATTTCTTACCAATTAAACAAATAAAAAATTAAAATTTTACAACAGAAAATTCTTTCGCGTAGTCAGTGATGCAGAAACGTTCGAAACCGAATACAAGAAACTTTTAAATAGTCATAGAAAATATCCTTCAGCGAATTCGGTCTGGTCACATATGGGAGTTAGATTTATAGCAAGAGCAGGATACTAACTGTAAATTAATTACTGTTTATAAGTCGTATTCTCACAAACTAATCGATATCACCCAGAAAAAAAATAGTTCTTTCAATCGACTAATGCAATTTGTGATTTTTCGGATATTTAGAGGCTTTTTCCTAGCATCATAGAGATAGGAAGGGATTTGTGTTAATAGTACGAAAGCGAAAAATCAACGTGTGCGTGAAAAACAATTTTAAAAAATCAATTATTAAAGTCTAATAAAAAAGTCAACAGAAATGTAAACTTTAAAACATCGGGCATGTAAAGACTAACGAAGTGATGATATCTTTTTCACTATGAATTTTCCCAGCTACAGTGCGGATGATATATTTCTTTAATGCAGAGTGTCCGGGCTAAAAGTATCCAAAAGTTAAGGCTTATTTTTATGGAACTACCCATTAGAAAAAAAATCTTTAAATAGAAAGCACATCTCATCAAGTTGTGATATCAGCAGATTTCAATGTGTACACCTTTTATAGCACGACAAACGTCTAACCGGTAATCCAGTTCTTTTCAAGTGTTGTAGCATATCATGAGTTATTAGTGTTTAAACAAAAAACATTGTGTATAAACTAAAAAAAATTGTGTATAAAAAAAATAATTGGGTATAAATAAAAAAATTTAAACTATGGGTCAGTTGTAGAAGCGTATCATTCAAGTAATAAGTCTAATAATATGGAGAGTCTAATAACTTGGATTCTAATGAGTTGGAGAGTAATTCGTCACTTGGAGAGAAGTCGATTACCGCTTGGACTTTTGTCGTGCTGCGAAATGTGCACACATCGAAATCTATTAATATTAAAACTTGGTGAGATGTTATTTCTGTATAAATATATGTATTTTTAATTTTAATGGGTAGTTCCGTAAAAATAAGCCATAACTTTTGGATACTTTTGGCCCGGACACCCTGTACTTCATTTACTTTTATGCGAATTAAAAAAATCGAAACATACTTCCTTTTTATAGGATTTTAAGTATTATATAATCCTAATAGATGGTACTTACGAATTAAAACAAAGTCCTGACTATATTTCGAGTTTTGAGTTTTCCCGCGAGCATGAAGAATATTTCACTGCTGGAAATATTCTGCGCCTTCTCTCAACAGTAATTGTCCCTTGTTTTTGCTATCTGCGAGAGATATGTGCATGAAACGGGTCGTGATTAATAGCATGACTAAAACAATCATAATGCATTCTCCGCAGAAATAATCCGTATGTATGGTAGTAACAACAAAAACCGTATGAAGCCATTATCTCAACGAGGATATAGAATACAAACGACTCACATAAAATGATCTTATGCATTAGGACCAAATGGCTGTTTTCGAATCTCTCCAGCAATCCTGTCATGGCGCGCTTTCAGGATGTAGATAAAATAAGAAAAAGAAAGGGAAACATCAAATCATTCTACTTAAAAAATCTCAAGTGAGGTTTCGTGAACTGAGAGAATTCCACATTTTCACTGTGCTTGTTTCTTTATAGATCTTCAAATTCATCGTGAAATAAAATAGTATTGAAGCATAATGTTATTATAATTTTTTTATACAGTAAATTTTTCCTTTTAATTTTAATAATACAATAATAAATTTTCTTTTTTTCTTTTTCGATTTTTTATGATTAAATAATTATTTAATTATAATTGAAACATTTTTGATTAATCTCAAAGGAGTACATGGTTTTTTTCGATTATATTTTGCAGCTGTTTCGGAGAAAAATACATAGGGTCCCCCCCCCCCCCTTATAAATATGTTTTCATTTTTAGTTGGCAGAATATAAAGCGAATAATACGTTTAAGAATTAGAATTAATTTGTTATTTTATATTGAATGTTGATGGGTCGAATAATGGACTGTAGTTCTATAAGTTTCTAATTCAACAATCCAATGCATTTTTGTTAGTTTTATTAACAACACAAACAACTTAACAAGTAAATGGTTATTTTTCCTATGGCAAGTTAAAACGCTGACCATACTGCGTAATGACAACCTTCGTCTGTGGTCGCCGAGCTACTGTCACGTGATCAGGCGGGAGGGGGGGGGGGAGCTAGGAGTGATAAAACGCAACATATGCAGAATTGTATTGTATGTAATCTGTGTGCATTATCCGTATTCAGCATGTTTGAAGACTAGAAAACTGCATTTTTCTAGACTTCAAGCGCATAATTTAGTCTTTAAACAATTAATTTTAAAAATACTCAAAGTTTACTCAATTATATTTCAAATGCAGTTACATTTTGTATGTTTCATTAATTATACTTCGATCTCACCACTGTTATGTTAAATTACTTGTGCTTAGAAGTTATTTTGGGGAAATTCTATAATTTTAATTATGTTGGAGTGTGATGTAAAATACGACAGTATTGTATTAATTTCCATCGTGTATATACCTACACTTGAAATCTTGTATTCTGTTTCCTTTGAGCATCATAAAATAGTATTTTTTTTCGGATATTTTCAGTAAGATTACGGAACGTTAATGTCGTAATTTTAATATTTTAGGATAAAGGATTACGCATTTTCTTTATTCGTCTTGCATTGCTAGTATTACTTCTTATTACCTGATTTTTATCTCTAAGCATTCTAACTGGGAGTCAAGAAGTTTCTAACATAATTTACGCTTTTCAAAGAAAAAAAACACAATTTCTCTCAGCATGAAAATTCAAATATCTCTGTATGCATTGCTAATAATGTTAATACAGTTTATGCAGTAATGATAATACATGATTAATGTGGTTTCGAAACTTTCAGCTCTTTCCTATAGATCGCATACAATCGCGAAATCAACGTATGAGAAAAAATGATTTAAAATAAAAGAAATTGCCTTGTAATGTATGTGACAACAGATAGAAAATAACTACGTAAATTTAGCATGTCTTTACTGTAATGAATTCGACTCTCAACTTAAAAGCCTAGGTATATTTCCCTTTATACAGAGCAGGGCTTATTGATAAATATTTTACTTCTTGGTTTTTGCATTTCAAACACCAGAAATAGATTAGTATGGTTGGACAAAAAATATTCTGTCTCGGACACCATTGCAGCAGTTTTATTCTTTATCAAGACATTCATAATCAAGTTGCAAATACTTGTTATTTTTTCTCTAGTGGGAAGTTTTTGGAGGGGTTATTTCTTTTAAAAAAGTCTTTTTTGTAGGGAACTTTCCACGCCCCAATATACTTTCTCTTAGATTAGGACATGTTTATTATGGGGCACAGGACCTTGAAACTCAAAGAAATGACGATAAATATAGTCTAATTTTAACCACAAAAACTCAAACAATTTTAGAAAAAGAAATTTTCTTTCTTTATAAAGTGCATATCTTTAAATATGTCAAATATAAAAATGGAAATTATAAATTTAAAAATAATTTTCAAATTAGCAGTTTAGAATTTTATATGATTAAATGGTGATTAAAAATCATAAAGTACTGCGCTCATCATAAAATTGACATATATGCTTACAGAAAATGATTAATGGTCAGAATACACTTGTAATAAATTTACTTGTATTATAAAACTAAATAAATTGTAATAAATATTATTTAAAATAAAAATTGAGCATAAAATTGGAAAACTTCAAAAATTACCACAATTATTTGCATTATTTTTCCCACATAAAAGAAAAAGTATTCCAGAATTGCACTTTTTTCTGGGTTTAAAATGTAAAGTACCATGAAATATACATATGAGTGTAGTTTTATCAGTTTTCTATTGATAGTTTAAAAGTATTGCTACACGCAAACTCGAATTAGCATTTAATCATATAAAATTCTAAACTGCTAATTTGAAAATTATTTATAGATTTATAATTTTCATTTTTATATATGACATATTTAAATCTATGTACTTTATATGTATAAAGAACTCAAATTTCGTTTTCTAATATTATTTGAGTTTTTGCGGTTAGAATTAGACCGTATTTATAGTCATTTCGTCGAGCTCCAAGGTCCTGTGCCCCCTTAAACACAATTCAGTTCTCTGCGTATATGTAATTGCCCTATCAAACATTCGGACTTACTTTTATTATTCCTGTCTTTTCTATGAACCAAAGTCAAAATGTTATATAAATATGTTCATACGAATTTCTTCTAAATGAGAGTTGGAAAAATTCTAGGAAACATTCTAGGTTTCAGTAATTTACATTCCAAGTTTCGTCGTGGCATGAATGTTCCCCTGTCGTCCCCTCATAGTGAGTAATGATGCTTCACTTGTTGGGTGTTCCCTTAATAAAGTACCCAACAAGACTCGCGGTGTGTGTGATTGAATATCTTCAGGGATAAGAGCCGGCCTCGTTAGAAAATAAAATTACTCAAGTCTGTGTAAATAAAATAACCACGTCTTTTATTGAACTTCATTATTTTTTTATCTTACGTATTTAACTAGAGAGCATCAGTTTATACAGTGGAACCTCGATATTTCAAACCTCAGGGAGAACGAGAAAACTTCGAATTGTCGAGGATCTCGATATACCGAGGTTCAATTAAATAATAACATGGGGGTGTTAGGCAGGTTCAAGGGGAATGGAAAAACTTTGATTTATCAAGGAATTCGATTATATCGAGGTTCCACTGTACTTGCACTTTAAGGAAGTCAGAATGACCATACTATCGATCATGAAGAAAATAAAAAACTACTACTTTCACTCTCGGCAAAAAGCAACTCTATAAAAGCATTTGTGTAATGCATGTCACTATACACTAATACTGTTAATGCTGTGGGGCATCACGTTTTGTAAATCAGCTGACAAATATTTGATTATACTAAATTTATTTAAAATTTTACAAGAAAGCCCATTATTTCTGTTGCATAATTTGATATGTTTTTAAATTTAACTTAAGTTCAAGTCGAGAATAGCCAGTACTGCACCATCATACGAATACAAAGGGATGCCATAGAATTTACAGACGCAATGACAAGTCGGAGTTGTTTAGATCCTCCGACATATATAAACCTCATATGTCGGATTTTAAATCTTATAAAACTAATGTTATACATTATTTCAAGAACCTAATGAAATAAGCTAAATTATAAATTACTACTGTTTGTTTCTTAATCTTGCAATAAAATATGCACATAGTGCAATATATTACAATATGTTTGTAGTTGCTTTCATTTGATCTTATTGATCGCTGGTTCTGTTTTGTTAATTAAAAAAAGGGATAAATACTTGTGTATTTTGGTAAAAATTTTCCTCTAGATTAAGCCTCATCCATATCAATATTAAATAACATCATTCTTTTATATGTGTGCGTGTAAATAAACTATCTTCATATCTATAGACGATATTTGCTTACTTACACAAATAAAGACCTTTTCTCATAAGTTCAGTTATATATATATATATATATATATATATAAGATTGTTTGTTTCTTTGTTTGTTCGCTTATTTATTTATTTATTTATATATTTATATATATATATATATATATATATATATATATATATATATATATATATATATATATATATATCAAATATTGGAATTAATCCAACTCCCTCATGAGATTCTGCACGAAGGGAATATTCCAGATTGCATAAGCGAACGAAATAACCATTGTTTTTAATACTCAAGAAGAATTAATTATGCAGTGTTTGAAATAGGCAAATAGCATTTTCACCTCCAAATTTCAGAAATGTGTAAAACATTATCAAATGCACGTATCTCTTAGTGAATTAATGAGGTACGAATCGCAAACATGCATTTTCTGTGGACAACTGAAAGCAATTATCCCAGTACACACTATGAAATTAATTAATGGAAACAAAACAATTTTGTTAAGAAAGAACATAGTATATGTTTGCATTCGATAATGTATAATGGCAAACTATCACTTCATACAAATTTCATGGCTGGTAATGAATATTGACCCTCTTTGAGTTAATGAATCAGAAAGTTGACAATTATTTAGCTGATTTAAAAGAAAAGAATTTGATTAAAATGTTTTATTGTTTGTTAAAAAATATAAACGTTTCCTTTAAATCCACCTGAAGACTTTAAAAGCCCGTGAAATTTTTTTAAATGGGAATGAAATATTTAATAAACAGGTAAACGTTCATTTTCTAAGCAAAGATGTAGAATAACGCTAAGTAATTAACAAAATTTGTGTAAATTGACTTTTTGTTCACCGTTAAATTTTAAGCTATGTGAAACCTAACACATATCATACGTAAAGCTTGTTTATTACTTATCAAAACTCCTTACATTCTTGAAAAGGATTGAATATTTGTTAAAATATTAAATATATCTCGAATGTAAATAAGTACTTTGCACCCTCAGTAATACGATAAAAGCGTTGCACTATAGTTAATTATAGAAAGGTAAATAATTATAAAAAATGAGGAAAATATCAATTAAAAGTTATCAATATGAATTAAGTTTGAAGACTGAAATTAAAAGAAAACCTATTTAAACCTTTCATTATGGTCAAGATAATATTGTTCTAACAAACTATACTTAACTGCTCTTAAGGTTTAACTTACTTATTTGTATATTTTAATATACTAAAATAAAAAAATGATATAATTAAAGTGTAAAAACATTATTGAGAAATACATTATTTAGAATATAAATTGTTTAATACTAACCCTAATGTTAATATATTTCATCAATTAACAAAGTCAATAAAAAATACTTAGATAAGATATTCAAATAATAAAACATACACGAACATGTCCTTAATAAACATATATTGTGACATATACATATATATACATAAAAATGTCACGTTATGTATATATACACAACGTGGCAAAAAGACAACAAATAATCCTGCATAAAAAATACTTAGATAAACTATCCAAATAATAAAACATCCACGAGCATGTTTTTAATATATATATATATATATATATATATATATATATATATATATATATATATATATATATATATATATATTGCACAATTGTGAGCACTGAATTCTTTTCGTAAAGTTACATTTATTCGTGTCTACCATACAATGGATAAAGGCAATTTTAAATATTCTTATATCCGCTATATATATTTTATATGTTAGATATCACGCACTATTGCCATAAAAATTGAAAAAAAACCTGCTGATCTTAGGTAAACCTCGAAACGTATATTGTTTAAAAAATGGCAACAAACTTTTATTCTATTTAAAATAATTTAAACTACTTTTGATGTCAATGTTTGTATTTCCTACACTCTACTGTTTTTTTATAAAGTCATGAACTGCATTTTGCAGCTAAAATGGGTGTATAATATGATGTATATTGTGAGACGACCCTTGCAGTAATTTCTTAAGGTTTAAATTTGTGATTAGTAAAAATTTATTCTTCTTTTTTACGAAATAACAGTATTTTATTTTTTATTCTATGACAAATATTAGATTACCATGCACAAGATATGCTAAACAAAGCTTCTAAGTGTTGAAAACTACTTGCAACTTTTATTTCAAACTATCTGCTTTGTTTTGTTGGATAGGTTTCGAGTGATCTATATATTTAAGTTGCTAAGCTGACTTTTTGGCAGTAAGTGTGAGAAAACTACTGCATCGATTTACTTCATTTTGGCCTTAAAAGAAAGATTGTAATCTGTAGATTTGTCAAATTTGGTTTTTGTAACCGCAATTTCTATTAATTAACAATAATTTACAGTTAAAAAATGTTTCTGTGCATGCTCAGTGTCATGTTTTAATGATAAACCCGTTTATTCCGAGAAGTCTCTCTAGATCTATCTCTGTTATTTATAATTTTATGATAATTATATTTGTAAAATATAAGATTAAACCTGATGGAAATTGTTTATTTCTCCCTGTTTAATTAGCGATAATTTACAATTTAAAAAAAATTGCTTTCTGCGCATGCTCAGTGATATTTTTAAATTTGGCTTTAGATACTCACTAAACACGATGCCGCTTAAACACATTAATTTTTTTCTGTGCATTATTATGATTTTCAACATTTGGAAATGATTTGTTGAGTATAATTTGTGTATTAGTACATTTATTTACTATCTAGCCGTCATGTTTTTGCGGGTACCAACTAGTTTTAAATTAATTTAAACTGTGAAAACAGTGATTTTAATCTCAATGTAAATTTTTTTTAGAGGAAAGTAAAAATGGATGTTAATTTCATACCAAAGATATAAAATAGTAGCGAAATTGGGATTATTAGTTTACAGCTGAGTCATATGCTTGCAAATGTGTTATTCTGCAAAGCCTACTACTAGAGACTATCGCTGTCCATTATATCAATAATGGAACCGCTGCACTCCTGTTATGCGGAGATATGAGGCATGCATGAAATTAAACTAATCGAAATTAACTGCTGCCCACGTGGACCTGTTTTATGCATTTCTTGTCGTCTTTCGTTGTTTGTCAAAATTTTAATCAAAATCGTAATTTCAGCTCACAGACTATAAAACTTTAATTTAGAATAATTAAATCAATTTATATAAAAAAATAAAATTCTTAAAAATTTTCCCTTGATATTTATGATAAGTTAAATTATGTCTGAAACACGCATATCTCATGATTTGGAGTTGATTTTATATTCGTCGGGACGATGTTAGTCTATTTTTTATCTTGAGTTGATTTATAGATTATTTGCTTCATAAGATAATATTTTTGAAACAATCTTCACAAAATTTGATTTAAATATGATTTTATATTCCTTATAGCAACTCTTGGTATTTTGACTTATTATTACGTTGCTCCATAACGGTCCTCCGGAAAGCAAAATTTCTGATGCTAAAACCGTCGTCGCGAGTTATAAATCAAAAATGGCAGAGTAGACATATGTAACTGATTTTTCTTACCATCGACCTATTCTGCATAAGGTTATCACTCATCCTTCTCTTCGTACGTAGCAATTTGATTGTAAAAAAAAGAGGTAAGCAACGATAAGTAATTCTACGTTAATAACCCGCGATAGTTTCGTTAAAAGTGACTACCTGAATTTTCTTGCTTCTTTCATTTATACCTGCTTCATTGCAAAAGTAATTTTTTTGAGTGTGTTAAACTATCAATAAAAGTATCTGCAGTGTCCATCCCACTCGAACACAAAATACAATGGATTTATAAGGCATTTTTCCGTTGATGGAGATTTCAAGGACATAAAACGTATAATTGTGAAGGAAGTGTAGCGGAAATTTAAGTTACTTAATGTAAAAATCGTGTTAAAATATTTATAAAATATAGCAAAACCAAATGGAAAAAATACAAATAGAAGAGCTGTATGCACGCGACGAAGCGCATTATAATCTATTTCCTCATTTTTCAATATGTTTAAATACCTGGTGATCATAAAGAAACTTTGACAATATATGGACCTATAGCGGCTGTTCCGTTTAATCGATCGAGATTAGATTTCAGTTATAGTTATTCAGATGTATGATCTCGGGATTCTGTGAACGGCAACCAAGTGGCGCTCACGGTTACGGTTATAGGTACAGAAACTCGAAATTTTCAAATGACAACATCCATTTTTTCCCATCGCAAAATGATCAGCGCATGCGAAAACTCTAAAAAGCGTTGAAACGGTGCGTGTATCACAAAAAACGGACACGTTATGTATGCACAAAAAAACAGCTCTGCGAATGGTTAACAAAAACACAATCAGAGAGCTTTTTATCGGTTTTCTGCGTTGAATATCTGGCGAACGATGGTTCTGTGTTTGGTTTCTAGCCTCTATCATATGCAAATTTCTTCCGTGTGCCCCGATCGTGTCTTTACTGGCCGTTCACACAACTGTTTTTTGTGCGTGCATAACGCTTCCGTTTTTTGTTATACACGTACCGTTCCAACGCATTTTAGGTGTTTAGCATACGCTGAGCATTTTGCGACGGGAAAAAGTTGCCATTTGAAAATTTCGAGTTTCTATACCTATAACCGTAACCATGAGCGTCAATATGTTGACGTTCTCAGAATCCCGAGCTCATACCTCTGAATAACAATATCTGAAATCACATCTCGATAGATTGAACGGAACGGCCGCTAGAGGTCCATATATCGGTAAAGTTTCTTTATGACCACCCGGTATATTAAAGAATATCAATTAAAATTTTAAAATATTTAAAAAAAATTATTAAAATGAATTTTAAATATGTTTCTATCCTGACTTATAAATGAGACTTCCAATTTTTCAAGCTTAAAAATTATCTTCATTTGTCATGATTTTCTGGAATGCATAAGGCATTATTTTTATCCTTATACTTCAATTCATTTTGGTGTTTGCATATTCTAATTCAAATTGTGCTTAGTTAAATGTACTATGGGACTCAAAACAGTGTGTGCATATATAAAACTGGATAGCCGCATAGCTAGACTATCTTCCAAATAATAGGTTTCAGCGTCCGTTGTCTCTTCCATTAATTTGTTCACAATTACCGAGGACGAAGTCAGAATTAATAAACACAATATTGTTTTCTCTTCAACTGAATCAACACTGAGCATCCTTGTGACAAAATAGTTTTATTTGATAAAAAACAGAATTCTTGTTTACCAAAAGGTCTAGTCCGTGAGATAATAAAATTTTTCCTCCTTTTCCAGTAAGAAAATTCCATGTAGAAGAAACTGGCGTTGATACCATCAATGGGTAAGTAAAATTATTTACTTTTAATTTAAGAGTTTTTGGACTTATAAACTTGCATAAACAACACTGATAAACGTGTGATTAAGAATCATGTGCAAACACAAGCGTAACCAATTTCACTTTTATGATCAATATTTAGCTAATGTTAAGTTATGCAATCATATGCATTTGTGCTTAGAAGTTTTTATGAATTATTAACATGAAACATTGTAAAATATAGAAAAAACTTTGAAACTCAGAAAATTAGAAATACGTTTTTATTAAGTGAAAAGTAGAAAGTTTTTATCGCATAGGTAGTGATTGATGACTCACGGGGACTATTAATAAACATTTCGGGCTTCCATATCGATAATTCTTATAATTTTGCGAATTTCTGCTTTCGTGCTATGAATTACCTGAAAATTTATTTCTTTTAATTTTTTTTTCTATCATGTCTTTATTCCTAATGTTTTTTTCCCCTTTGGACGATAGGATGAATTATTTATGAAAATCAAATTGAAGCGAGAAACTTTTCCTAATCAAAATATACGATGTTTTGTTCGAGTGATAAATTTTTTATCAATGTATAAAAGTTCTACAACATTGATTCGTTTAACCCGATTGGATGGCATCTGTATGCTATCATTTACACCTAAATCACATTTCTTCTACAATATAAATGACGAAATATTATACCATTGTTTTATTCGTATTTTATGGTTTCGTAATTTTTATCTGCGTATTTTAATTTTTTGCAATTTAATGTCCCTTTCTTTATTCTCTAAAGCATAATCTTGAATAAATAATTTCAACAAAGTCAGTTCTATGAGATTTGCATGCCTTATTTTCCAATGTCTACTTCTCACTGTCGCGATTAATTATACGCTAACAGTTTTGAGGTTAATTTACAAAAAATTAATATTATAGGTATATATATATATGTGTGTGTGTGTGCGTTGGTTGTTGTTGTTGTTTCTTATGCCCCCTGGCTGGAAGTTCCAGGCCAGGTTCATATAAGCTACGGGCTGAAGTGTCCGGCTCCAGTTTGAAATAGCAAAACAAGGGTAGGAATCCGTCTTAACTAGTTGGCACCTCATTTTAGACCGAACACACCCAGGGGTGACATATAGGGTGATCATACCCTCTCCCATCTTCACTGACCTTAATAAACGAACTTTCCGGTATACGTATTTAACGTGCCCATATCCGGCCAATATCCTAGACACGGAGTAATGATATATATATATATATATATATATATATATATATATATATATATATATATATATATATATATATATATATATATATATATATATATATATATATATATATATATATATATATATATATATATATATATAGATAGATAGATAGATAGATATTATCATTACTTTTAATGCAAACGTCTTATCTCTGAAACAATAAGGATGTGATAATCACTGGGAGTAAGACTGAAACCGTCTCTTTAATGTTTAGATAACAAATAAAATTTCAAATATTATACTTAAACATATTGACATTATTTGATATCCTTCATTAAGTTTAGTTCAACTTTTAAATAAAAAAATTACGAAAAAATTTTAAGAACTTGGAAATTCTGATATTAATAAAGTGAGTATTGATTTACATTTTATCTATTTAATCGACCATTTTCAGTTGTATAATATGTGCGTCATATATATTATATACATATATTAATTCTTTATTCATTTTTGAGTGATTTTTAATGAGTTATAATATTATAAACTGATGATGTAATACTTCAGTTGCGATAATGCTTATATGAAAGACATTTCGCGGGAAATATACAAATTACATTACAATGATCTAAACTGGGCTATTTTGGTCTTAGTTTTTAAATTATGTTACAGCTTCTGATTTCCGTCTTTTCTTTGCAACTGATCCTAGATGTAGCGTCATATGACCAAAAATTGTTATATATCTTACTAATGTAATGATAGTGTAACTAGATAATAACTGATAATTCTAAAGCATAACAGGACAGCATGGATATCTAATATCCATCCATTTCTAATATTGGTTCATAATATAAACAGTTTCATATTTTGACAGTTAAATACGTGTATTTTTGACATACACCTGCTGTTTCCATGAGGGAAAAAATGTAACAGGGATTTTGCACATTTACCGTGATACATTGCGATAACGAACATAGTTTAAGGTGTTGATAATTCATGTAATTTCTGAGGATTTTATAATATCATGAGTATCTAATTTTTAAATATGAAGAATAATGATTAGAGAGTACGACATGCTAGAAAATTTTTTCCCTTAAAATAATCATCAATCAAATCACATCAAATCACATCAGTTGTCAAATCAAATCACATCCGTTGTTGCAGTTCTTTCGCTGATAAAGCGAATATTTATGTTTATTATTATTATTTTATCTATGTATGTATGTATGTATGTATGTAAGTATGTGTGTGTGTGTGTGTATGTGTGTGTGTGTGTGTGTGTGTGTGTGTGTGTGTGTGTGTGTGTGTGTGTGTGTGTGTGTATGTATGTATGTATGTATGTATGTATGTGAATAATGCATCTTTGTTACGGGAAAGAAATCATTGAAAGTTTTAATTATTATATCTCCCCCCAATTTTTTTATACAGGTTTTGATCATATAACCTACAGTACTCTCCTCTGAAACGTATGTCAACATGAAGTGAAGAGATTAAAAGCTAACAAGTTTTATAAAAGTGTTAGCATTAGCACTTGCTCCGTACTAATACATACCTATTTTTATAATCTGAAGTACCCTTTTATCTATCTCGCCATAATAAAAGTCCGATTGCTTACGAAAGTGAATAGGAAGAGAAGCTAACTAGTACTGTTGATGAGGAAAAAAAGATGAATGTAGTTAAATGAGAGGCCTGTAAATAAAGAGGGGAAGAGTTAATGTAATTTATATTGGTTAGTCTAATTCTTCACTCGTACGATATATTGTTAAACTCTTACAGGAAGGTTTTTATAGACATGCTTTACTAAAGGGAAATTCTTTCATTTCTGTGACATTCAGAAATTGAATAGACAAAACTAGAAAATATTTTTTACTAATTTAAAATTAATGCAAATTATTTCTTAAAAATTTCGATACAGGCAATACTGATTATTGTCAAAGATGCATGTGAGAAAAGAATGCCATTTTTGTAAACAAATATATTGCACATTTATTCTTTTACAGAAAATACTTATACCTTTTAGGGAAAAAATAACATAAAAGTGATAAAATTTTATTTTTCCCACATCGAATTGACTTCTTATGGTAAAATATTCAACGTAAGTGATTATGTGAACGGGAGAATTTTATTTTATGATCCAATAACTGACAAAAGCAGATCTCGCTTGTATTGCAGCTATAAAATATCTTTTGAAAATGCTATATGAGTCCAAAATATTCACAGTAAGGTAAAAGCAAAACTGCATCCATATTTCGTTCAAAGCAGATTTAAAATGCATATATAGTGAATGTTTCAGATAAAAACTTAACCATACAGGTTGGCATTTCTGTGTTGTCTTTTTTTAAAAATTATTATAGTTCAGGCATTGTTTGAATGCTTGCGCATCTGAATTCGAATACTGTAGCCCATAACTATTTCTAAAAGATTTTAGGTATTTTGCCAAGAAATACCCAGTTGTAAAAATAAAAACTAAAATAAAAATGTATATATATATATATATATATATATATATATATATATATATATATATATATATATATATATATTGATTGTGATATAAAATACTTTATTTCTTATGGTATTCAAATATTTTAATAATCATAATGCATTAATTTCTTTTCTAAAATTATATTGTTTATCTTATAGTTTTATATACAATATGCACAATATATACAATAAATGACAAAATCAGATTTAACGCAATAATCTTCCTCTTGTAATTATAATAAATAAGGTTAATTTTTGAAGCTCTACTCTTATCTGTTGTTATTCTAGCATTAAACAAAATATGAGCAATGCATCCTTATTACAGGTCGGATTATAATTCATATTTTCCAAGCAGCAGCTTTTCAATGCATGACTTGACTGCTATATTATTTTGGGGTACATCGACAGACAAACCACCAGTTTTTTTCCTGCAGAGCTAATATTCTTAAACCTTCAGCGGGCGCGCCTGTGTACAGAGTGCAACATTTTCGTAATTGTGAATGGTTTGTTTTTACATGTAAGGTTTGAATGTTCTAAGCAGTTTCTATTTATAGCTACACCCTTTCTAAAGCAGGTCTGATTTTATGACCCTTGCATTCCTTTCCATTGATTGGTAGTTGGGATTTAACTGTGGTAAACCAACGATTTCACTGGATTACAATACGACAAAAGCAGGAGGTGATGTACTCGATAAAACGTGCAGCTATTACACGGTATCCCGAATATCATGAAAATGGACAATCTCATTGTTTTTTAGGATTTTGGACATAATAGGAATCCATTCGCAAGTTGTCCGTTTTTTGTTTTTTTTTGTATCTAAGGACATTTTTTTAAATAAGGCCATTGTACCTGCATTCTTTCGATTTTAATTATAAATATACTTCAATATTATAAACATTTTATATCTTGTCATAAAACGCAGAATTATTATTTTGAATTTGAAAAAAAGTTACAAAAGGAATTTATCAAGTTTGAAAGAGACGTTGCATTTTGTGCCACGCGCGCCTGGTGGTGTTCCAAAATTTGGAGCTCCCGCTGTAGGGTTAAACTGTATTCTACGAGAAAGTGAACTGCATTCTAAGAGGAGGCGCAACAATTAATAAAGATCACTGTGATATGTGCAATTGCAAATCTATATTCCAGCGACACTGATATCAAATTTAACCGAACTATGAATAATCTTTTCATATATTCAGTGTTCCAAGTTGGGAGGAAGCTTTCTCGTTCTTAACTCATGTTACTGCTAGAATAAAAGACAGGAAGAGTTACTCAGTTTATCTAGATATAAATTCGACATCACAGTTCACGAATAAATAAATTTATCATGGGGGGGGGGACTTCATACAAAGAAAATTCAATCTCCCTAGTTAATAGTTCACACAATAAAGTTCGTAAAACATTCTCGGTTATATCTTCACATGTACGTTGGGTCGAGGGATGGTAAAATGGCTAGGATGCTTGTATATCGAAAGATTAGGGAGCTTGTACTTGGAACCAGAGTTTTCGGATTCGATACCCTTGGTATGCATGGAACCATTCAGAATCTTTTTTGAGCAGTTTGTTTCAGTTGCACGAGTAATGAAATGTTTTGCGCTCGTGTACTGATATACAATAAGCTGGGGTGATGTATCTCCTATGATTACAAAATATTCTCTCGTTTACATTTTATGCATTCTTCTTTATGTTTTGTGCTGAAATAAAAAACTTTATTTTTATTTATCTCAGAATTTATTTTAATCAGCATTTTATGGTAAAACTCCTGGCGAGAAAATATCTGACTTCCTCCCAAGTATTAGTTTTACTTGCCAGAAAAAAAAAGTATAATATTTTTTACAAAGTCACATTTAGTAACTTATTTTACTTGTCGATGTAGTTGAAGAAACCTTATAAATTTATATGATAATTTGTGTAGTACACTGTGCTATATTTGAAAAGTTCAAACCTCAGTAAAAAATGTTTTAGAAAACGAAATGATCTATTGATTGTAAGCATACGTTTGTTAAGTATTACTCAAACTTAGCGTTGTATTATTAATAAAGGTCTGAAGTAGTATATACGACGGATGTAGTTCAGAAATAAAATATTCAGTAAATTTTTGGTACTGTCTAATTAAAAGAATTAATTAAAGGCATATTGAAACAATAAGGTTTATATTTCAGGATTCTAATCAACTTTTGTCAATGGGTAAATAGTTTTTTTTTAGAACGCGGAGGTACTTGTCGCTAGACATTCGCAGGTATGTACACCGCGAGACTGCTGGCCATTCATTTAAGGTGCCACCGCATAGGTGGCCAGTATTAACCATCACAAGTCGGTCCCGTAATTTAGAACCGAGTCAAGTAACGAGACCGGTACACTTGACCCCACACCTCCAGAGGTAAATTTGAGAACTTGGAAGACATCGCAACTACGACAGAATTTCCGTGCACCAGCCGTTATTAGTGTACACGGCGGTGGATTTGATAGCGACGGGCATCGAACCAGGGACGTTCAGATCACTGACCCGCTACCTTTGCGACCTGGACACCCCCCGCCCAATGGCTAAATGTATGCTTTACGATTTTGCTCTGCTTCAGCGATTTTGCACATAAAAAGTTTATTAAGGGGACTCACTATCCTTAAAACATTCGATTATCATTATAACATTGGATTTTTTGAAAAAAATATCTTTTAAAGCCTGATCATTTCTGAACAAAATTAAGCAAACCGCATGAAAATATTGCGCTAAGTTCCAGAGATATTGATATTCTAAATATTTAATTACAGATCAAGTTTATGGTAAGAAAAATTTTAAACTCATTTATCTCAAAATGTAATTTTGCATCATTCCGCAACTAATATCTCAAAAACTGTGAAACATAAGTCCATGAAATTTTTATCACTGCATAATCATGTTATTTTATTGCGTCTGAACTAGAATGATTGCAATCACTGCCCATTTTGTTATTTTTTCAGAGGTAAATTAATGCAAACATTTTTGGAAATTTTAAGTATATATTGAGCAGTTTTAAAAAAATTGAAAAAAATATTTGAATGCTGAATGTCTTATGGTCCATTGTATTTTGAATTATTTATTTTATATATGAAACAGGAATTATACATTTAAGTGTAAAATTAATTTCATAGTTCTGCGCGCAAGCCAGTATACAATAAAAATGCTTATAAAACAAGGTATATCTAAAGCAATTTTTAAAAACAATATTTAAAATTATTTTGAGAGTTGAAAAGTTGTACATTAAAATAAATATATCAATCTATCATATACATAAAATTTAAAAAAATTGGGAGTAAATTGAAATAGTTACAAAGAGTCAAAAAGTATGAAAATATGCCTTATTTCCTCGACTTAAGATTTGTGAGTCTCCTTAAACAGGCAATGCATTTTACAGATGAATATTAAGCGCTTTGTATATACATCAAATATCAGAATGTGAAATCCTCAGATTTGATAATGCATATGGATATAATCAGAGGTATAAAACCTGAAAAAACTTAATACTTCATTGAGTGGTTGATATAGTGATGTTTATGCATACCTTACTCACAAATCGTCTACTGATATTAAAACTAAATAAAAAATATAAACATATTTTACACAAAACTTTATTATTTTTTTCCACTAATGAAATATATTTAGGGATTATGCTCTACTACTTAATCAGAATAACCGGCACAATGTATGTGGCTGTGGTACTTACGGAGTCGCAATTTTTCAGACCCCAGCAATAATGATATTTGCTGAAGAAGAGAGAGCTTTTCAAAAATTTGCTACACTAGTGATCTTTTGTTACGCCGAGATTATTCACATGATTCTGAAGGCGTCCGCGGTTTTATGGTCAAGTTAGCATTAATTTTCCACATTTATAGGAATCAGTTACCGTCTAGTCCAGCCATATTCAATCCTTTTTTCTCGGGCCACATGCATATTTTTGCGACGTTATGCGCATCATAGTACACTATACTTCATGGTATAATAATGTAAAGATTAAAACTGAAAATCTAAATGTGTTCAAACGTTCATTTAAAAACTTGCACAATACCCGTGCTTCGCTACGGAGTACATTCAAGTTAAATACAACGGTTAATGTATGCAATCAAGGCCATATATATATATATATATATATATATATATATATATATATATATATATATATATATATATGAAAATCATAAGGTATATTTTTTTAGACAAAATAATGTAGGATATAATATTCAAATTAAATCTCATAGAACATACTGAAGAATAGAGTACAGTTAATATAGTACAGTTTTAGGAACATTTCTTTTACTGTATTTTAAGATTTTTTTGGATAATGTCCAATCGTCTGCCGCATTAGTAAGAAATATTTTTTTTGTATATTTCGTTGTTATGCTCGTGACGCAAAATTAGTTTACAGTATCACAAAAGGAAAAGAAACCACGTGATCAGCATTTAATGAACTAAATTCAAAAAATTAATCTTTAAAGTTTCACCAAAAATCAGAAAATGGAGGTAGAGATCCGAAAAAGGTTTCATTTTAAAGGAATTTTTATGATCTTTCTCGTGATATAAACTTCTTTAAAACCCTCAAATTTTTATTGTAAATGCAAACTTAAAAAAGTTATAAAAACAGCTTAAAAATTTAATTAAAAAATCTAAGAAGAATTTTTCAAAAATCTTTCTTAGTGCACCCCTACACTATAAGAAGAATCGCCATGCGAAATTTCAGCCCTTTAGGTCCAGCGGTTTGGTCTGTGCGTTATCTGTCAGTCAGTGAATCAGTCAGTCAGTTACGGAACTGTTTTATATATGTAGATGAGTGAGACTTTTTAATGTCGAGACAAAATTTTGACTATTTTAGACAAATCCCTTTTACACTTGCTACATGCTGTGCTCCATACGTTCTCAAGGTAAGTATTGGTAAGCCGATTTCTATATTACTTTCTAAGCATATTTCATTTTGGAATTGGATGAATCAAAAAGATATGTACGTGAGCAGCAGGTGGCTCATTTTTGTACAGTTTATTATTTTTCAGGTACGCATTTTCAAATTATGTTCCAAAAAGCCCCTACCTAATAATGAATAGGATAATTTGGGCTGCATATAAAAGCTTGGTGGGCCTCAGTATCCCTGGTCTAGTCTAATTACTGAAACGTCATGGAACAGGCTTTCTGGGACTTACATCAACGAGGTGGGTTGGCACTAATTGCAAGAGTAATTCTAAGCTTCATTTACTGAACTCCAAAATTTGCAATGACACATCATGTTCAGCTATGATATTTATTGAAACTCTAACTGCCACCTGCTGGGGGTCAAACCAGCGTCTCGAGACCTCTAGTTCTATCAAAACAGTGACCAAATTTTTAACCATAGTGTGTGGAAATGTGTTATTTCCAAATACAGCAAAACCTCTTAACCGGACTAACTGGGACCGTAGGCAATCCGGATAATAGAAAATCCGCATAATCTGGGTAATATGGGTAATAAGCAAAACACATTCCTAAACTAAGCAGATTTACAGTTATTAAGATAAAAAAACCATGTTTTGGAACAAAATTACAAAGTATTGTTTACAAGACATTAAAAAATATAAAAATAAATTTTCACATCATTTCTTAACAAAGAACTGGTAAGTCTAGCAAAGCTTCCTTAAAATCAACAAAAAGCATTTTATTACCATAATTTAGTGTACAATCTATGCAAGAACTGTACATTGGATCAAACTAAAAAGCGAATATTTGGCGTACTTGCAGTTACGTTCTTGCTATCATAGTTAAAAAATATCATCTAATGTGAACATTAAATAAAAATAATGTCTACATATCATCCAGATAAACGAGGTTTTACTGTACTTACTTCCTCCTTTCCTTTTTTGTAATAAACGACACAGCATGTTGTCTTGAATATTATACTGTTATTTTTTTAGCAACACTTATTTCTCCCCACACAATATTTTTTATCATACGTTTGACCAACGATCCATAAATGTTTCTTGCAACATTGAAATGTCAATGTAGCGCTTGCCAAGAGTGAAGATCAATCTCGCATGTCCGGACACTGAGGTCGGTATTTGCTCTCAAAATATTTATAGAACTGTGAGGATGTTTTGGGGCAAAATCCTTAATAAAGGAAGTCTAAACGCCCCCCTTTTAATAATGCATTTTGTTCATAAAAGTTGAATGCTTCGAAAATGGCTACACTTCAGGGAAATTAGGCTTTTTCAATGCTTATTTTTTTTATGTTTTGCACTTATTTTCGTATTCCGTACTAATCTCTCTAATGATTGCGAATCAGAGAAGAACTTAAGGTTTCACCTTCGCCCTAAGTTTAACCCTTGTTTAGCTCCCCCCCCCCCTGCCTCCCAAACGGAAAAAGTAACACGTTGCGATAATAGTAAAGATTCTTCTATGATGTTGGGAATTCATATTACCCCAAAATTTCCCTTAAGGGGACAAGGGGCCTTCAATCTCTTTTTTTTTTATTTTCAATATTTTACTCTCTATACAAAATGAGAATAACTAATATTATTTTTTATTACATTAAAGACACTTTGAATTTTCCCAAATAAGAATTTTCTGGAGGAATAGGAACTGTTTTTCAAAAAAATTATTAAAAAATGCTAGAAATTTTCAAAATGTTTCATGCGCATTCCTTTTCTTCTGATTTTTTTCTAAATATCTCAGGATTGTTAATCAAAGTGTTTTTCATAAAACTGTGCATTCTTACTTGAAATCACAAATATTTTACAAATTTACAAACCATTTAATAAAGCGAAAACATGCAAAAATAACTGCATATTTAAAAAAAATTATTTATGGCTTTAGACCAGGGGTAGCCAACCTTTTTGGGAAGAGTGCCACTATCTGCAAAAAAAATATTATGCGTGCCACTTCCAACTTTTCCAACATACAAAAAATATAAAAAGGTGCGCTGTTATAGGGTAGCTGTTATAGGCTAAAAGGTGCATATATTCCTGCGCTGTTAATTTCAGTAGCATATGAGTAGGGTTTTTACAGATTTTGACAAATTATTATTTTTTCAAATTTCTTAATTATTCAATAAGTCTCCGCGTGCCACTGTTAAAACGCCGCCGTGCCACACTGTGGCACGCGTGCCACGGGTTGGCCCCCCCTGCTTTAGACTGATACAAAAAGAATTCAATGCACAATTATGCTTATATATATATATATATATATATATATATATATATATGATAAACTTATATTTAAAAAATTAAGGTTTTTAAAGGATATGGAATGCGTATAGAGCATTTTTGAAAACATTTTTGAAAAACAGAACTGGTTCTGCTAAAAAAAATCCATATTTTTAATTCTAAGAGAATTCAATGTAGCCAAAAAGAATGTTAATTATTCTCATTCTGTATATAAAGTTAAAAACAGAAAATTAAAAATTCTACTTTGAAAGTCCCTTGTCCCCTTAACAAAAAAATTGTCCCTACAAGATAAAGGATCATTCAGAATGTCAGTGTGAGGTATGATGCAAAAGTTAAAAACGTTAAATAAACACATTTGATTTTTAGATCTTTTTGTGATAAAGATGCTAAGTATTTATATGTTACTTAAATTATTTACTGATCACTCACTTTTTTGTACACAAAATATGCTTTGAAAATAATTGAAATCAAATTGTGTATGAGACCTATAATTAAAATCTAAATCACAATCATATGTTTTAAAATGTATAAAAACTTTATATTTATTTAAAGTTGCACTTATTTATTTAAAGTTTATTTAAAGTTGCACTTATTATATGCTACATGTTTACAGCATTTTATGAATTCGCATAGAATATCGGAAAAGGGGATGTAGGGAATATGTATGTGGTACAGGAGATATATAATGAATAAGTAAAATGTAATGAAATATACAGATTACCAAACCAATACAGATTAAAAGATAAACTAATTTTGATAATAATTTCGACATTATGCACAATTACTATGTTTTATGAACTATTACCGTATGCAGTATAAACACAGAATTTAAAAAAGTTTCTGAAGCTGAACTACATGCTTTTTTTCCTTAAATTTGAAGCATAACGATTCAGATTAATAAACATAGTTTTAAGACAAATATTTATTTGTAAATTGCAGTATAGCATATGCAAATAAGAATATGCATTTTACAGTCTCAACAACATTTTTGTAAACATTTAAATTCATAAAAGATTGCAGTTTCTAATCAGACAAAACATTTTTTAAAAATGAAACTTGAATTTTAATGTAATGTAATATACGACTCCTTAGAACAGCGTTCCAAATGTAGAAAATAATATTATTAACATCCCGTGCTTTGTTCAATAAAATAAGTGGGCATAGTTTAAAGTAACCATAATATCCCTTTAATATTAATTATTTGTCCTGCCGGTTTGCTTCTAACAATATCCTGAGACGGTTTGCAAAATTCATCACCTCAACGCATAATTAAAGTTTCATTGGACATACCGCCATCTGCATAAACCATTTCATATTAATATAAACGACAGTTCGTGATTTACTCGAATATAACCATTATAATATTTAGATACCTTAGAGTTAAACACTCCGAATTCCAGAGAATGTCAAGTAGTTCTTCATACAAATGAGATCTGACGATATGCTTTACATTCACCGAGGTCAATCTTTGTAAACAGATATTTTGCAAGACCTAATGCTTTCTCCAACAGTCGTAAACAGTGTAAACTAATATTTTATAGATTCCATTTCCAATGCATATGTCTTGAATAATCTTATCTAGCTTCTCAAATGATGTGATTCATCAGTGTAACAGCAGTAAACATGTTAAGTATATGAAATGGAAGTGAGTGACGTGTTTCTAGTACTTCGAAATATGTGTGTGTTTATACAAAAATAGTCTTTGGTTATTCAAACGGTAATTTTAATCTTTCAGTAGAGTTTTGGCTAGTAACGTGAAATATTTAGAAATTATCAAGTAATAAATATCTATGTTGTGCATCAGATGTTGAAATTTATTATAAGAGTTGCATACAAACACTTTTAATTTAATGACAATCTTTTAAAAGGTAAAACTAGAGTTATATGAATACAAATAGAAGTTGAATAGTTTAAATAAATAAATCGAAGTGACTTAAATTGCAATGAAGGATATTTGAGAGTTTAATTCATTTGGATTCCATCAGAATAAATTACTGTTTTGACTTATATTCTTTATCTTATAAATTTGAGATTAAATGTTTGTCAATATTACAGAGAAGGTTATTAACATATTGTAAAATTTTGCTGTAGTTTTTCGAGTATATCAAAGGTTTTAGATAACAGACATGTTCTTTAACTATCAGTACCAGATCAATTAATTATAACATGAAAGTTATATGCGTTGTAAGGCACAGCATTATTGATTTTAGCATCAATATTTTCCTTTCTTTTTCAAATCGCTTCTTTTGACAAATATCTTTGTTAAGCCTCGTATAGTCTTTGAATGAATAATTTATACAGAAAAAGCCAGGGGTATTGCATTTAGAATGTAGAGTATACAAAAAGTCTCACAAGCAGCAAGTCCATAAAGCAGGTTAATGGCGGATAATCAGCAGAAGCATTTTATGTGCGATGGTGCCCAACAGAGGTCTAAACCTATTCAAGTGCCACCGAGACTAAGTTTGGAGGAATATTTGAAATACGTGTTGCCTGTTTACGTTCAATTTGTCTATAAATATATTAGACTGGGTAAGTATCATATACAAGAAGTTAGGATTCTTTTAGAAAAGTGTTCTGCTGCTAGAATTTTGTAAAACAATATGAATGTTAGGTAAAACATTTATGTATTAGTTGGGTTCTAAAGAAGATTATAAGATCTGTACACAGCTTTTAGTTTATACTTTTAACATGAAAACCATGAAGCTATTTAGCTTTGTAGAAAGAAAAGACTGTAATGAAACATAAAAACTTCATTGAATAACATTGGTACACTGGTAAATCTACAAAATCTTACAAACCTTACAAAAAATCTATAATATAGGAATAATTACGTATTTCTAAATAACTGTTGAAAACTACTGAAAACTATCTTTATGTTTAAAAGGAAATTTTATTAAAATCTGTGTAATTTCTTCACTAAATATTCAACATATATCTTATTTTCTGATTATCAAAAAAAGCGTTAATTTTCTATAAATGAGACCCAAAAGCATTGTCAAGAGTCGAATTGCCCTGTAAAAGGGATGTGTTTACCTGCATACAAATAAATTGAACAATATTCATTTGTCAAACTCTGGGACCATCACATGCCAATCCAAGAAGACTAAAAGATCAAGTTGGTTACACTAAAAAATTGCATGATTTGAAATGAAAATTGGAGCTACCGGACAAACTTCAATGCTTTTGAAAAAAAATGAGGGTGTGAACCCGTCTCTGTCAACATGTTACCATACCCGAAACTAACCAAAATTAACTAAGAGTCACTGGCTTTGAAAACTATTAGCAATAAATTCCCAGACTCACTGTTTACATATTTACACAGATGGGTCCAAAACGACGAATTACCCAAATGCAAGTACAGGAGAGTTTATCTATCATCCTTCTTAATATGCCCCTGTTGGCAAATTTGCGAAGTAATGGTAGTAATAAATGTAATACATATAGACCTTAAGCAAGAAAGGTCGATGCTTAAATGATATGATGCCTCATTAATAAAAGTAAAATCCCTAATATTTTCAGGTTCTAGGGATTTGAAACCATTGGATCATCTGGTGGTGCAACTAAACAAAATGTAAATGAATGTCACAGGATTATAAACTACCTGCGAACACAGGACAACATAATAGTTATTCAATGAATCTCGTCTGACTGAGAAGTTCTGAATAATGAATGAGATAACCAGCTAGCTAAGAAATTACATCCGTGTTATAATTAATAGACAAGGATTAAGCATACCAATCCATAAAGTTACGTATCCCTAAACCTGTGATTTCTTCATTTCAACTTTATTACTCAAAGGTACGCGAAACAAAGAAAATAAAGCAGTTGCTCCATTTCGATAACCAGCTATAGAATAGTCAACTATCTCTTGCGAACTGGTATTCTTTCAAATCCATCATGTATTTTGGGCGGTACTTTGGTACCTAAGAAGTAAACCCACATAAGGAACAGTATTGAACAGACGGCCTTTTCCGTTTAGGTCAGATACTGAGAAGCTGACAAATAGCTATACCATCGTTCTTTCTGGTTTTATGGTGTGGGTTCCTTGTTAAAAGTTCTCTATAACATCTTGCCAGTCCTTGGAAATTATATACATTATGCTTTGAAAATACTTTTAAAATTTTGCTACTCTATAATCTCTATATTTTGCATCAATACTTCTGTTAAAAAGCTTACTGTATCAGGAGAAATTACAGTTTTGTCAATTCCTTGCTATTTTCAAAGGATAAATTTACTTTGAAATTTTTTAATGCATTGTTGCCCTTTCTTCCTCTTAATTTCTCATTATTTTGCTACTTGTATCATCATCATAAGAATTTTCGTAGTGATCAAATTTTATTTTCTTCGGTCCCCTCTAAATATCAGAAGAATACAAATACATTTATTTACAATAGTAGAACTTCAATTTCATTGAAATTTTCTATTAATTATTCTAATGTTCCAACTGATTCAAATAATATTTCATCCTAATTTAATGAGATTCCATAAATCACAAATGTCATTTTACCAGAACTCTCATACTAATGACGTCCAGGTACAAAGGCGATTTTTTTCAAATCGTTTGATTGATTCGTCTGAATTTCGAATACAGAAAAGAATAAGGTTTCTTTCAAGTGGAATAGATAAGGAACAGAGTTGTAATATTTCTTCAGAAATCGGTCAAATCACGATAAATGATCCCTCTCTCCTTTTGTTTCCAAAGCGATCTATCATCAGCTGTTTTTTTAAGTAGAAATGGTACATATGTGAACTAATCATTAGTATCCAAGAATAAAAGTAACAAATATTTTTCTTAAACATTATCTTTCATGGGAAGACTGAAAATTTTTAAAAAGATGACTGCGGGAATTGAAGTAACAACTAACTTTAAACTCTTACGTATCAAATTACTGAACAACTTTCACAAAATGAAAGTACGTTAATCGTGCCTTAATCTTAACAGCTAAGTATTTTTTGCTGCCTAATAAGCAGTTACCAAAAGCCTACCGCTCCACTCTGATTCTTCAAAAAGAAAATGTTTTTCGTTCATACGTAGGATCAGGTGGGGTAATTATAAATTCGTGGTAATTCTAAACAGAAGGTAAATATGTTTTGAGGCAAACAATATTGGTTGCATTGTCATTACATTACCTCCTTAACATGCATCCATAACTGCAAAGTGTTGTTGGAACTCTAGTTGGAGATTATTTGTTAATATTTGTGATGGAAGTTTTTCTGTAAAAAAGTTTGAACGGTTTTTCAAGAATTGGAAAAAAAAAATCGAGAACAAATACGACTAACACTGAACAAAAACAATAACAAGGTAACACAAGTCATGCCGTGCTTCTAACTTTTGGGTGGGCACGATTTGATTTCAGTAAGGGCCCTCCTCAGCGAACTGACTACCGGACGGTCCTTAAAATTTGGAATATTATAATTTTTTTAATTGAATAACAACAGTATTGATGTTTGATTATTATTCAAAAGTTATACAATGAGAAAAAATATAATATAAATAAAATGAGAAAAAAAATAGCATCGAATTTTTTTTATGGATCATATCATTGTTAAAAACTATTTTAAGGCTAAAGACATAATAGGAATCTTCAGTTTCACAGTTTGAAAAAGCGGAAAAAAAAAACAACTTTCTGAAAAGTTTTCTGCAATTTTACGATTTTAACTGAACTTCTATTAACGTTTTAATTTATTTGAAGTTATTCTGGGGGCATTGCCCCCCCCCCGACTCTATGCCTATGCAAGGTAAATATAGAATTATCTATTACCTATGTATATTGTTATGTAAAGGTATTCGCAAGATATGTTCAAGATAGAGTCAATTTACAATTATCCCGCAAAGATTCCTGAAAGGGATAAATGAAAATATGATTTTCGGGCAGTTGTGAAGTTTGTTATTTAATAAATAGTTTAATAAACAACATCATAATATTTTACTTCAGAATGAATCTTGGTGTGGAAAGAGTCAAATTCTAGCCATTTCTGGGGATGCTTTGAATACCATCTGACTCCCCGTGATTTATTTACGTAGTCAAGTAGTCCTATGATTCATGTTAGTATTTTCTAACGGATAGTTTGGTTGGTTTAGAAAAAACTAAAGGCGCTACATGTCGAGGAACATCAAAGTAGCATTTTCATAGATTAAGTTCAGTGTACATAATCGATTGCTGAAAAAATTACCGAATAGTTTCCCTCATAAAATCCTTTTTATTTGTGAGGTGTGACATTTTTTATACATATTTCCTAGCATATACGAGTCAAAGAATGTACAGGGGCTCCCCCATATATCTCAGACTAAAAAACTGAAAAATATTTAGCTTAATAATTAAAAAATATTTCGGGACAACTGATATGACTAAAGGGTATGAAAATATATATAGATCAAATACAGAACTGTTTTCTTGAAAATACTCAAGACAACGTACTAAATAATTACAGTATTATTTATCTACATATTTATCACATCATTATTATCTACATTATTATTTATCACACTGACTATTATTTACACAGCATAAATATTAAAGTAATAGGTATTATTAATGATTTCCAGTAAATATTACTTTACTAAAAATTATTTATCGCAGTTGCAGTTTATTGTATACTGGATTGGAGAATTTTCAGACTGGAGTTAACAATGAAATGACAAATGGAAGTCAAGTGATGTAATGATCATATAGTATTATGAAGTGATATTTAGACTGGATATGTAAGGAAATATTTGTGTTATAAATATTCATTTATTAGAGAATATTTTCAATAAATTGCAGCCTGTGAGCACAAGATAGATGAACTTCGAGGCAAAGGTCTCATTCATAAGACTAAAGGGCTAAGAAACGTTTTAATGATCAGGTGTCAAATCTCAATCACAAAAAGACATGCGTTCTAAACAGTGGCTATAGCCAAATCAGAACTTATATTTTTAGATACATGATGAAAATAGTTTCCGATAGGTCAATAATTTGTAACTTTATATTCTACTCTTATAAAATTTCTTTGGTATGGCTTTATTTAAACAGTGAATTTAATATATTTCATGTGTTATCGATCAATTTTGTTTTTGTTTCAAAATGGTTAGGAAAAAAAATGCTTGGATAAATAATCATGTACATGCTTTTCAAATCAAAAGCTCGGAATAGAAAAGGCCAATATGAAATCCGGGATGTTGGGAAATCTCACTTAAAAATTTTGGAATGCTGTCAGGATAGAATGTATGGACTGTATACCCAAGTTGATGATCATGCTGGCGTGTGGTACAGTGCATTTAAGTGAACAATATATTTATATTGTTCACTTGATTATTTGCAATTGCTCCAACAGAATAGTACTAAGTTGTCAGTTATTTTTATGCAGTCCGTACATTAAATTCTATTTACAAGATATTAGGGGCGAATATGAACGTAAAAGTGGTAATAACGGTATTTTAAAATATCAATATATTTCTGAATTTTTTTTTAAATTTCTCCGATCTCGTGTCATCTTAACTACGTCTAACTACTCTTGATGATTAATTATGTAGTGGAACAGAGATCTATCGCAGTTTTTCTCAAAGAATGGCAGGAGTACCGCAAAAGGTACGATCGGAACTTTCAGGGAGTAACGATGTGACTTTCAGCGGATTCTCATGTTTTCAAAGTTAATGGGAATGCAAAATCTTTAAGATGCTCGCTAGAAATATCATTCCCAAAGTTTTCTAATCCCCGACATATTTTACGTGTTACTGATGCCATTTTTATCTGTTATCGATTATAGTACCTTGATGAGTTCCTTTTTCTAAATTAAATAAGTTTAAATCAGTTGTTTGTGTTCATAGACGAAGTTGCTTTCTCTTCTGAGGAATTTTCGAATAATTATTGTTCATCATTTCACGTTACTGAGGATTTCAAGAATGACATGGTAAAGACAGCTCAAAACTTCTAAAATTAATTTTTTTCCTGTTTTCTCCTCCCCCCTCCCCCCAAAAAATCACTCCCTTTATCAGCATTTTATTCGGTGCGTCTAGATAAGTGAGTTTAATTTTATAATAATAATAATAGTAGCTATAATAATTTTGATTTCATGTTTAAGTTGTAAGGAGATGCCATTTTTTTTATAATGACTGGATCTAAAAGTTGATATACAACTAGCGGTCAAAATATCTTATTTGCCTGCTTTTAAGGAATCAAACGATCTTCATGGCAAACAAAATGACTACGGATTTTCACTAATACTGAGGTGCAGTTACGAGGTAGTGAGCTGTTAGTTACGTCCCCTTTTCCCTCCATGTTTAAAAATGGAATTTGGGAAAAAATAATCCGACTGAAGCATTAAATGTGTTAACACATATTTTGCTTTACACCATACCACACATACTAGCTAAATTGATTCTACTTATTCACCGTAATTTTACCGTCCATTTCACCTGTCATCAATAGAAGGGGCGTTATAATGAACGTGGACAACCTTACTTTAAAAATATGTTTATTTTTTAATCTTTTGAATTTACAGGAATTATCATAGAAATGAGGGGCCCCGGGTTGCCTAAATTGGTCAGCAGATCTCTACTGTCCGTCCGGCGCCCAGGCCCATGCTAAACATAACCGAACAGGGGAAAACAACTCTCGGCTGAGATTGCAGGTTTTTCTGCGCAGCGTTTGGTTTTCAGGCTTATAAGCGAAAGCTGTGGTAGCCACTAATATTGTCGAATTATCATAGAAATGAAAATTTTCCCATTGGGGCTAATTTTACTCCAAACAACGATTAAACCATTGATTTCTAGTAGTTGAGTAAAAAAAAATATCTATGAGGTAGTTTAAAGGTGGTTCATTTTAAGTAAATAAACTTTCGTACATACTTTTCAAACTGAAAATATAACTTTTATTTTTTAATTGATCAGAACAAATTTGAAGATAAAATAATGTTAAGGTAATATAATAAGATTTTTTAAGTACTTTATTCATATTTCATTTTTTATGTCAGATTTTTTTTCAAATCCATTTAAAACTGCCTCATAATTTATCGATTTTTGAAAAAAAATATCGCAGAGTTACTTCCAATTTTAGCTAATCAGGACCAAAGAGTACTAGCTAAAACAGTTTGAGACCCCTGCTGTAAACAAATATATTAACACATATTTGTCGATCAAAATCATGAATCTACATGAAAAACACTCAAATTTCAACAACAAGAATTAAAATTAACATTTTGTCTTCGGCTTAAATTACGTTAATTTTAAGCCTTTCAAATAGATTTTATCTGCAATAACATAGTGTTTTCAGAATATAATTTCATCAGTTCCAAAATTATTATATACTATTTAGCAAACAAGTTTCAACATCAATAAATCTTATTATGTGAAATAGTTCCCACCTAATTAATTTCAAACCACTTTCAATCCAGCAGGCAGACATCGTGTAAATATTCATCAACATTATTTAATCCATTTATTCTCCACATCATGTAATGCAATTAGTTGAGGAATTTTAATTTCTCCAATAAACACATAACGTCTTGAAAATGTAAGAGGCTTTATGAGATTACTCCAAATATGATGACATATAATACTTATCGTTATTGCTTTGAGAATTTAATTTTTTATATATTTTTTCGCCATTGCAGATTTATAATTGCAAATATTTTTTAAACCATGCGTGATCTCATAGAATAAGAGTTAAAAAGAGAAATAAAAACTAATTTTCCTTCCATTTGTTTTAAACTCTGTAATAGATGAGGCGATAAGAATCATTTGTAGAATCCGCTTAGAAATGTCCGATATGCTCATTATCTTTCTTCACTTAAAATAATAACTTCAAATGAGGTTCTTTCATTTCACAAATTGAGTATCATTAGATCAGTCATAAAAACACTTCGCAATCTTTTTTTTATACTAAAAATGAGTAAAATTTTAAAATCACATGTGTTGTTACAATTTCAGCCGTTTTTAGTTAATATAGTCTCAAATTTTTATTCAGTTAAAATATGACTTTTGAATATTTGTTATACATTAAATTCCTCATTGGGATGTTTTACCGAAATCTATAATTTGGTTGCTAGACGTTCATAAGATTGAAAATATAAGTATCTTAAACTTTGTTTTGTTTTATAAATAAATTTTACTAAAATATTTATAATAATAATTTGCTATTTCAATATTTTATTCTGATATTCGATATTAAATTTTTACTTCATCAGAAAGGATATTTTATTTTGTTATGGACTCTGAATATAGAAAAAAAATTCTATAATCTTTGGAAACAAATTCTTTCTTTTGAGTTACACGGATTTGTCCTACAAATTACTTTTTTAACTATCAGCAATTTTGAATTATGAAGATTACTTATTTTTTATTAAGTATTGTGTTAATGCATTTATTTCTTAGACAGCTGGATACAGGGATCAATAAAGCAATAATATACGGCCCTGTCGAATGCAAATAACCATTATAATAAAATAAAAGGTAAACAATTTTTGTGCCTATTAAATTTAAACCATTCTATATTCAAAATTTTTCACCAGGTTTTTGTTGGGAATTCCAGGAGTATAGATGCACCGGGAGATTAATCTCAAAACAAACAAAACGTTCCGACAAATGCTAAAAACAACGTTCCGAGAGTTATCGAATGGAAAAAGTCGCAATAAATTCAATATAAAGAAATGAGTATTGTGTTAATTTGAATTTCTAAATAAAATTAGGCATTCATATCCAGGGGTTGAAAAAGTGAACGCCTAAGTAATAATCCAATTTAGGGGAAAGGACATGTTTTGTGTGAACGTATTGTTTGCAAATGCCTCTCTTGAAATGCAAAACAAATTTTTCTTGAACAATTTCGGTTTTTCATTTTTAGTAGCACATGCTAATTTATTTTGAGATTGAAATAGTTATTTAAAAACAATTTACTAAATTAAAAATCAATATTCATCTGTCGTATAACTTTTGAAACATTTCGATTCTACTCTAACCTTAGTCAAAATTTGTTTTCACCTTGCTTAAATGTTCGTGCCCTGATACAGTCGCACCTGATAGTGCCTTACTATGACACCTGAGAAGGACAAAAATGCAAAGTCGAATAAACAAATAAAAAGAGTAATCCATCGCTATATCAAGTAAGACAAGGCATTGGATATTATTAATATTAAATAAAACTGATATATCATTAATATTAAATAAAACTGAAATATCATTAATATTAAATATAACATTAGTATTAAATACAACAATTATTTTAAATAAAAACATATGACTTATCATATGGATACTGTGAATTTTTCATTGCAGGTTTGAAAACCCTTCGTGAGCCAAGGACTCAAATCCTCAAAATCCTTGACTCAAATCTCAGTTATTCCTCTCTATTACCCTCCAAAAGGTTGCGTCTGTCTTCCTACCAATTTATTTTTTTAGGACTCATGGATTCCCATGTTTGTTACCTTTGTAAAAATGCAAGATCTTATAACAATAAGTATGTAGACACATAATGGTTTTAAATATATTTGTCCATGAGTATTGCTAAGGTAGAGGATTTATAGCTTAGTTACTAAGCACATGGCATTTGAAAAAAAAGGGATTTCTTAGTTTAACATGCAGCTTATACGTTTACTTGGGGATGTCAGCGTCCGTCACGAGTTTAAATTATAAGGTGTGAACTGAGCACCGAGATTCAAAAATGCAATGAAAGATTAAAACAATTCTAAACATTACTGTGAAATGTATTAAAGTTGTATTAAGGAACCATACGAGTATCTATTCGGAAGAAAGAGTTTCTAACGTTCACTTTCCGGTGTAACTTGTGGTACTTGAATCAAAAGAAAATTTTATCAATGTGATTTTCCTTCTGAAAGAGAAATAGTCGTCAAGTTTTTTCCCCAAAATTAATTTTTCAAGTGTGAATTTTAAATGATACAATCGAATCATTGAAAAAATTGCTTCTCGGAGTTCCATTTTTAACTCCAAAAATCAAAGGAACATATAGTTGTCAATGTTTCTAATTTCATAACCTGATTAACAGGAATGTATTTAAATAATAGATTAAACTCTACTTAATAATGTAAAAGTATTATTCATCTGCATGTACAAAGTTTTATTGAATTATTCATTTTATATATTAAATGAAACTAACGTAAATACTTTCTGATTCCAGGATTTTTACTTATCTTTTTAAATACTTGGTGATGCTACAGGATATATGCCACAACCATGCTCAATATTTGCTGCTAATACGTTATTGTATTTTCAGTTGTTAAAATTTTAATTTTTCACTAACATATTATTAATATGCTGTAAATTTTCCTCTCTTCTTCACTCAATCCAACAATCTAGAAATGTGCTATAGAATACGTTGTTAATTTACAGTATTTTCGTTCAATATCGTTTTAACTGTTGACATCCGTAAAACCCAATTTTCCTTCTATCCATTGGAGGACTTTCACCTATGTCCTCCTGTTCTCCAGTAGGCGAACTTGCAGAGCATTTCAATCAAAGTATGCTACAAATTATTCAGAAGTCTCGAAGAAACACACAGTCAAATATGTGCAAAGGTGTTTAAATAAATGCTTGGTTATTGAAAGTCATATGGAAATAAATAATAATACTATTCCGCTGCCTACAAGTTTGCTTGCTTGCGCCATAGGAATGCTCTTGATTGCAGGTTGCAGTCAGTTTAAAGAAATATCTATTAATTCATGGATGGCACAAATATTTCAATATTTAAAAAAATTGCAAATATCATTTACAGTTCTTGCATGAATCTCAGTAGTCCGAAACATTTCAGAATACAATCCCTTTAGACAAATATCTCTTAATACATGGATGACGCAAATTCGATTTAATATTTCTAAAATTACAAAAACAAAATGAGATACTTGTATGTAGAAAAACAATGCATTCTATTTATGGAAACATTTATAATTATATCAAAGGTGCATATATATATATATTTATATATATATATATATATATATATATATATATATATATATATATATATATATATATATATATATATTAATTTGACGACGTGAAATAAAATTGTTTCATGCAATACAGTAGTGTACTGTACTGTAAGGTGCAGTTTATTTACGTAAATATATAGCAATATATAAATGGCCCTATTAAAAGCTGCTAGGGCAAATATACAAATCATTAAATTACTGCAAGTCCCTATTTTTGTTCCCAGGATTTTTATAGGGTATTTAAAATTCTACGTGCAAAAAAGGTATACACATAAGCCGTCTTGTAAACGCATTTATTTTTCCAATCATTGTGCCCAAAACATCAATATTTCAGGGGGAAAATCAACTGCTTAAAGGGAGCATAAATCATGGGTAATGAAAATTTTATTCAGAGTTGTTTTCATAAGAACGAAATAAATTTTTACTTCTTCTTAGAAATAGGAGGAAAGCTTTAAATAAAGCAATATACCGCAAGATTGATTTGTCGCAAGTAAAGTTTCCTTGGAGAGGTTTCTTCGATGAAGTGTATCGTATTTACGCTGAATTCTTGAGAATTCTATTTTGAAGCGATATTCTATAGAATAGCCACAGGAGGCTTATCGTAATTCCGGCTTTTATGCTGCTCTTTTGAAACTCTATAGAATTCTATGTCATGATTTCCCTATGCGAAGCAGTGTCGTTTTATAAGAAACGTTTAACTGCAATCCCCGTTGTACGGTTAGCTCTTCCTTTGTATAGCTTACGATTCCATGAATGTTTTATAGATCATGTTAATATGAATATTATACATGCGACACCAGGTTAGTTAGTAACTGAAATATCATGTCTTTCTGCAATTTTGCACTTATTAAAGCCCACAACGCTTATCAAATAAGGGTTGTTGTTATCCATTTAAAAGTGTATTTAAGATATAATAATTTGTATCATTTTTTAATTTTTTCCCACAGTGTGGGCTTGGATTCGGACCGTGGCAAAACCACAAATCGTTCCCCCCTCCCCCTCAAGCTAAGAGATACAACTCAAAAATGAAGAATTTGAGAAATATCAACTTTTAACACTATGTGTTTTAGCAGTATGTCAGTATTTATGTCCTGAGGCAACTGAAATTTTATGACTTCTTTTAATTTTACGCGAAATATGCACACTTTTACAAAGTTATATTCGATAGTAAAGAGGGGGAGAAAATTTTTTGTATACCTACTAAGACTGACAGCCGTCAAGTTAACGGCAATATAGAAAACAGGCAGAAATCTTCAAAATAATACCGAAAAAATGTTAGTTACTTTTCCTCTTTTTCCCCTTTTCCAAATAACAAAAATATTGGCTCTTCGGACAAAATGGTGCTGAAAAATAAGGACTCCAAAAACCATGCATATATTTTTACGGATAAACCATACCAGATTGTCAGCACGGCATACCTACATAAAAATATACCTAAATATATACAAATTTATTATATATTGGTATGAAATAGCTCAAAATTTAAAACATTTAACGATCTATGAAAACACTAAATATTTTAAATTCTTGATTTCTGTTTTAGGCGACAAAGTGACGCCCTTCAGTCTTTTCAGTAAGAAAATAATTCCCGTCTTTCTAGTGTTAAAGAATACTATAAAGATTGAACTAGCATTACAATAAAACTGACACAACTGCTCTCGGGTGGACAAATCGCAAGATAGGGATGTGTCGCTTTTCGTGCACGATGGGACACATCATAATATTTTTTCAACGACATAACCTCAAAATCGCCGTTTTTTTGACTTTGTCACTTTTATTGTCTGGGTGCGAGATTTTCAATTGCTGTCTCCTCAGACAGAGTAGTATTGATTCGCGCATATGGTTCTCCTATAATTAGCATATATATCCAACGAAAAAGCGTGGTATTTACGGGCGAATGTCCTCAGTACTATATACACTGAAACCTCTCTATCTGGCCACCTGTATTCGACGGCTACCCCAATAAACTGCCATATGTAGTTCAAAACCGTTTAAAGACCCTACAAAGCCAACGTTATGGAAGAAAACTCTTTTCGATGGTCATCTCTCAAAACGCCACTTTTATTCGGAACCATTAATGGTCGCCGTAGAGAATTTTTATTGTATATATATATATATATATAAATTACAGGACAAATCACAATCAATCACTCCAACATCGTCTTCAGTGGCGACTTTCTGGCTTTAGATTAAATGAAAAAATATAGACCTATGTAGTGACTACTGAAAACAATATACGACTTACGATTTATGCGTGTTTTCACTTCTGAACCTCAGTTTTCTATGCATTTTAACGAACTGAGACCATTAGTGTTTTTCTTTCCTTACCTTCTTCAGTTCTCCAATATTTGTTTTCCTGTTCATTTTTGAGAGAAAATATTCGAACGCTTTATGTGAGAGAGGGTATTTCAAGATTTTAAGTTAACCATATGAAAAATATGCCTGTAGAATGTATTTTCAATTCATAGCGAAATTGTTTATTTCAGCACTATTAGGTTTTAGAATACTGCTCCTTACAACTCTTTTATTCCATTCCATAATATTATCCGCCTATATACTAAACAATATTTACTCCCTTATGTACTTCGAAAATTTTACACATAATATAGAATATTTCAAGAATTGAAAAACCTTAAAGTTTCATTCAATCACGTAAATTTTAGCTTCGTTACTTTATATCTAAAATATTTTTTCGATACAATTAATGACGTTTATATATTTATTGCCTGAATCAGATATCTTGTTTTTTTAACGTTTGAAGTAGATTTCCTCGGCTTTTATCTAATAATTATTATTTTCTTGGAATTGAATTTCACACATTTAAATTTCAAAAATCGCCATCAACATGAAATTGGTCCAATAATTAAAACGATAAAAATCAAACGGCCTTTGTTTTTAATTATGTAATCTTTTCATGGGAATTATCAAAACTGTAATTGCGGAAATAACGGCCTATTATGCACAAGGTAGTTATTAAAGACATAAACAATAAAGATTCATGTAGATGGCGACACTTCCGATTACACCCCATTTGGCGAAAATTCTAATTAAATGTTCAGATTAAGGTCATCTTAGGAGAAGAATCATTAATACACCTAGTTTTGGTTTCATGCTCGGTAGTTGGATGATTATCATATCAAAATGATTTCTTGTTTCAGAGGATAACGTTCAAGACATCATAATTATAATTAGAAGGTTATTAGAAGATAAATACCACAGGGTATTTTTAACGCAATATTTTATAATTTTTCTTTTTCGTGAATATTCAAACTCGTTTGTTTAGCTTGAAATATACTTTTCTTATTAACCTTTTCCTTACGGGGTGGGATAACATGATCCCAAGAATACGGGCCCAAGAATGAATATATATATATATATATATATATATATATATATATATATATATATATATATATATATATAGTGGAATCTCGATCGATCGTTCCCCGAATCATCGTTTTCCCGTATGTGTCGTTTATTTCACTCAGTCCCAACGATCATATTTCTCTGTTATGCATCTCTATCGTTTTCCCGCATTTGCTGTTCAGTTCAGTCGGTCTCTTGAAAAACGATAGATCGAGATTCCACTATATATATATATATATATAGATAGATAGATAGATAGATAACCCCCTTAATGGCCGTTCTTACAAAGGGGGTATGAAATTTCCCGTCCTTAAGAGGGAATCGGGAAAATGGGCCCCGTAAGGTAAAGGTTATAGGAAACTTACATGCCGTTCATATATTAATATTTCATTAAGTATCTTTCCTGCATTTGCAATGTTTTAGCCTCATTCGTTTTTAGTTTTATCTTTTGAAAAAGATATGCCGTGCTGTGAAAATACGAATTTTTAATAACCTCATCATAGTACACCTCTTCTTACTTATTAGTAACTCAAGGGACGATGGGGTCAAAAGTCAATAGTATGTACTATTTAACACGGCTCCTAAGTCCTAAATTATTCGGGCAAACAGATGGACCCCTCAGTTGCGTACTCAGGCTATTCCGTAGAGAATGGTCTGCAGGTTTATTCACGCCGCATATATATATATATATATATATATATATATATATATATATATATATATATATATATATATATATATATATGAGTCAGTTTTATGATTAGTGATTATTATTAGTGACTCATTATTTGACCTTACATTATTTTTACCATTTTTAGAGTTTTCTGCTATGTTATGAAATTGAACCCGAATTTTTGATTCCGAGATAGGTACTCGCCCTAATGAATTACTCTACATTTAGGACATATTATTTACGATCACCTTTCTCACATCCCCTTCACCCCCCCCCCCTATTTTTTAGAAAGAAAATGCCAGAGGATATTCATGACATGGATATTTATTTTGGATGAAGTTTAACTTTGTAGCATTTCCAATCACATTTTCTCATAGGATTCTTCTAAAACGGTCACGTGATACAACTTCTTAATATAAAATGACTGGGAATTCCGATAGTTTTTTCTGTCTAACCTTGAAACCGATAGCGTTTCAATTCCACTACCTGCTTTGACGAACAGCTCTTATTAGCTGCCCTCATTATTATAAATTACGAATGTTTAATTATTTTTGCAACTTAATGGTTATAGTATAACTATATCACTAAACATATGTGTTCTGTGGTGAATAAAGAATGCATTCCCTACCGGTATCGATGTAATTAGCAATAAAGTGAGATTTATTAAAGTGACAACGAGATCCTTATTTTACCCGCAAAACATTAAACATTTTACATAAATCCAAAACCCTACTCCGTAAGTTTGCTTCTTCAGCAATTAAGAACTAATTGATCATAGTAACAGCTAATAATACTTTAATATTGTTAAAAATTGTGCGATTTAAATGACTATAAAATACTTGAAAAATTTCACTATAGTGTATTACAAAATAAATTGCAATTTAAGATAGATATGATACATTTTATCAAGTAATTAGGAATGAAATTTATTCACAGACTATTTATAAAAGAACTAGACGTAAAGAGCTATAGTAATTGGAGATGAAATGCAGTAATCAAACATTCCTTGATATTCATAAAACTGAGATTACATGAACAATTTAAAAGCTGCATTTGAAAAGTCAAGAATTATTTACCACAATGGATTTATAAGAATCATCCATTTACAAAAAGAATCATATTTTTGTTAAAGATTCGTTGAAATTTTTTTGTATTAAAAGTGTATATAGTTAAAATTTTTTTTTTTACATAATGCTGATGGAAATGTTTTGATAAAATAAGTATGCTCGGAAAATGTTCATATATTGAAAAGGAACCCCTAAAAGCTATTTCAGATGTACGTGAATTACTTAGCGGACAGCTTTAAAGCAATTTCAGTTTCTGCCATACATGCATTGTCTAAAACTTTATCAGTATTTTGCATTTTACTAATTTTTAAAACATAAAAAGTGTTTCCATATAAAATGTTTGCAAATATTTCATCTAATTAGAATTTACTGTTGCGTTTAAAAAATATTCTTGCTTCAGTTAATATCACCTAATTAATAGCATTTACAATAAAATATGTAACATGAATCTAAACTTTAATATTGATACATAACCGACGAATCAAAAAAATTGTACTTTAACGTATCAAATATGATAATATGCAAATATGGTGAAAACGAATAAATTTAAATTATCTAAATATACCATATTAATTCGCGATAAAAATTTATTTATCAATATGTTTTATTTTAATAATGCATCTTTTCTGCTTTAATGGATATGGAAAAGGGATTAAAAATCATTATTTTCATACAGCCTAGTAAATTTTATGTTAAATTAAATTGAATCTAATAACGGAAATTGCCGATGTCTTAACGAAAGAACTGTAAAAAAACCTTTTATTTTAATTTGAATGCAGATAAAATACATAGTATAATACAGATGTTTTTTTCTGAAATTAAACACTCTTTTATTTCCAAGCGAAGTAATTTTAAATTCCACTGCAGTAAGGATGAAAGGGATATTTTGCTGAAATTTTTACATATATTAAATTTATAAGGTGGTAATACATTTATCCACTTTTTAAAAAAAAATCTTTAAAACTGACCGTATTTTTCATAGGAGATAAATGCTACTAGAACTTCGGTGTAATAATAAAATGAATCTTTTAAGGAAATTATGTCCATGTTCCGTCTATACGACTCGAAGAAAAATAAATAAACATTTCAAAATAAGGGGATTAAATTAGTAAAAGCTTTAAAATTATATTTAAAATATGTAAATATTAGTTTTCTTAACATAAATTATTAAATGTGCCGTATTGTTGTAATGCGGTTAGTTATAAATCATTCGAATTATTTTTTACACTTAGAATGTCTATAAGACATTAATGAATTTGACAAAAAGGATTCACGAGAGGTCAAATTAATATCCGATATAACTTTTCTGAAATAATTAATAATTAGTAAGTGTAAGATAAAGTAAGATTATGATAATAGGAGCAAGAGAAAAATAAATGTTTTAATATTAGAGGATTAATTAATATTTTTTAGCATTTTAATTAAAGAATCTAAATATTTAGATTTCTTAACTTAAATTATTAAATGTGCCGCATTGTTGTTCTGCAGATAGATATAAATAATTTGATTTATTTTTTTACACCTTGAACGTTTATAAGACATTAAGAATCTTCACTAATATTATTCTGGTAAGATCAAATCTATATCAAGCATAACTTTAAAATAAGTGAAAGAAAAACTTTTTTCTTTGTGACACGTCATATTTTACAGCAAAAAAAAAAAAAATGAAAATGCAAAGTTGGAAGAATGCTGCGAATTTCGTCCCGTTCGGCGAGAAAAAAAAAATCCTCACTCACCGTGCGAAGAACAATTATTATTCCCACAAAACCGAATTTTCTTCGGAGACGTGCCGCATATTAGGCGATCCATTTCAACGCCACTCTCCCAACGCATGCAGATACTGACACTATAACAAATCTCGCAGCTGTAAAAATCATTCAGTTTTTCCTCTGCCACAGAAGACGATGACGGGACCCGAAATTTTTCCCTTCCGTCTCCGAAACTAAACGATCGCGCTTTGATCACGGATCCCCCCAGTCCTGTCCTGTAACCCAAAGGCGTGGGAGTACTGTGTAGCAGAAGCGCCCCCTCGCGGAGTACTTTTTCCTGTGTGTGTGTGTGTGGAAGACTTCGCAAGATGCGTGCAAAAATGTACAATAGCTCGAGGGGGAAAATGCATATTGCTTTGTGTCAATATACATTGCTCATTGCGACTGAACCTCAAAGTGAACCGCCGAGGATGATTTCCGAATTTGAGGAAAGAGTTCATGGGGAATATAATTCTCATTGGGGGAATATGTAAGGGAACGTGACGTCACGGGAGGCAACAGGTGCTTTCTGTTGCCATAGAAACTAAATGGGTTTCGAATATCGCCGGGACGAAACTGAGAGGCCCGGGATTTGAAATGTCTTCTATTAAGACTTTAAAGATCTCGAAGAAAAAAAGAAAAAAAAAAGTGAGAGGATGAAATCTTTAAAATTGAACTTTCGCAGCATTATGCATAAAACCTGAGTATCCTAAAAAAATTTAAAAAAGGTACCGTTGATTTATTATGTATGCTAATCTAATATCCAAATTTAAGACTGTATTTTAAAATGGAGGGAAAATGACATTCCAGTTTAAATATGTAACTTAACATAAAAGGGTTATTCTGCTGCAAATTTTTAAAGGTATTGGATCTCTAATATTCCTTAAGAAATGAATGACTCAAACGATAAGTAATATGTCTTCAATGTCGAGATACAAGAAGCAAATAAATAACTTTGAAGTCTCAAGATAAATATCCCTATATACAGTCGGACCTCTATTTAACGAACCTCTATTTTGCGAATTACTCTATTTTGCGAACTTTTCCTTGGAACCAAGAAAATTTTACGAATTTCTTCGTAAAATAACCTCCAAATAGCGAAGTGCATTCTCTATTTAATGAACTTTTTCTTGTGATTCAATAAATTTTTCTCCATATTTCTCAAAATATTTCTGAACATTTCAGACTAATTCTTTCTTAACACATTTAACACAATAACTTTCTTTTAAACACATTCCGACGTAGATTACAGTTTAAAGAAAATACGTCTGAAGGGGTTTTGGTGCATTGCAAAGATGCGAGACGTATTATGAGGTAAAGCAGTTTTTCAAACAAAAAACTCAGACAAAATTAACAAACTTTACAAATAATTAAATTTAAGGACGCATGTGGTAATGTAAGATTAAAATTACTTGTTAGAATAAATGCGATAATGTCATTAAAATTCATTAATTTTAATATAATTTTTTATATGTATACCCGGACAATGTTTTGTTTTATTCTTGTTTTCTTTGCAGATTTCTGCTTGATAAGTAAGATATATAAAACAAATAGACATTAATTTACAAAATAAAGGTGTGATTAATTACTTTTATTAATAATATTTAGTGTTTATGAATTTAAAATCTGTCTTGTGTAGTTTAAAGTATTTTAAAAGGTAAATCTCTAATTAACGAATTTTCCATATAACGAACTTTTTTTCGGGATTTAGTGACTTCGTTAAATAGAGGTCCGACTATATATATATATATATATATATATATATATATATATATATATATATATATATATATATATATATATTATATATATATATATATATATATATATATATATATATATATATATATATATATATATATATATATATATATATATATATATATATATATATATATTATATATATATATATATATATATTATATATATATATATATATATATATTATATATATATATATATATATTATATATATATATATATATTATATATATATATATATATATATATATATATATATATATATATATATATTATATATATTATATATGTATATATATATTATATATATATATATATATATATTATATATATTACAGATATATATATGTATAATATATATATATATATATATATATATATATATATATATTATATATATATATATATTATATATATTATATATGTATATATATAATATATATATATATATGTATAATATATATATATATATATATATTATATATATATATATATATATATATATATCTATATATAATATATATATATATATGAAGGCCTTATTTGAATAGTGGTCCAACTCAATTCTTGTTCATTTTGAGATACAGAGCCTTAAAGTCTAATGAGTGCTGAGAAATGACTGCAGTAGTCTGATTTGTAAAGCCCTCTGTTGGGAGCAGAAATAAGTTGGAGGTGTACCAGTTTAAAAATAAGATATAAATGACTTGTATGAATATGAAAATGATGGTAACTTCATTTTTTTAAACGTGCAGTTGAACCAGTATTCAAATAATTCCTTCATATTTATATATTATAATTTTCTATACCTTTTATGAAAAGTATATTTTAGTTTAGGCTATTTCCCTTTCTGCAATCTGTATGTATCGTAAGTCTCTTATTTTCATAGTCGTACTTATTTAAGTTTCATATATGGTCATAATAATATAGTATAGACATGTTTATAATCGCAGACAAAAATCACAGACTGATTTGCAATTCAGTATTTTTGTTAAAGTGATCATTACTCTTCACATCGCTATTATAAGGAAAATCTGTCGAATAGAAATTAACTTGTGAATTATTAATTTAATAAACATATTAAACATACCAAACTGAACTACTCTTTATATAATATAATTAAACAGGAATTTATTTAGAGAAGTAATATCAGTTTAATTATAATGACTTTATTAAGAACGACACGAATATTAAGTAGTATGTATTAGGCAAACAACATTACTAACTTAAAAATTATAAACTTTTGCTTATAATGCAATTTTATTGAAATCTTAATAAAATGCCTTATAGCGATAATGAATAGTTAACAATAAATAACAATAATTGCAGTATTTTTAAAGATTCACGTATTGTTTCGCAGTGCTTAAACATCCCTGAAAAAAATTTAAAAATCACAATACTGTCTAATAAATTTTTTTATCAAGCATAAAAATTTTCACTGTCTATTTTAATTTGAAAAATTCGAATCCATTTTTCTTGAAACTGTATTCCAAATTGGAAATTTCTAAATCCATATTGGAAATTTCTAAATTGGAAAATAAAAGGTAAAATATGTTTATAATATGGCATATTTTTCTCTTTACTCGCTCAAAGTTAGGATGCAGTAGAAAATTCCATTAAACAGAAAATTTTGTGAAGAGAGAGAGGTTCCATTAAATTCAATAGACTCTCCTGTTATAACGGATGCATTACATTGGAGGATGTAGAAAATTGCGGTAAAAGGGCCTGGGTTTTTTCTTTAATTTTAAACACAAAGTGTAAAGATTCCCTTGATGTTCCGATACCTTTTAATACATCGTTCTGAACAATTCTATATACTGTTCCAAACAATAAAGAAAATTATAATTCTACTCAATACATGCTTTTTCAAAAAGATTTAATATAAAATTTCATAAATTTGTTAAGATGGGAACAAGCAGCATAGTTTTGAAACTGTAATATTTAATTATCAGAAAATTGTCATTAATAAAGAGAATATTTTCGTAATTTGTGGGCATTTTTTCTTAAATTGTAGTTCAAAGTTTAGTTACGTAAAATAATTCCTTAAATAGGAGACTTTCTTAGATGGGAGGACTTCTGTTAAGCACAGAGGAGTCATGAAGAGGATCCATTGTAGTTATTGAGTTTACTGTAGTGTTTGCTAAATAAAGAAAAAATTTAAATTTCTCTCTGCAAATCAACGTAAATGTTTTTCAAATATCCAACAATAGAAATGCTTGAGGCATCCAGAAAACTTCCCGTTAAAGGGTTGGTGGACATTACAAAGCAATTTTTAAAATTTTTACCTCAGAAGTATGAAATATTGCATACAAATTCATTAAAGTATAATTATATCAAACACCTTATAAAATATTGTAAATATTTCAATTTTTTTTTATATTTAAAAAATTTAAATTATTATTTTATAAATACACCTTGTAGTCCAATTTTTAACTTCTCCCTTAATTTTGCATTTATATTGCTTAAAAATCATTTTGAACAGAGTATGTATTACTTTGTGTTTTCTTTGAATCCTTAATTTTTAGGAAATATTTTTTTATGCTTGTACTCTGAATTTTCGTAAAATTTTTGTACTTTTCAACATTTAAGTTAAACTTTGATAATCTGAATGATGTGGAAACCTGAATGGATACATTATTTTAATATGTTAGAGGAGTCTTTATTATCTATCTATATATATAAAACAGTTCCGTAACTGACTGACTGATTGACTGACTGACTGACTGACATACAACGCACTGACCAAACCGCTGGACCTACAGGACTGAAATTTTGCAAGACGATTCTTCATATAGTTTAGGGATGCACTAAGAGAGATTTTTGAAAATTCTTCTTAGATTTTTTTAAATTAAATTTTTAAGCTGTTTTTGCAACATTCTTTAAAGTTTGCATTTAAAATAATAATCCGAGGGTTATAAAATTTATATCACAAGAAAGATCATAAAAATTCCTTTAAAATGAAATCATTTTTGAATCTTTACCTCTATTTTCTGATTTTTGGTGAATTTTTAAAGATTAATTTTTAGAATTTAATTTGAATGTTTTCTTCTACATTATTTTGTCTAAAAAAATATCCTTTACGATTATTTTATAAATATATGTTTTCGTTTTTTTAACATCAATTGCATATATTGATCATCGTATTTATTATATATATATATATATATATATATATATATATATATATATATATATATATATATATATATATATATATTGCATTAATTGCATACATAACCGTTGTATTTAATTTGAATGTACTCGGTAGCGAAGTAGGGGTTTTCAGCTAGTAAATAATGTAAAATTTTATCAAAAATTATGACGCGAGGAGCATTTCAAAGACTTGCAAATCTGAAAATGACTCATTTTGAGAAAAAGCTATTTAAAATATATTTTTCACCTATCTTTAATATTTACTTTTCTAAAGCCTCCAAGTTTCCATTTTTCTTTTCACTGTACATATTTTAAACGCATTTTATTCCAATATTTACATATTTTTAAAGTAATAATGCATCAAAAATTATCCAATTTTTGTTCGATTATTTGGTAATTTGAAAGTCCACCATCCCCTTCAATCTAAACAGAAGAATTACGAAGCGTCTTTAGACCTTGTACACTAAACATGTTATTCTCAACAGCGGAGGATTAAGAGCCCCAAAGACCTATAGAAAATTCATATTTGAGAACCACTCGAATCCTCTTTAGGACCCAATATCTTCCGTTTTTCGTCTATAAACTTAAACAAAGTTAGAGAACCCTTTTGCCCCGGTAGAACATGCTTTTATAGTTTCTGCACGTTAACGGGATAAATTTTCCTTAACTTCTGTGTTTCGTCACCATTTGAACTATTTAATATTATCAATATTTATCTTTAAACAGCCACTAAACAAATTTCCTTATTAAAATTCATTATAAGAAAAAGTTTATTTTTTTTTCCTTTTATTCTGAAAACAATTAATTCGAAAGGTTTTGATAACAAAACACAAAATAAAGAGTATTGATTACTGATTATACATAAATAACAACTCGAACAAAAATTATACATACATATGCTCTCACAATAATCTCCATGATTTGTACTATACATTAATAGGGAACATCCCCTTAAAAACTTCAAAAAAATCGATTTTTGGTTTTTACTATATTCTGATTTTTGGGACATTTCTCAACAATATGCAAAACGGCGCATAAAAAAATTGCATTATTTCTCGAGTTATGAGAGTTTATGTAAAGCTCACTCTGTTACCATGGCCATGTATATTACAACTTTCACTTCAGTTTTCTAAAATATGTAAATTTTTGGATTACGCGCTTTGTTACTCCCAAACTATGTGTGCTAGATACACAAAATTTTTTATCAGATTTGTAATTTAAGCTTCTTTACATACTAAAACGAAAAAAAATGAAAATAAATTTGTAAAAAAAATGTTTACACTTGAAAATTTTTCTAAACAATTGCTAAATTTTATTTATTTTTTATATTTTATGAAAATTTTTCAATTTAAACTATATTTTTTGTATATTTTTTAGTTTTACATTAAACTTGAGTATATTATTAATTTAATTTCACCATAAAATAGCTTCTGTATGCATATTTCTTAATTTTATGATGCGCGAAACGTCCAAAGATTTTTTTTTCCCTTTTTAGTAATGCGTACATTTAAAAATAAAATCTAAAAATTATTTATGGATTTACAAGTGCTATTTTTCTATAAAATATAGCTGAAGAATTGCAATTTTGATATAAAACAAAAAAAATTATATATATATATATATTTATATATTAACATATTGGAGTATATATTATTGGATATACTATATATTAATATTATTGGAGATTCAGTACATCGAATTTGATCATGTTTACGGTCATTTCAGTGTAGTCAAAGGTAGTGTGCCCCCTTAATATATTTATAGCTACGACAATTTACAAAATTATTTTCTATGAAGGTTAGAATCATAAAAAAATTAAATGCTTGTTAGTTAAATAATAATATTTAAAAAATTCTCAATTAGCTTTAAATTTGTAAAATATCGTTCCCCAGTAGCATTTCTAATGTCCAGGGTGAAAATAATAATGGTAAAATAATTAGATTTTTTTCAAGTTAACAATTCTAATTTATGGTTAGGAATTTACTGACATCAACTTATCAGCTGAATCATGAAAACGTAGACTATATAGTTAGGTTGTGCTGAAGTCCCCTAATTTTTAAAGGCCATAAGCGTGCGATTAGTGCGACTATTCAGCAATCCGCGTTTGAATCCCAGTAAACAACCTTACCTTTTTTTATCAATTTAGCGTACCAAAAATCAGTATTTTTTTAAATGAAAATTTTCCAAGCAGGTATTTTAAATACATTTATTTCATAAAATTGAGTAAAAATAAACTTGTCATTTTCAATTATTTTCATAATTTTCATGTATGGTAAACTCGGGCTGTCGTGAAAGGTTCACCAGTGTACTGAGTAGTCGCTCTCGTATATTGCAATGAGACTTCCTGAATCTCTAATGGTTCCAGATTCCCATCCACTATCGCTATACGTATTCAGCTCGATTTTTCAAAAATATGAAATTACGTATATTTTTATCGCCACTTGACTCGGTTCTAAATTACTGGACCGGCCTGTAGGGGGTAATGCTGGACACCTATACAGTGCCACCTTAAATTAATAGTCAGCATTCTCGCCGTTTATCTAAGAACTAATGGCGTCATAACCAGTATTATGCGCATTTGTAATAGATAAAACGTATATTTTTCAAATAAAACCGCCAATAATAGCCTAACTTTATTAGCTGAACATCTAATAAAGTTCGAAAATAAATAGATACATATACTATTTCAAATTGCCAGTTAAAATCAAACTCTCAATCGTTACAACGTGTAAAATATTCTCCAAGTTTACAAGAATTTTCGTCTCAAATATTCCTGTTATAATAATAAGACAGAGTAACATAACATGTACATGACGCAATCTTGGAGTCAAGTGATCCTGTAAACTATTTTTAGAAATGCATTAACTAGTAGCAAACTAGTTACGGCTTGTTGGTTTTTATGATCGTTTCTTGCCGCCTGCGCTTTTATTATAACTGGTTAGTGATATCGGTTGAGTGGGTTGCTCTTGTGTAATATACGTTATGCACAAGACAGTTTAAAGCACTTAAGAACTTCAATGCGTAAAGTTAAAAACTACTTTATTCGGCCATAATTTTTAAAGGGCATTTTTGTGCTACGAAAATCATGATTACAGCCAATTAAAGGAAACTCACTTTGATGCGTTGGAGATATAATTATGTTTAACGCACAATAACTAACTAATAAATGCGCAGAATCAATAACGATCTTAAAGAATAATACATCTGAATATTAGCATCAATATAGCGGAAAATGAAACCAAAATGTTTTTCGGCTACCTGTAATGAAACTATGCTCACATTTTATAATTTTTTTTGTGTATGAGCGAAATTATATTACTCAATTAATTCTGACACACGTGATTCTAGTATTTATTTCTGTGCAATTGACCTTCGAGATCAGAATGAGAGGGTTCGAGCCACATCGTTATTTGAAAACCGTTTAAAATTGGCTTAAAGCTGTGGCGAAACAACACGGCTATACATCACAGAAAAACATTATTTCGCATTTACTGGTCGAGGGACTACACAACATCAACACGTTCAAATAACCCAATAAATCTTTCTTTGTTAAGAAAATAATCACTTAGACGGCACTGAGGCCGGAATGGCGAACACCCCCGAAACTGTCTCTTCACTCCACTTCGTTCAGTACGAAAATTCTTACAGTTCCTCATTTCACTTCGTTTCATTCAGTTCAAATATTCTTACAAAACTTAATGAAATGAAAAGACGTTCGTAATGCTCCAAGAACATCCACCAACTATTCCTGTTACCTTATCAATTATTATTAAAATTACAAAACTATATCAAAGCAAGCCCGTCTAATAAAAAATGAAAAACTTCTTTATTTCACTCCCTGTTCATATTAAATGAATGGCTGCTCAAATATATAAATGTATATACCTCTTAAAGACTTCATATTGAATTCACCAGTAATATAACACCAAGATTTTGGCAATACTAAAATATATATCCTTTATTATTGATATCCTTTCTTAGTAAAGAAATTTGCATATTCATAAAGATATTTGCATATTAATAGGGGAATAGATCATATTTTAAATTACTACATGAATATATATAAGAGTACATAAATATTACAGATATATTATCGATTCTCCTGGTGTCGTTTACACCTTAAATGTAACTTGGATGTTAGAGCATATGTAAAATAATTTACTGCCTGGAAATAAAATATCTCTAAACACTTTATATTTTACATTCACCAGTATAATTATATGCTGGTGAAAATGATAAGCAGAAAAGCAATTTAATTCTAATTTAGCTGTTGTGGGTTTCTCCTGTAGTTGTCTTAGACTTCCAGATAAATAATTCTTTATTTTAAATTCTAGTGACAGATAAATTTGTAATACTTTCAAACATCCTCATATTTAATCCTTCTTAATACCAATATATATATATATATATATATATATATATATATATATATATATATATATATATATATATATATATATATATATATATATATATATATATATGTGTGTGTGTGTGTGTGTGTGGTCGAACCTCCATATATCGAAGTAGCAAAATGCCGGGAAAAAAATTCGATCTATAGAAATTTCGATATATAGAATTGATCTTAGTTTTATCATAATTCTCCTAAAACATTAAAATTAAAGCTAATTTTTGTATATGAAACTCCATTTCTAATTTAATAAAATGAATTTAACGAATCACATTAAATGAAAGTTAATAACTAAAAAATGAATTAATATGAAAGATTTATTGAGTACTATATACCTTTTAAAAAAACAATAATCCAGACAGTGGTTACAGTAATCACAGCTACATTCTTCAAAAACAAATCTACGAATATCTTGCTGAACAGCCAGTTTTGCGGAAAGTTCATCAAAGAAATGCTCGCATTTATTCAGTCCACTAAAAACTTCATCAGGGACATTTTCCTAGAATTGAAGTCCACAATGTATTGTTTCAAACGCCAAAAATTGGGAGATTTTATTCTAAATTGGAATAAGATCTCCCAATATGTCTTAAAAAAAATTTCGATATATAGCGATTTTTTCGATATATAGAAACAGTTTTTCTATGTAATGAACATGGAGATTTGCTAAGAGTTCGATATATAGAAAATTTCGATTTCAGGAAGTTCGATATATGGAGGTTCGACTGTATATATATATATATATATATATATTAAAACTGTAATTATATATTTATTTACGGAGAGAGAATGTGTTTATTGATATTTACTCAGTAATCTAAGAATTCAAACCCTTAGAAACTAATAGTTTGATCATCATTATATCTATAACTGTCGACTTGCAGTACTATATGTAACGCCCCTTACTGTAAACTTTTAGTTAGTGTTATATACCAATTCATGCAATTGTCGATTTACCAAGTAAAGCGTAAGTACTCAAGCTTTAAGAATCTGAAAATGTATCTCTCGCAATTTAAGGAGTTTACTGCACGAGTTTAATTTAGATATGGACTTTGAGCATGAACAATATTAATGATCTTTCGTAAAACATGAAAGAGATCATTCAAATCTCAGATTCTGATTCAACAGTTATTGCGTTCTTAAGTAATTTGAAGTTATCTCTAAAGAATTATATCTCTTCAGAGGATATCAAATAGAAGAAATATATCAAGTAGTTTCTTAATTATTAATTCAATTTTTTTTCAAACGAATGTTTCCTTATCATTTCGAAAGTGCTGTGATATAAGTGGTGTTTAAGTGGCGTGTCATTTTCAATAATAACTGCACTTATCGTTGTTAAGTATAACTCAAGTGCAAAGATGTAGTACTTAAAGCAATTTTCAAACTTTTATGGAGCTTGTTTTGAACTATCGTAAAATGACACTTGGAGTGTAATCGATAAGCACACCTGTCTATGTTTCCAGTCCCGAGACGATAGTTGTTTTTAAAGTCTGTGATAAAATGCGAGGAAATATGGAAGGAAAATGTTATGGCTTTTCGCAAAACCGGCTTCTGAAAAGAGAAAAAAACATATATCGTTCAGGCATAAAACAATTTTGAAATTTATTTTAAATATTTGTAGGAAAATTATTATCAATTAATTATGACGGCCGTAGTGCAAGCATACCCTTTTACATATTTTTGCTTGACGCTTCAAAAATAACTTTTCAAAATCTCATTTCACACTCTGTCGTCAATAAATGTTTACTTCGAGAATTACAAGTTGTTTCAGAAAATTTGACATCACTTGAAATATAAGTAACACAGCAACTACCTTTGCAAATCTAATGAAACTGATGATCCTTATTAATGAGGTATTAAGTATTTATTAACCAAAATACGAACGAGAAAGGCAAATGCATATGGATTCCATGAACAGTTATACAAATGCTCAATATGCATGCCGCCTGTGCCACTGCGCACGTCAAGTCTGTATTGTATTTCCTGTCGACGCGTTGTCGAATGCCAATGGTAACAGTTACCAAAGCGGCACTGATTCTCTGTTCATCTACATTTGAAAGAAGCGGGGCTACATAAACCAGATCTTTAATATACCCACACCAGAGGAAAAAAATTACAAGGCTATTAAATCCCAAGGTCACAAAGCGAAAAAATCATAAGTCTGGTGAACGTGGCGGACAGTCAATTGCACATTGTCTTGATCTGGAAAAATATCGAAATAAAATTTGGCGTACTTCCACACGTGATATAAAAACGATAGTTTAAATGATTACTTTGCCAATATCGAAATAAAATTTGGCGTACTTCCACACGTGATATAAAAATAATAGTGCAAATCATAACTTTGCCAATGCTCGTATTTAAACGAGCATTGGCAAAGTTACTAGATGGTGAAATGACGTCAAATTTTCTGAAATATCCTGTCATTTATATAAACTGTGCCTTGAAAAAATCCCCATTATTCAGTAATGAGTTTGACCCACCATTAAAATGTATGTGTTGCATCTGCAAGTCAGTTTCTACATGATAAAATATTAGCATACTCAGTGAATACGTGGCTAACTCAAACATTTACTTACGAGTGTTCAGTATTTTTAAAAACTTTAAAAAAATATTTTACGCGTTGTGAATTCCTGAATAATAACGTTAATGAAAAAAGACAAGTTTACAATTAAAAATACGTTGGAAATGAACTCTTAAATTCCCAATATAGGGGCTTTACCAAGCTTGGTGGGAGGGGAGGGAGGAATTGTAACAATTGGCTGTTCAAGGCGTTAGAAAATATTGGAAAATATTGGGCGTTAGAAAATATCGGAATAATCACAAATTCAATCAAACCTATTTATATTTTGAACTTTGTTTGGACTCTACTGGATTATATTTTTCAATTTTGTTTCCCGTAGTGTATAATGGTTAGCAGCACAAACTGCCATTGCGTGTGCCATAGGTACGAATCCCAGTCATGGAAGAATCTGTGCTGTCGGCTCAGACTGAGTGATAGTGGTTATCTTCTGCATGCTCGCACAATGGAGTAGCCAACAAATGTTCGTGTGTACATGGGCGAATATCCACAGGTTAAGTGCCTGCCGAATTTAGAAATGACATTATTGAATGCGGATATAAATATGTTATTGGTAACATGTTTTGCGATCTCACTTAAGCTTCAATCCTCTTTAGTTAATTTTAGAAAATATGCTAAATAGCTCTCAAAATTAATAAAAAAGAGGTATTTAACACAAAAGACCCATAAGAAAGTTCAATAGTAAGTTCAGTTTCATCAGAGCTAATATACTAAAATCCCACGAATTGAGCGAAAAATAAAATTTGCTCAAAAGTATCGACATCTCTCGAAATATTATCAAACATTGCAAAATATTGGCAAATAATGTTTGTCTATGAGAGTATTCTCGTAGACAAATCTCACGGAAAACTTACTTTAATTAATATTGATCTCGAATTTTTCAACATCCAGTTTTAGCGTCTGTTCCAGAAGTCTGCGTCCTGCATCAATTATTTTCCTTCTATTTATACTGCCTGACTGTCAAATACACATTTTCATACTCCTTAACGTGATCAGACGGGAAAACTAACAAACCTTCGTCCAAAGAAAAATATATTTGCAGAGATCTTAAACGGGACGAAGTCGAATGATTACATTCCTTTAAAAATCCCTTCAATTTCTTCCGATTTTTACAATAATATGACAGATTTTTTTTAGCTTTTTCAATATCACAGTCATTAAACACGACTTTATAGAGTATAGAGGAGAGTAATTCAAAATAATATATCAACCCTTTCCCGAAGGCTCTCGGCATGAAGAACCTGATGACGTCAATCGCTGCCCGTAATTCCTGTACTTACAGTAGAAGGAGCGCTTGTCTGTAAATTTATGATCATAGGACCAGTACTAACTGCACTAGGGAAATACAAGGCCCCCGATCCCCTATTGAGAAGAGAAAGCAAAGATGCCAGCAGATATTCTTCTAGATATTTCTCCATGATTTTCAGGACAGAAAAAAACACTCATTGAGACCTAAATACATCTGAATATATTTTATCTGCATTTGGTGGTCCTTGGGAATTGTGCCAACTAATCACATTTAGTGACTGTAATTTATAAGGATGAGCTTATGGTTCTTGTTAACTTAATATAAGTATGATCTCAACTATTTATTTTACTCCGTCCCGCACTAACCAAGTAGCAAAAGAAGACTATAGTAACTAGAACCAAAAACCAGCCTATCAGACACAAAGACCGGCTGCCCGCTAGTCGCAGTTGTCAACGGACTTCAGTAACACGCAGGGAAAATGAAAGTCTGTCATATTACCATCATGGAATCGCCCCCACATCTATCCGGCAAAACAGTTTACGGATTTTGTATCTGGATTCTGAGTAGCTGCTATAATGGTAGTATATTAAAAGAAATCACGTGAATGCGAGACAGAAAAGCCGCTTTTATATAATTCAATTCATTATGTAAGAAAATAAGAAAAAAAATGTTCTCCAAATATACTTTTCTTCTCTAATTCCTATCAACAAGTGACTTTTACTCCAATGGAAATATTCCGTAAAAGTAAACCAATGTTCTCCTCTTAAATTACAGCAATTTTTTTCAATTACCTGACATTCATCGCGTGCGTAATTGACACATTGTTATCAGCTCAGCAAGTCTAAAAGACTACGGCCCATTTTGAATATCAAATTTAATCTGAAGTTTCCGTAAAATATGTGGGTGTAAGATCTCTTAAAGTAGGAGAGCAAAAAAAAAGGCCCCATGCACCCACGTATGTCGTTGTATGTGGGCGTATTCTAAGTCGTGAATCTATTAGATGTTACATTTAACTTTTGTTCCGGTTATAATGGTTTTGACGTTTTTATATTGATATGATGTCAATATTTTAACCAAATACTATATAATTATTATCTTTTCAAATGTATTTGTATGTTTTTAAAGTTTTTTTCAGAACAGAATAATGATTAGTACGTAATGGATCAGGAAACGTTAACTATTCAGATGAAATTATTAGCATTACAAAATTCTACACGATAGCTTTGACAACAATGACGTTGGTAACTAATGGCCACTTAAAGTGATTAAAGAACGAGACTTTAAACATAGATGAAACAAGTATTTCTGAGTGCTTTTCAAACAAATCTATTCTTTGTAATTATAAGATTTCGACTCATTTGAAAAGATTGTGATTAAATGACATTGAAAGAAGTTTTAATGTACTATTCAGAGGCATCCAGGTGCCAACAGAAACATACATTTTTAACAAAAGTAATTTCTTCTGAAATACTGGAATCAAAATAAGAACCCTTATTTTTACCTTAAGTTAGAGTGCATTTTGTCGTGTTTTAAGTGTTAATTAATTAAGAAGAGAAGAGGCTGTAAAATTTATTTTTTCAACGCATTAAATTTTCTAAATCCCCAAAAATATACATATACATTTTTTTAGAATTAAATTAAGTTAAACGTTCAATAAAAATTATAATAATATATTCTGTAGTAAATAAAAATAATATGTTGTATAGTCGTAGAACTCCAATCCCTTTTAGAAATAGTTTTAAAATGATACAAAACGTGTCTTAAAAAATACCATTTTATGTCAGAATTTTTTCCCAGTTAATAATTTTTAAAATATAAGCATTCCAAAACAACAGAAGAAACAAAACTATTTCTGAAAAAAAAATACTTTTTCTGTATTATTTTCATATCTATATATTTTAATGGTACGAAATAAAAATGCCGTTGATTTTTATTCATTCCTTTTGTCTAATTCTTAAGATTCTACTCTTTCTATTGCATTGAACTGACATTCAGAAATGCATTTTTTCCCTAGACACCGAACTATGATTTAATGTCCTCACAATTACTCCCTCTAAAAAAGTCTAAGATTTTTATTTATTTTTGCATATTATTTGAGAATCATAAAAACAGATAATTGAGTCTTTATCATTTTTGAAACTCGTTTTCATAATCTAAAGAATACACCAGACACACCACTGTATCGGAAATGAATGGAAAAAAAAATGCCTAGGAAGTCGTAATAACTATCTTATCACAATAAAAATGAAACACATATAAGTGCAAGAAAAAAAAATATTTAGTCGTAGAAATGGTGCCGGAAATATATAAAGGGTATAATTTATAAAGGAAGGGGTAAAACTGCACATAAAGGTATAATTTATAACATGCAATGTAAAAACAGAAAATAAAGTACCCTACCATTTTTCACTTTTATGAGAAAATATTCGTTTCATTGCAATTTTTTTCATCATTATTATGCATAATTTTAAAAGGGAGCAAATATATAAAAACTTTTTTTTTTATGCGCTACGTAAGATAATTTTAAATAAACGAAATGCTGTTTTTACTTCTTGACACGTACATTCTTTTCCTCCTCGGACTGTTTCATGCGACAGAATCAAAGTATGCTCGTGATTAAAATACAAATTTCTTTAAACTGTAAAAAATTGCGTGATTTCCGAACCGTACACTTTTAATCATGCTTAAACGGTGACAATATTTGTGTAGCTATTGAAATAGAAGAGAATATAAATATTTTCCTAAAACTTTTTTTATCATTGATAATAATTATAAAATAGAAAAAATATTAATAAAAATATATATGTGTGTATATGTATATATTCATACAAACAAACAAACAAACAAACAAACACACACACACACACACACATACATAAATATATATATATATATATATATATATATATATATATATATATATCCCCAATGTGTCAATATCACTTGCCTGATTTTTAAATACTTATTAATCATATTTGATACAACTAAATTTTTAAACATGTCCTATGTTCTATTGAAATGTAACTTTCAACCATTTTATAAACTACTTTTCTCAACTAATACTTCAATGGTTGATTAATGGTGGTTTAGAAATACCGAGGGAATTCATTTCCTCACCTCACAAACTATAGGTAAATTTTGATTACTTAGCATTTGAAATTTAGCAGTAAGGATTCATTAAGCCCATTAGAATACCTAATCAATAGGAATTTTAGAAAAATATCCCTATGCAGTATGTGTTGGCAAATGATTGCAACAGAAATTATTTTCCTACTGTTAGTTTTTTTTAATGGAAAGAAATATGCAGTATCATTAAGAAAACACTGATCATGATATATTATAAATTGACCTATATGTTATCTATCTCTAAACGAAGAGAGCAAGTGAAGTAAATAATCATAAAACAATTCTATACGCTGCTGATTTAAAATTCTCCTTTGACAGCATTTCAAAAGGCAAATACACTTTTCCAAAGGATTTTATCCATGAACATTACATGAGGAAGGGAAAGAATTTGACGAGAGTTATGTTATTGACAGAAATAAATAACTTAAACTTTTCTTCAAGTATTCGAATGGATGAAGATGAATTATCATGCACTAAAAGTTTATGTTTACTTTCAGATAGCTCTTGAGAACTGGAAGAATTTTGAATTACTGGAGAGTAACATATTGAGATCTATGCCTCAGTAAATACTGCAATCCTGAATTAGAACTGCACATCCCAAAGATAAAAACGTTTAATACAACGCCTTTTGCATCCTACATTTGATTTTTCCTAATAAAATTGAAATTTTAGAGCTATTATATAAATATGCAATTATTTCCTTAAAAATAAGTTTATTAAAACGATTTCTTACTATGAATGGAAAAACTATGAGGACCACTATAATCCTGGAAGGAAAAATTGTGAATAAAGGTTCGTATAATATTTCATTTGGATGAAGATGGACTATGATGAAGGAAAAAAAAGTGAATAAATACTATCAAACAGCAGAAAAAAAAACGCGACTGCAAAATCTGAAGATTTATGTACGCAATTTTCTAATAATTAAGAGGACGAAAAATATTTCATTATTCGAAGATGAAGCAGAAGTAACTGAACAAGTGAATGGAGTTTTTACTGCAGAAATCTGTGGACTGATGTCCATGAGGACTAAGTACCTTGAAAAATACGACGTTATTATATCTTAAAGAGGTGGAAAGACATGCAGGTTTTGCCAAACGAAACATCACTGGAGGTGTTTGTGTACAAGAAAATAAGTGTCATGTTTCAGAGCACAAATGAACTCATAACAGTAGTCGAACGAAATATATATCAATATATATAAAACAGTTCCGTAACTGACTGACTCACTGACTGACATACAACGCACAGACCAAATCGCTGAACCAAAAGGGCTGAAATTTTGCATGGCGATTCTTCTTGTAGTGTAGGGGTGAACTAATAAAGATTTTTAAAAACAACTTATTAGATTTTTTAAACTTAAATTTTTAAGCTGTTTTTGAAACATTTTTAAGTTTGCATTTAAAATAATAATTTGAAGGTTATAAAAAAAATTTATATCACAAGAAAGATCATAAAAACTCCTTTAAAATCTTAACCTCCATTTTCTGATTATTGGTGAATTTTTAAAGATTAATTTTTAGAATTTAATTTATTAAATGCTGATCACGTGATTTCTTTTTCTGGTACTAATTTATCGTCACGTTCATAGCAACGAAATAGACAAAAAATATTTTTTTTCCTTGCTAATGTGGCAGACGATTGGAAATTATCCAAAAAAATATGAAAATACAGTAAAAGATATGTTCCTCAAACTGTACTATATTCTTTAGTATATTTTATTAGATTTAATTTGAATATTTTCTTCTACATTATTTTGTCTACAAAAATATCCGTTACAATATTTTTATAAATATAATTTTTCGTTTTTTTTTTACATCAATTGCATACATTGATCGTTGTATTTATTATAAATATATTTAAACATATTTTTGGCATTAATTACATACATTGACCGTTGAATTTAATTTGAATGTACTCCGTAGCGAAGTACGGGTTTTCAGCTAATATATATATATATATATATATATATATATATATATATATATATATATTTTAATATTAAATGGTCGAGTGACGTACGACGTAAAAAACTAAAAATTTCATAGAGTAAGGGAATAATTTTTTTCTTAAGTATGGTATTTTTATTTTATTGATAACATGTCTTTTTTCAATCATCGATATAAATTACTATTGATTCATCTCCTAAAGTTCTAGTTATTAATCAATCTTCAAAATTATGTCGCGTTATTTAATTATAAATCCTGTCAAAAAATTTTATTTAATTTTATTTCGAGAAATACATATTTTAGGGAGACTTTACAGATATTCCTCGGCTTACGACCGATATAGGGACCGAGACTTTGGTCGTATGTCGAGTTTCAAACTTTTTATTTGTAACATGTACATACATATATTTTTTTTTTACTTTCATACATGCATGCGTAATTTAAAAATACCGGATGACCAGGATTAAAAAACTCCTACTTTTACGTCCCCGTATATCGAACTACTCAGTGTAAAAGCTTCAAATTATGTAAACTTTCTATTCAAGACATGGGGAAACGGATTTCATTGAAAAAAATTTTATTCCAAAAACACCGATACGTGGCGCTGTACAACAGAAAATATGAAAAAAAAAATTAAATAATAATAGAAAAAAAAACACATGTGAAATGAAATTTTTTCTTTTTAATTTCTATTACACATTTTGAAAAAAGAAAATTTAAAATACTAAAGAAGCTTAAATTGCCATTTTAACTGCAATTTCGCAATGTAAACGCAAAAATTTGCAGCATGCACCCATGGTTTTAGCCATATTCTGGGTATAAAAGAGGATAAAAACAGAGGAAACTCATTCTTATCAGAGATGGCTTTCCGGCTGGTAGAACGCGCTTTCCTTGTGAAGCTCTTTTATGAAAACAAAGGAAATGCTACAGATGCACTTCGAAAGTTTCGCCGACTTAAGAATTTTCGTAAAGGACCATTTCTTTCACAAGGTCTTAGGAGAATGACCACTCGATTCGAGAAAATTGGACATCTTGGAGTTCAAGAGGGTCGAGGACGAAAACCGGCTCATTCAGATGTCGTTGAAGATACTGACACCGCTATCGTTGAAGAGTCAATGGATAATGTTGTAAGCTGTAGTAGTGCACTTGCAGTGTCACGACAGTTGGGTGTTCCCAATAGCTCAGTGTGGAACGTACTGAGAAAAATGATCCATTGTTTCCCGTATAAAATAAGTCAAAACGAACAGTTTCTGGTCATCGGCAGAGAGAAGCTACTGACCTTTGCATTGACAATTCTTGCTAAGAGTTGATGTGGATGCATCGTGGCCATGTCAGATTCCGTGGAGTGATGAGGCCCATTTCAACTTCAGCAGAACAGTGAACACCCATAACTGTCGCATTTGGGGCCAGGAAAGTCCCTATACCTTCCAAGAAATTCCAATCCACTCATCAGTTACAATCTAATGTAGACCCACAGCCACCTTCATTCTTGGACATTTCTTTCTCTAAGAGGCTACTAGCAAAGGCCCTGTGACATGCACCGTGATGGACAACAGATACAAAAGGATGCTTGAAACTTTTGTTTTACCCACATTTGCAATAGCAGCAATATCTTGATTCAGTTACTTTTATACAATATGGAGCATCTCCACACATTGTGTACAGGAGTTTCTTCGGCAACGTTTCACTAATGACTGAATAATCAGTCACGTGTTTCTGAAAACCTGGCCATCTCATTCTCCGGATCTTAAACTGCGTGATTTTTGGCTGTGGGCACACTTAAAAATACTTGTTTATCGAGGATGTCTAATAATCTCGGCAGACTTGAAAGAAGGTATCACTCAGCATGTTAGACTCTCAGCATGTATCACTCAGCATATCATTCGACTAGCTACGATCTGCAGTTCAAAGAGGTGTCCAAAGACTGCAGATTTTACATCTACGAGAAGGGGGACCATATTCAGCAGAATTTCCTGCGTCGGTAAGGTGTTTGTCACGTGAATGTTTGGTACGTTCAAATATAATATGTTTAAAATGTGTTTTTGTCTATTTTCAGCGTATGTCCAGTTGTACAGTGCCCTCTGTCTGTGATTTCAAGAGCTAAATATTTTTTCGCGCATTCCGTTTCCCCGTGTCCTGAATAGCATGTGTACAAAATTTTAAGCCTTTACACTGAGTAGTTCGATGTACAGGGAGGTCAGAGAAGGGGTGTTTTAATTCAGGTCACCCGGTACATTGTACTTTATTTAGAAGACATAAATTTTTCTTCGTCATCTTTACTTATTATGTTAGTACATTTCATTAGTTTAGAATCTGCGACAGAAGATACGTTGCAAGTTTTTTTAACAAAGTTATCCAAGGTAGTTTGAACAGTTTGCGTCTTCTTTTCCCTGCATATTGTCTGGCAGCAAGTCAGATTTTCCTGAATACGGCGATATACACTTGTGGATCTTTCTTCATTTGGATCAATTATTTCTAATTGTTGTAGCCTATATATATAAAACAGTTCCGTAACTGACTCACTGACATACAACTCACAGACCAAACCGCTGGACCTAAAGGGTTGAAATTTTGCATGGCGTTTCTTCTTATAATGTCGGGGCACACTAAGAAAGATTTTTGAAAAATTCTTCAGAGATTTTTTTAATTAAATTTTTAAGCTGTTTTAGTAACATTTTTTAAATTTTGCATTTAAAATAATAATTTGAGGGTTATAAAATTGATATCACAAGAAAGATCGTAAAAATTCCCTTAAAATGAAATTTTTGTCGAATCTTTACCTCCATTTTCTGATTATTGGTGAATTTTTAAAGATTAATTTTTAGAATTTAATTTATTAAATGCTGATCACGTGATTTCTTTTCTGGTACTTTAAATAAATTTATCACCACGTCGTAACAACGAAATAGACAAAAAAATTTCTTTTCATGCTAATGCGGCGGACGATTGGACATTATCTAAAAAAATATTAAAATACAGTAAAAATATGTTCCTCAAACTGTACTATATTAACTGTACTATATTCTTTAGTATGTCCTATTATATTTAATTTTAATATTTTCTTCTACATTATTTTGTCTATAAAATATCCCTTACGATTTTTTTAAAATGTATTTTTTTTACATCAGTTGTATACATTGATCGTCGTATTTATTATAAATATATATACATATACATGGCATTAACTGCATGCATTGACCATCGTATGTAATTTGAATGTACTCCGTAGCGAAGTGCAGGTTTTCAGCTAGTCCTTTATAAACATAGTGAAAAGCTGAAGCCATTTCTTTCAAAACGATTTTTCCTTATTGGATTTCGGCTTGTTCGCTTGTATTCGTCTCTTTTTCTGTAGCATAATGTGCTGCAATCTCTTGCAAATTCTCCTTAGTGAGCTCATCCGGATCATGTTCAATAAACTGGTTGCTATCTTCGTTGTCAATTTCCAGATTAAGTTTCTCATCAAATTTTAAGATCAGATTTGTAGCTTCGGTCGAAGGTTCTGCTTATTCTTATACCGAATGAATGGCATTCGCTTCAAAACATTTTGTAAGTTTCCTCCGCATACACATGCTGTAGTGACTACTTTCCATCCTCTATCTATGACCTTAATACTATGAAGAATATTATAGTTTTTCCAAAATTCTTTTAAGTTTGTCCCCTCTTCAAGGGCCGTAATTGCTTGCGCAAACATAGTTTTTAAGTAATAAAGTAATTTGCTTTAAAATTGGCGATTACCCCTTGATGCATTGGCTGTAAAATAGTTGTAGTGTTTGGAGGTAGGTACAGAACTTTTATGTTCGTATGTAAATCGCGTATGTGTGGTGGATGTTCCGGTGTATTATCCAGTAATAAAAATATTTTAAAGGGAATGTATTGAGATTTACAGTATATTTTTGCTTCACCAACAAAAACAATCGTGGACCAGTCTTCAAACATTAATTGCGTCATCCAAGATTTTTGTTGCAGCAGTAATTCACAGGTAACTTATTTATATATATTCCTTTAAACGCTCGTGGATTTTGTTATCAGTGTATCATGAAAGGTTTCAGTTTAAAGCCAGCGATATTTCTGCCCAATAAAAATGTAACTCGATCTTTAAACGCCCTGAAACCTGGCATACTTTGTGCTTCTTTATGAATGTAGGTACGTTTAGGAATCTTCTTCCAATATAGCCTAGTTTTGTCTGCATTAAAAATATGTTCCTGAAGATACTTTTTATCTTCAGCTTATCAAATTTGGTTATATATATATATATATATATATATATATATATCTTCCACCGCTTTATAATCATCACTTACAGCATCTTCACTTATTCTGACGTTATAGAAATTCATTCTTTTCCTAAATCTTTGAAACCATCCATGCATTGCAGTAAAAGTCTGGACATAATTATTCCCTTTTTGTAGTTTCAAGTGTTCGAAAAGACAGCGTGCTTTTGTTTGAATGGTCATGAGGCCTAGTGGAATTATTTTTTTAATTAAATCCTTCATCCAAATCACAAACAGTTTTTCCATTCCGTGGATTGGTCCTTGTATAGTTTTGCTGTTACAGTTGTTGATTTAAGAGAAGCCGACTGTTTCACTGCCTCCAAAATTAGTGCTTTATTTTTTAAAATAATAGAGATCGTGGAAAGAGCCAGTATTAACTCACATGCTATATCCTTAACTTTTCTAACGATTTCATGGTCTTTTATTATTTTAACCCTTAACTGGTAATACACGTCTCAGAAACGCTTAGGTTTGCGAATATCCCGTATTTCATACTTTAGCGCTATTTGTCAAATAAAACCTTCAGTGTATGCTCATGGTAGATAGTCTAAACAATGCTTGTGAAGTTTGAAGCCAATCAGTTGTGTTTTGTGGTTTCAGTAAGGTCATAACTAAAACGTACGACGTCTAACAGACGTGTATTATACCTGTAACGTTCTTTTCTACTGCGCGTGAGATACGTACTTAACCAATAATGACAAGTTTTATGTTTGAATGTGTTTGCTCAGCATGTTGTTCTTCTCAATTTATTTTTATACATATTTTTACTTACTCTTCTGATGCATATACTTATCTGATGATATTTTAGTTAACCATGGTACAAAATGTTCTATGGAATTGTAATCAACAAAAAATATAAAGGAAGAAACATTGTTACTGGGGACTTCGCACTGGCAATAATGTTCAGTGCTTACATATGAACATTTACATAAACGTCCCCTCTCCCACACACATACATACATGTTTATATATATATATATATATATATATATATATATATATATATATATATATATATATATATATATATATATATATATATATATATATATATATATATATATATATATATATATATATATATATATATATATATATATAATGTACATAGATTGATTTGATATTTTTTAGCAAATTTTTAAACTTGCGTTAAATATTATATTACACGTACTATAATTAAGAAGCACAAACATAAAATGGTTTCACTGTTATAACTGGATAGTATTAATTAGAATTCATATAATAGTATAAAATTTATTAGAAAAGTTGCATCTATGTCAGCCTTGATATAAAAAAGTAAAAAATCGGTGAATACATGAAAATATTTTTCTGTCACAAACTGAAAATATAACATATATAACATATTATCATTTATTATAAAATATGTAAAACAATTATCTTTTACGGAAATAAAATATTAAATATGACTTTTAGAATATGGATGAAGTAATAATTAATTAACTAACTACAAATGCATTTCTTAAAGCGTAATGGTTTATGTAACATTCTTTAAAAGTGCTTATATTGCATTTAAAATTTTGTTATTTGTTTTTTTTAAATTTTTATAAAAAAATATTCACACATTTATTAGAGGTTTTTTTACAGAATGCATATTTCAGGCGAAAAAATCGTCAAAATAATTGTGTGTAATATATCGAATTACTTCTACGAAAGAAATATCGTTTTAATTTTCTATGAGTACTGTGCTCAATAGAAATCAAGAAATGTTATATGCTTTAATTTTTAAACAGGTCTCGAGACCTCTATAAAATCATTATAAAAATATTATCGAATTCGTTATCAAGTTTTGTAGCGTTTACATAATATATTAGAAATTTGCCAACTGTATTTTCCCCCAAAATCTGTAGAAAAAGATTTTTTATGTTTAAAAATATATTAGTATCTAAGCAGCATTTGCTGAATATATTAAAAAAGACCCTCTTTGGCGTAAACTATCTGGCCAAACGTATCCCGAGATCTGTAACCGTGATTGTTTAAATTATTTTATTTAAGGGGGTCCAGGACACAAAATTGTTCGAATTTTCGAAAAAAATTTTATTGCATTAAAAATTTTTGTGTTCTTTTGCGCTTAAAATGACGTTTAAATCATGTTTCTATCTTAATTAAAACAAGAGAAATTATTTTTTTTTCAACATTCTAATAGTAGCCAATAGTTATTTAAACCTGTAAGTGCGTTTTTCTGCATGATGGTTTTTTCCCCATTTCTCTTTTTTAAATTGTTATAAGTCAAGAACCGTTAAAGATAAATGATTGAAACTTGTAACATGTCTTTTTCAACTATTTTACTTTAATTTTAATTCAGCAAATTTAAAAAAAATATTTACTTTGGAAAATATGATTTTTTTAAAATAAGTTACATAATTTTTTTCGTAATTTTTAATCTAAAAATTTTTAATTTTTTTAAAAATTAATATTTTAAAAAATGGTGAATCAAAATCAAAATTTATATATTTCTGTTTAATTAAATGAAAAAAATTTGAAATTCGACAAATAATATTTCGAGTTATAATGATTTTAAATTACTCCACTTTTATTAAAAATTTTAAAATTTAAAATTTTTTAAAAACTTTTTGAGAAGTTTTATGGTGTGATTTTGTGTACAAATTATATGGTTAACCATCAGAAAAAAATTCAAAATTTTAACTGAATAAATAAAATTTTTTTCAAAATGTGTCCTGGACCCCCTTAAATGATTGGGAGTTGGAGTTATCATTAATTGTATTTATTATTGATGATGATTTAGTAATTTATTGGTTCATGGTTGTGGTTAGTACATTGATGTGCTTCCCAAATAATGGAAATAACTCTGGTTATATTGACAAATCAATTTATTGAATATTAACACACATAAATAATACACTCCAAAATTACTCAATATTTCCTCCGGCATTTACACATTATTCATAACTTCATTCCTACTAAATTAATTCTTTACGACACCTATGTTTGATTCATTCACTTATTATAACAATATTTCATACTGCATCTATACATATAATTTTCAACTTTACTCCTACTAAATTAATTCATATATATATGCAAAACATTATATTAAATTGTTTGTACGAATTATCGGTCAATTCCTCAACATCTTATATTCAAAACTATACTCATCGCGCTCTATCATAATTATTATAGCTATACACTGAGAAGCGATGATAACAATATAAAAAGGAAACGCAAAGTCGGTACCTCGGAAGATGACTGTGGAATCCCTCTGGGCAGCTGGCACTCGTAATGATGAATTTCGTCGTATTTATCATCGCCTGGAACTAGGGCACTTTCTTGTCTGGAATACGGCTCCGTCGCTCATTGCAGACACTCGGCATGGGACACTCGGCGCTCGACAACTTCTATCTCCAAACTTTTAATGCACTCGAATACGGCTCCGTCGCTCATTGCAGACACTCGGCACGGGACACTTGGGCACTGTCAGCATCGGTTCACTAACTTTTATTGCTCTCTCCTCATACGTCTATATATCTTGACACCACTTCTACCTCTCACCAATTTCTGACTGACTCTCACTTCTCTGGTTATCTCTCTGCCTTCACACTATTTTTTATTTCATATATTTTCTTACTAATGTCTCCGCCTCTTATAATTTCCATTGGTTATATGGAAATTATCATGCCATCGCCATTCGGCCTCTCCTCAATCCCCTTTTACCAATGCGCATCGAGGGCTGGATTTATAAATTCTCCCTCAAATTTAACTTTTTCCCATGCTTCGGCTTCAAGCAGGGTGGGCTGTTTTATAGCCATCATAAATTTTCTTTTATTCTCTTCTTGCAACTCACTCTCTTCAACTTTTATCTTCTATTTATTTCTACAAACACAATCTCTAAATTTCGTTTCGGTCTATGGCTTTCTTCCCTTTTCTTTTATTGTCCTGTTTCTTTCTTGCATTTAACAATTATTTTATTTTATTTTGTACTTTTCAATGCTCCTGTCCCTGGCCGTGACACTACTGTCATGTCCCTATGACAACATCCCCTAAAGAAGAGGATCTGGCAGGTGACGAAATTTGATGCGTAACCGAAATCTATAAAAGTGTTCGTAGTGGTTTTTCAGGTCATATTTATGCGTTTGTGAGACAATGAATAAGTCAAAGGATCTTAGTGACTTTGATCGTGGTATTATAGTGGGATGCCACCTTTGTGGGAAACCAGTTCGTGAAATTTCGGACATTCTACAGAAGCCAAAATCCACTGTGAGTGATGTAAATGTGAAGTGGAAACGTCGAGGCAGTGAAACGAAGTGGCAGGCCGAAAAAAATTAGTGAACGCAGCCGTAGAACTCTGAAATGGGTACTGAAACAAAATCGCAAGTTCTCGTTGATTGAAATTACTCAGGAGTTTCAAAGTTCATCAGGAGCTAGCCGCAGGACTGTTCGTCAAGAGTAAAAAATCTGGTATTCCATGGTCGTTCAGCCGCTCACAAACCAAACATCACTCCCCAGAATGCGAAGCGTCGATTGCAATGGTGCAAATATCACCATCATTGGACTGTGCAACATGTGGGAAAATGTCTTTGGAGTGATGAATCTCACTTTACAATCTTGCAGTCCGATGCACGCGTCTGGTTTGGCGGATACTTGGCGAGCGCTTCTTACGTGACTGTATTGTGCCGACTGTTAAGTTTGGTGGTGGCAGCATCATGGTGTGGGGGTGTTTTTCATGGTTTGGTCTGGGTTCCTTAGTTCCTGTGGTCTTAACCCATTTAAGACCGCTCCATGTTTCCTTTATTGGAAATGCACCAAACAGTTTTTAACACTTTTTAAAACAATATTTACACAAATAAGTTGTTTCCATAAAATTAAATTTATTTTTACGAGAGTTAAAAATGTTGCGTTTTCGCAACATCAGTCCAAAGCAGTATAAAAATTTAAAAAATCTAAAAAGTTAAAATTATAAAAAAATAATTTTTTTTAAAAAAATCTTTTAAACATTTCGCATGAGGAGGTACATTACACTTATTACACATAGTAATTGTTTGACTTTTGCATTATTTACGATTGTTTGTTTATTTTCACTATTTTTAATAATAATATGGCCCATACGGTCTTTCCGAGTTCCGTTGAGAATTAGATTTTGAATTGAAGATGGTCTTCCAATATGTGAAGTTTCAGGTAAAACAGAATTGATCTGCATTTCTTCAAGCCATTTTATCAAAGATATGGCTCTCTCAAAGATATATATCTCTGAAACTCTAATAAAATTATTTTACAATTCATTACATCCATGTAGAGTATCCATTTTTCCCATATAATATGTTCCTTTTTCTTACTACATTGCTTACTTTTACATTTATTAGAAAAAAATGTCTATTTCTCCTGAAATGTCTTTAGGTGATTCGGCATTCTCACTTAAAATATCATCATCAATAGGTTCTTCATCCGTCAAATCATCCGAATCTGGAGGGTTAATAACGAATTATGGTTCATCATTAGCTTCCGTTGAGGACGAGTCTGAAGTATCATCATCATCTAGCTCATGAAAATACTCTAATGTCTCCTCCAATGCCAAAAATCGCTTTTTTCTAGAGACAAACTTATCTGAAATGAAAAAAAATACAAATCTACTGCATAAAAACTAGGCAGCACTGATAATACACATTGGACTGATGTTGTGTTTTCTCAACATTTTAAAAAATATGAATTGAGAAACATAAAAACAAAAATTATGACTTACCTATTGAAGCCATTTTGTTCTTTAGACTCTAGTAAACTCGGAACAAGCATCAAATCGGAAATTTAACATGTGAAGTTATCTAAGGTTATTATTTGAAATTAGTCATTTTTTCCCTTTCAAAACACCAGAAAAAAACAATTTTTTGCAAGTGCTAAAAGAGGGCAAATGTGGAAACAAAAAATTTATTATGATCAATTAAAGTATAGAGAATGAAATAAAAATGTTACTTCCGACGTACAAAACTTAGAATGTGCCTTTAAAAATTACAGAAATTAATGTTGCGTTTTCGCAACGCCAGTCTTAAATGGGTTAAACAGGAACTCTGAGATGTGGACATTCTTGACAATGCTGCTCTCCCAACCCTATGGCAATATTTCGGGGAAGGCCCATTTCTCTTCTAGCAGGATAACTGCTCCATTCACGCATCGAGACTTGCGCAGGCATGGTTTGACGAAATGGGTGTTCAAAAACTCGACTGGCCTTCTCAGAGCCCCGATCTAAATTCCATTGAATACATTTGGGACGAATTAGAACGCAGATTACGCAGCCAGCCTAATCGACCATCCTCACTGCCAGCACTCACTTCAGCTGTGATGGACGTCTGGAAGTCAATTCCTATGGACACCTATCAGAAACTGGTGGAAGGCCTTCCCAGATGTGTGCAGGCTGTCATCGATGCCAGAGGAGGACCAACATCATATTAATATATGCCTCAGGACAATCGGAGTCCATACCACTGGGCGTCCGGATACTTTTGGCCAGATAGTGTAATGGAGATTCGTATGTTGCTGTGTATTAACCCTATTGGATTCACTCACCTCAGTATTAACCTATGGAGAAAATTTGATCAAGGATTGCCTACTTGGATTTAAAGATTTTTTTAAAAATTCTTATTCCGTAATAGAGAAAGAAATTTTACACATTGGGCATTTTTAATTCTTTAAAATAAATACATATAATATTTAAAAATTCATATTGTCCTGGGGAAAATATGTTATCGTGTGCTTCAAACGTTCCTAAATTCCTTTGGTTGGCGAAATTTATAAAATGAATCCTATGGCAGGGAGAAGAAAAGTTCAGGCTATCTGAAAATACCATTTTTATTAGAATATCAGCATTTTTGTAGCTGTAAATTGTGGACAAATTTTCTCCATAGGTTAACATCGAGGTGAGCTAATCCAACAGGTTTTGTGCACAGAGGCCTTAAGCAGAAAACATTTATAATTAGGAAGACACTAAATGTGCTATAATTTTTGGTTTCTTAAATTTCGAAAGTCTTATTTCAAAGGTATAAAAATACCTTATATCGAAAAAAAATTTGTCAACTGAACATTTTAAAGAAAATGTTGATGTGAGTTCAAAGGAATTGTGATACATATCTTAGTTGCGCAACCACCAACAAACAGTTTTCGAATCTCTGAAGGAAGCTCTTTGTAAGGTAGTCATTGTAAAGAGGGTAAGTGTCAAAATTTTCGAAAAGTATATTTTCACTGATACCAGGGTTTGTTCCAAGGCTAATGGCGTTGAAAAGAAGGTAAGTACCTAGTTCAGAACTAAACCAAACTAGCTTAGAACTAAACCAAAGTATCAGTGAAAAAATAATTTTCGGAAATGTTGGCACTTACCATTTTTTTAACGTCAATGACTCAATTACAGTAGAATATAAGTTAGTTATATTTTATTTATTTTTTACTGTGAAAAATCTAAAAAATTTTGCCATTGAGAAACTTTATACCAACCTTTGACACCTGGCTATAAATGTGCAGTATGCTATGAACACTTTTAAATGAACGTATGGTGCAGTTACCGTAAAATATCAATGTATTAATATCAAATTGAAAAAATTGCACTGAAGGCACTTGATCAAATGTGTAATAAAATAAACGTTACAATGGTCAAGCACTATTATAATGAATGGAGAAAACAAACGATTGATTCTCATAGTCATTGACTTTGCTCAGTGGGAGATACAGAAAAGGAATACAACAGAACACAGAACAAACATTTGTACCACAACGAAATTAAAACCATCCCGCCATTTGCAGGGCTTAAACTCTACCTCAATTGTCTAGCAGAAGACAACGCTCGTAACCCAGCCTGCAATAAATATCAGTAAGAATATTTGGGCAAAATATCCGAGTAGACTGGTTCAAATCACAAGTTATTTGTATCTCTACTTATAAATGTGCCAGGATTCTTTAAAGTTGATATCAATTAGTAAAGTGTAATATATTCGAATAACAGTAGATGTAAAGTGATACTGAGAACTAAAGTCCATCAGACGCTAACTACTGATGGTTACCAAGTTATCTGTCTCTGAACATTATTTTTGTGTTATTTTACTCTGAATTAGGAAGGACTTTTAGTTGGAACCAAATAAGACAAACCCCATTTTCTCTAATTCTTATATATTCCCCAGACATTAATGCTATCTATCGAATCTTTAAGTGGAGAAAACCTACGCCTGTTGATCGAGATAAATAAAAAAGAACAGCCTTAACTAACATTTTACAGGTTATTGAAAATTTGCGTGATAACGCTAAGGTACCTTGGTAACGATTTTATTGTAATTTCCTTTCTTTACTGGTAAAAACTTTGGGGATATCTCCAATGAGTGGCAGCAACTTCTATAGTTTGTAGGATATCCTCGAAATAGGAAAACTGGCGACTATCTCTCCCTCCTTCTCCCTAAAATATGGAGAAAAAGTAGTGGAATGGTCAAGCATTAAAAACACACAAATTATTAAAACAGAACTGCAAAGTTAATGAATGTAGAAAGACCGTACCAACAGTGTTGTCTAAAACACATAAAAACGGACTGAGAGATATACTATGCAGAAAATATAAAGTATTCAGTGACATACCCGATTAATATTGAGGTAACGCTGATAAAAAATTAACTCCTATAAAACGCAGCTACATACAGACCAGTATTGTGTTTCTAAAGCCATAAAACAAACGTCTAATATTTTTTCTGTTGCCTAAATCCGTATAGAATTGTGTTACATATTGCATGGGAACAGGATCGATTTTCTCTCTGTTATCCTCTGCGTGTGTATTAGCCCAAATTTTGTTTACGTACACTTACTAGTTAACTGAAAAGCATATTTTTAAATTTTAAAATTCCACCCACCTTAGTTACATTTCAGTACTAGTTGCAAACACAATTTGAACCTACATTAAATTAATATATATACATGTACTTTAAAGTGAAAAAAATTACATTAAACTATAGACACTGAGCACAGTAATAGACGAAATAAATGAAAGATACTTTTTACTACGGTAAATATAATGGCATCACATCAAAAAGTGCGTAGGCTGCAGTTCCGTAGCCCTTTTTTCCAAATTTCATTGTGTTTTATTATATGCGTTTCATTAATGAATTGCGTTTCATGTCTGAAATTTTCAACTATAGCTGGTTCAACTCGTAAATATTTTCTGATGTAGAATTGGTGACAAGAATGGTAATGATGTAATCAGCAAAAGTCAAATCTTTCAAATTCAAGATATGGCCTTTAATTTTCTTCAGAGAAAAATGCAGAAAAGAAATTAGAATTCTTGCCTGCAACCAAAATTTATTTTTTTGCACTTTATAAGAAATTCTAGGTTACAAAAACAAGTAGTTTTGTTCATGTATGGGTTTTAAAATACACTGAGTGCTGTTGTGCGTATAATCCAATGACATCGGGGGCAACAAAGATGAATTAATATATATCAGATTAATTGTTCCATGATAGTTAAGTAGTATTTATGCATCGAATACAAATGAATAGATATAGAAATTTAGCATAAAGTTTAAACTAATTTTAAAAAAACTACGGTGACATTATTCCCAACACCTGAAAATTTTCTCTAATCTACCTTGTTGTTTAATTATATATATATATATATATATATATATATATATATATATATATATATATATATATATAATTAAATTTTCCTGTCACAGTTAAGGTTTCCTTTCTACTGAACCTGATTATAAAATTCAATAAAGAATACTTTTAAGTCTTAAGGTTGTTGATTGATGAAACAGAACAAATTTTGAAGATTGTTTATTTTATATGCTTATTCTGTAAATCAAAATGAAAAATTATGGACATTTTGGCACACAAAAAAGGTAGTAATAGTACAGTTTTAAAATGTTTCTTATTGATATATAGTTCTTTCTAATTATTGTGAAAATTTAACTGTAAACTCTTCCAAATACTTAAAAGTATTTTACTAGACGTAGATAAAAATGAATTATAAAACTCGAGCAAATGCTCCTAATTCTATTCTTTTTCTTAATTTGGTTCTGTCATTAAGGACGAAAAGAGATTCTGAACTTTGTAACTTTATTTACGAAGGTAAAAAGAAAAGAATTTGTGACTTTTCGAGCTAAAAAAAAGTTCTGAAGTTTAAAGAAATCTATACCACTCCAAAATATACCAGCATATTTGATTAAACTTCTTCAAAGGAATTAAGGATGTATCGATTAGTGCACTCTTTCTAATTTATCTTCAAAAAATCCGAAAGTAGCTACTCAGTAAAACAAAAGTATAAATTGTCTTTCTGCCTATTGTAACTAATTAAACTTTTCATTAAACATTGAACGTTAAAAATGAAATATTGGGCTTTTATGCAAGTAGTTTGAACAGGTTTTTGTTCAAGAAAAATTATTCTTTTGTTAAAATGTAGATTGTTATTTAGCCTGCAAAAAGCCCTTCTTATACGATTCATCAAACAAAGGTTTATAATAGCCAGTGAATGAATACTTCAAATTAAGCATAGGCAAATTATCCCTGTCATCGAAAAAGAAGGGTTTAAAAGGAATTATTTGAAAGACTGTTAATATGGCTGAAAAACAAAGAAATTTTTACATTATAAAAATCCTATTTATATAAAATCTAGTTATTTTGATTAAACTATATCTGACTCTGTAAAAATAGAGCTTTAAAATCCTTCATTTGTTAATGTTTTGCGAATATAGGATTACTTTTTTATTATTATTTTTTATTTTCCGTGTCCACTTGGTCATTAATCAGCACGGATTTCCGGGAACGAAGCAATTGGATTATTTAAGAGAAATTTAAAAAATTTAAAAACTGTCAAATTTTATTGTCAAATTTTATTGTCAAATTTTATTTGTCCATGCTCTCAACCAAATAAATTCACTTATTTGGAAAATTTCAATTTTGGTAATGAAAAGTGGGAGAAATTACTTTAAGTTCATGTCACATGGATAGTTTTGTGTTCACAATGCACCCATAACTCCTGTGAATAATCTTTTCGGCAGTTAACCGAAAATCCTCGAGTGGTAACGCCGTACTTCCAAAAAACATTTTTGGACTTCTATTGAATCAGTTAAACCAATCATAAGCTCGAAGGGACAAATCAATCATGATTAAAGCAGGTCATGGGTTGATCTGAATTATTAGAAATGTGTTATGTCCTAGAAACTACGTAGATCAGGCTTTCCCAAGCCCCCGTGCTGCATGAGGTCCTGTACAGCTAATGTTATGACACCTCAAGATCGTAAACTTTATGACACTTATCTTCCTAGTGTTATCTATCTGTTTCTTCACAACAATGCCTTATTCCTTACATCGCTTTTGGGCTCTACGTATATTTCTGTAAAACTTTTTCAATGGTGAAGCAAACGAAAAATAAATATTAGATCAAATATTTTTTGTGGGCAACTTAGTAACTCACTAACAATTGTGATCACTTCCATAGAAACAGACATTCATGCATTAGTTTCACAAAAACAAAGTCACTATCCTGTCAGTTTTATGTATATATTGCCGCCTTTTTTAAAACGTTGTAATAAAAAATAAAGGAAGTTTTTTCACTTATTTACACTGACTATATTATATATCTTATATACAACCCAAGGTAGTTTCTCTCCTCTAGATGTGACCCAGTTAAGTTGAAAGTTGGGACAGCCAGTAGCAGTTCATCGCATAGCCGCAAGAAGCGCACGCTTGGGACATCCGACAGTTAGCAGCTTGAAAAAGAGATATTCTCGGGGGCATGAAAACAACGTTGCGCTTTGGGCACTCCAAGTGCTTGATCCGCTACTGTGGACACCCATGACTTAGACGTGTATGTAGAGTCAATTATTGCCAAGAAAAATTTGTAGAGGTATAAGTGTGAATAAAACAAGGTTAGGGCAATACAACAGTGAGTTACTTTTTGACAAATAGTTACCCGTGTAACACCAAAACTTTAAAAACTTCGACACCGCGTTTATTTGATACGTGACTACCATTTTTTCACAACGTTGAATGATCGGAAATCCATTCCGTTGAATTACAATTAATTTTAATTAATCATAATTAAAACGCAAATTCACAGCTATTTTAAAATTTAAAAAAAATTATTACAGGATTTTATTGTATCCTTAAATAATTCATATGAGAAAACTTTATTTTATATTGTTTTCCGTTTATTATATCAAGATCTTAGTGTCATCCTCTATTGATTGTCACCCTAAAAGATTACTTCTGCAGGCATTGTCCCAGAACAAGGTCTGGTGTCTTAACCCTATTTAAAAAATAATTTTGATCGTTACTCTAAAATAAGTTTTTGTTGTTGTTGTTTCTTATGCCCCCCTGGTTGTAATGTAATTCCAGATCAATTCCAGATAGGCTTCGGGGTGAAGTGTGCGGCTGCAGTTTGAATAGCACCTCAAGGGTCGGAGACCGTCTTAGCTAGTTGCCACCTTTTTAATGAGCAACCCCAGGGGCGACATCTGGGGGGATCGTACCCTCTCCTACCTTCTGTGACCTTCATAGAGGGACTTTCCGATCTACGTATTTAACGTGCCCATATCTGGCCTAGACACGGTTAAAATAAATTAAAACTGTATTGTTCGAAAGCCAGAATTGAATATTTTTTTCAAATGAAATAAATAAATTCTTTCTTTTTACTGAAATTATTAGTAGATTTTCAGTTACTGCATAATAACCATTTTCTCGATGTGCATAATATTGCACAAAACTAGAACTACTAAAATGATTACTTTCCAATCATTCACTTGATGGTGCTGAATGCCCCCCCCCCCAAAAAAAAAAAAACACTTTCCTAAAACATTATAATCCAACAATGCCTAATGTTTTGAAAACGTTAGATTGAAACAAAGACGAAATTCGGCGACTTTCAACCACTTTCAAAACTTAGGAATTGTTTGGCTGTTACTTGAGTAGTTTAGGCGAGACACATTTTTAATAATTAGGTTTCTTATATGCGTGTAGTCTCCTCTCCTTTTAGGTACACAGTGTACTTCCGAGAGTTATGCTAAAATTTTGAGCTGTTATTTGTTATTTCATTATCTAGTTTTACCCCCATTAAAGGATGAGGATATGTCCTTTATTTGTTACACGGGAATGACGTATTTCATCTTTTTCCGCGGGAATTTGGGAATCCACTATGTAATTAGTTATGAAAAAGGTACTTTAAAATAGATGCATTATATACATCAGTCACAAAATCACTTACTCGAATTCCGACAAATACTAATAAAAGCCCCTTGATTGAAAATGAGTCGTCCAGATAAAACCTACTTGATTTAGATTTCGTCATATTCTTAATCAAGTAGGTTCCTAAAATAACATTCCCAAATTAGTATAGCTGAACGTCAATTACTCATTATGTTATTATGAAAACAGAAGGAAGCAAATAAATATGTGTAAAGTATGTATAAAAATGTCGGTTATCTTAATATACAGCATATTAAAGAAGATAGCATTTTTTTTTCTTTTTTCTTAACGCGGAGGCACTTATCGTGTAAAATTCACCGCAGTTTGCTGCACATTTTATTATGGGAGCACCATATAGGCGGCCCAGCATTAGCCCCTATGAAGGGACTACACAAGCGGAAGTATATCAGTGGCGCGACGCCCGGATTCGATCCGAGCACCTGAAACCAGGGTACTGTTTTCGGTGCTGAGGGTGCTCGGATCGAATACCCATGGACCCTGGTTCTACACCACAAGCCCTAGACAGCAATGTAAAATCATATAAAACGAACTACGTAAAGTGCTGTCCACTTCATCGTACTTATCTTTCAGATTTAATATTGTTTAGGGTTTAATTGCTTGAATTATTTCTCTCATCAATATCGTAACTAAAAATTCCTATATTTATCTCAATAATGCTTTAACGTATTTAATGCATTTAAAACAAAATAACTTAAAAATCAAGGAATATGAGTTTATAACTGCTTTTAAAGTAATTTATTATCTAGGTGTCCACGAAGTTGGCTAAGAAAATATCCTTTTTAGTGTTTTGTTTGAATAAAATAATCAATCCTCATAATGAAAAATCTTAGCCCTTTTGTCGTATCATTTTCTCTCATTTATCCATTTCCCTTATTTCGGATCATATTTAGAGTTTTCGGACCCGAGTCCCTCTTCTGGCATATATGATTTCAGCTATTCGAAATAGGCTTAAAACTGTAGGTCCCAATCTAATTTATTAGTTTTTAACCATAGGAGACCGTAGCTCTGTTAGCGAACCAACCAGCAAAGCTTTAATTTCAATTATAACTTTTAACTGATTTATATTACCTTACTCATGGCTTTGGTGTTACCGCTTTTTAGCCAAAAATTTTATCTCCTGAATTTTTTATCCTCCTCAGAAAATCTCTTTCTAATCTCATCTCTTTAAAAACATGATTACTACATTATATTATTAAATATAGCAAATTTCCCCTAAAGATAAGCTTTTGCAGAATTAGAACGCTAGTTTGGAACTTTGAAATTATTTTACCCGTTGTATCATTCTGTCTACTGTTAAATGCGATGACATTTCAAGTGACGCTTTGCATCACTTGAGATATGTCGCAATAGCACGCGTGCTCCTCCGAAATTTTCTCCGAGCAAAACGTTTAATCCCTGAGAAAATTATATTTTCCCCTTTCCCAGTTTGGAAAAGTATGGATAAGTGCTGTGCTGAACGAAATAGATTAAGTTATTAAGCAACATTTTTAACAAAACATCTTAGAAATTTGCCCATATCTTTAAAACCAATTTTACGAAGAAACTCTTAAAATATGGTCTATATATGATTGATTAGTTTATGTTTTATAAATTTAAGGCGATAGCAAAATATGGAACTTATAAAAAGCTTTAATATAAATAATTTTAATTGTAAATATTTTATACATTTTATAAAACATTTTTAGAAACAGATCAATATTCAACATATCAATTTCGTGAATTGAGGCTGATTTTATTAATTTAATATGATTTAATCGAAATCAATAGCTTTGATGATGATATAAATTATAATACATAAATATTCACAGTTATGAGATTGAAAATGTCACAATGTTGAAAAAAAATTATTAAAACTTATATAAGCCTGCATATTTTCATATAAAACTATCTCTTTTATGGTGTTTATAACTTTTTTGCAATATTCTTATAACTACAGGAATTTTCCAGTCTTTATTAAGGTAAAATTGCCATCATCAGATTCGAACTGTTAAATGTTATTATTAATTTATAATCAACTGAATGCCTTAGAAGATGTATTTTTCAAAGGATTGCATTATTTCAATTTATAGCATATTAAAGATATATTATTCAAACTTATATTATTCAAAGCTTGAATAAAACAGATGAAAAAACAAAAATACTCTTAGCAGTATTTTCTCTCATTGTTAAAGTTTCAGTAAGAAATAAGTATTTGACTCGTAAGTTGTAGCATTTAACATTCGAAAATTCATTTTACCGCTACCTTAAAACATTTCAGAAACATCCTCCGCTATTTTACAAGGTTTAACATTCGCTAAAGACATAGGATTTGATAGATATAAGTTTAAAGTGAAAAAAGTATTAATTAGTTCATTATTATTATAATAGAGTCATTAAAAGGAATTCGATGAAAATGAAAGCATAAAGCATTATCAGGGTGAATTCAGTTTTGAAAAATTTTAAATCCATTTTTCATACACAAATATTTATTTATGCTGCTTTAATAAAGCGGCAAAGCATAATGTATTTTTCCATTACGTTACAGTGCCTGTTGACATAATTAATATAGTTTAAGTCAAATATTAAAGCTGCTATAATGTACATATTACGCGTATTTCAAAAGAAAAGTGTATATCTTTCTGAAATTAACTGAAAAACAACATTGAAAAATCCGTGCCAGATTATAATACATCAATTTGTTAAATGATAAAAAATTGCAATAATATTAAGATTTACTAAAACTCTATATAGCATAGCTTCATCGTCACCGACATTATGAATTAAAATGTCATCCCACAGAATTCGTGGAAACGATATCCTTCCTAGACAAGTGAAAGGAGAAAATGAATTTTTATGGAAACAGGAACAAAAAAGTATTAAAATTTGTTAGATAAATAAAATAATAGTTACAACAAAAGCATTTTCCCTGTTAAGCAAGAGTTATGAATATATTATTAAAGACCTACATTTGGTGCATTGCTCACTATGAGGGAACGACATGGAAACGTCCAAACCTTATTCGAGATTTGAACCCAAGCTCAGTGCAACTCAGAACGCTAACGACTACAGCATGCGGGTGACAACATATTAATTAAAGACAGAGAAATTAAAGACAGAGATAGATATAATGACAACATTTCTTTTTTAATTTTATTTTCACATTAATAGCTCTTAACAACATCTGATTAAAACCTCTATGATGTATTTAGGATTATTTCCATCTGATTACCGTTATAATCGTACCCACTTTTTTTCAATATTTCTATGCAAGATATAAAGCCCTTTTTAGTTTCAATGAAAATCAAATATTAAATCATTGCTGGAAAGCAATGTACAACATTTGGATTATTATATGACAGCCGTGATACATAAATTAATTCACAAACATAGACTACGCTCTGATTTATCCATCCTGTGATCAATTAACCTAGTCAAACAGTTTCAGCGAAATGTGTAACAGAATTTACCCAGATTCAGCTTGCGGAACTCCATCAAATTGTTTAGCAGTTTCAAATGCTCACTTTACGCGTAATCTTACTTCCTTTCTTTTCTTACTTGTGTTTCCAGTGGTCCTTGAAAAGAATATTTATTCAGCACCCTTTAAAAAATTCCTTAGCAAGGGACTAAAAAATTTAATCAACAATAATAGAAGAAATCCAGACCGAATCATAAATAAGTAAAAAAAATAAATGCGTGCTTAGATTTTTGCAAATAATAAAGAATCGCTTAGTTCTAAAATTCAAGATCAACAAACAGTAGTTATATAAAAATATGGGCGTTATTAAAGTGCACGAAACTTCCACTCTTTACCAGCATTTGCTATTTACTTACTGTTATAAACCATTACAGCTGTTATGTAGTTGTTCAGCCGTTACAATTAGGTAATTTACACATACTCTTACTTCCTATATTTTCTTACTTGTCTTTCCAGTGGTCCTTGAAAAGAATATGCATTCAGAACCCTTTAAAAAACTTCATTTGCAAGGCACTAAAAATTTAATCAACGATAATAGAAGAAATCCAGACAGACTCGTAAATAAGTAAAAAATAAATGTGTTCTTAGACTTCAGCAAATTATAATAAAACGAGTAGTTCTAAAATTCAAGATTAAAAACAGAAGTTATATTTAAATATGAGAGATATTAAAATGCACGAAACTTTCACGATTTATCAGCATTTGCTATTTACTTCCTGCTATAAACCATTACAGCTGTTATTTAATTGTTCAGCAGTCTCAAATATGCAATTTACACGTAATCTTACTTCCTATATTTTCTTACTTGTCTTTTCGGTGGTCCTTGAAAAGACTATTTATTCAGCAAACTTTAAGAAAATTCATTAGGAAGGCACTAAAAAAATCATTCAACTGTAATAGCAGAAATCCAGACATAATAGTAAATAAGTGAAATAATAAATGTGTGCATAGATTTCAGCAAATAATAATGAAACGCTTAGTTCTAAAATTCAAGATCAACAAATAGTAGTTATATTAAAATATGGGTGTTATTAAAGTACATGAAACTTCCACGATTTAATAGCATTTTCTATTTACTTGTTGTTATAAACCATTAAAGTTGTTACTTAATTGTTTAGCCGCCTCAAAAAGGCAATTTACACGTAATCTAAATCCTTTTCTTTTCTTACTAGTCTTTACAAGGGTCTTTTTTTAGTGCGGCAGTTTTTTTAATGTTTTCTTGTCACTTGTCTCTGTCATTGGCCGATGAAAACCCGCTAAGTTTTGCTGGCTACTTTATTATGCGAGCATTTTTTGGGTGAGCCTACATTGCTTCTTATAAGGGGGCAACCCGTACTCGGGATTTGAGCCTAAGCCCACTGCGGCGCAAGTCAGAACGCTAACCACTATACCATTTGGGTGGCGATCTTTCGAAAGTGCAATGAAACTTCCATGTGGTGGCAAGTAATGGTTCCGAAAACAAAGTGGCCGTTTTGAGTGGTGGCCGTCGAAAATGGGTTTCTTCCATAATATAGGCTCTGTCATTAATCTGTCTAAAGTCATTAATCTGTTCTGTACAAAATATGGCCGTTTAGAGGGGTGGCCAACAAGGTAAATTTCAATATATATTTATTTAGCCCCCCCCCCTTTAAAATATTTCGTTAGCAAGACAGGAAAAAGTGTAATCAATATATATAAAACAGTTCCGAAACTGACTGACTGACTGATTGACTGACTGACTGATAGATAACGCACAGACCAAACCGCTGGATCTAAAGGTTTGAAATTTTGCATGGCGATTCTTGTTATAGCGTAGGGGAGCACTAAGAAAGATTTTTGAAAAATTCTTCTTAGATTTTTTAAAATTAAAATCCTTATGATAAATTATCTAAAATAACATAAGTAATCTCTCTATCTCTCTCTCTCTCTCTCTCTCTCTCTATATATATATATATATATATATATATATATATATATATATATATATATATACACTCATAGACAAAAAAATTAGCGCACCAAGAAATAATTGCGGGATCGTAACGAAACTTGCAATAAAGGTACATGTCGGGGAGATATGCAAATGATTAGAAATGCAGCGTGATTGCGCATTACGTATAGCCGGTAGAGGGCGTTGAACATAGTACTCTCTGGAGTATAAAACAGGTAACCAAAGCTTGTTTGAGTGTGCTGAATCATTTACAAAGGAAGAGCTGAGATAGACATGCCATTACGCCGTGTTCGAAGACAATATAAGCAGTTGTCGCAGTTTGAGAGGGGGAGAATCGTCGGGATGATGGAAGCTGGGTGGTCAGCTAGGCGAGTAGCTCGTCAATTAGGCCGCTTTTATTGTGCTGTAAGGAGGTGTTGGGACCAGTGGACCCGAGAGATATCATGTACACGAAGACCAGGGTCAGGACGCCGTCGAAAGACCAGTCGTCGAGAAGACCGCCACATCGTAAGAAATGCACGCGTACAGCCAACTGCTTCTTCGGCCGCCATCCAGGCACAGGTAGCACCTTCACTAGGAGCCTCTGTGCCTTCTCGAACCATACGAAGGCGCCTGGCTGAAGGACAGTTGGTATCGCGGCGCCCATTACGTGTGCTGCATCTTGACGCCCACCCATCGACGCCTCCGTTTGGAGTTTTTCCACGCACGAGGGAACTGGACTGCAGCGGAATGGAACCAGGTCGTCTTTAGCGACGAATCCAGATTCAATCTCGGCAGTGATGACAATCGTGTTCGTGTGTGGAGAGCCCGTGGTGAACGCTTCAATCCTGCCTTTGCTGTACAGCGACACATCGCTCCCACAGCTGGTGTGATGGTATGGGGTGCCATTGCCTACAATACACGGTCACCCCTAGTATTATTCCGTGGCACCATGACAGCCCAGCGGTATGTTCATGAAATCCTGCAACCACATGTGTTGCCAGTCATGCAGTGGCTCCCAGGATCCATTTTACAACAAGACAATGCTCGGCCTCATACGGCAAGGGTGTCACAAGACTGTCTCCGCACTGTTACTACCCCTCCTTGGCCTGCCCGATCCCCGGATTTGTCTCCAATCGAGCATATCTGGGATCATTTGGGACGATGAGTTGGGCATCCCACGAGTTTGAACGAACTAGAGGCAAGGTTACAGCAAATATGGAACGAAATGCCTCAAGACATCAGACAGAACTTGTATGACTCAATGCCCGATCGTATCGCATCGTGCATTCGCGCTAGAGGAGGGTCCAACGGAGTATTAACTCCTCCGTTCTTTTGCCTTTTTCTCTGAAATAAATTATCCTTTTTCTTCGATTTTCTTATCATTTACTTATATCAAAGTAGTCATTATGTATGTAAAATTTCGTTTCATTTTGACGACTCCTTCTTGGTGCGCTAATTTTTTTGTTCATGAGTGTATATAAAACAGTTCCGTAACTGAATGGCTGACTTATTGACTCACAGGCAGATAACGCACAGACCAAACCGCTGGACCTAAAGGGTTGAAATTTTGTATGGCGATTCTTCTTATAGTGTAGGGGTGCACTGAGAGAGATTTTTGAAAAGTTCTTCTTAGATTTTTTTAAAAATTATATTTTGAAGCTGTTTTTGTAACATTATTTAAAGTTTGCATTTAAAATAATAATCTGTGGGTTATAAAATTTATATCACGAGAAATGTCAGAAAAATTCCTTTAAAATGAAATCTTTTTAGATTCTTTACTTCCATTTCCTGATTTTTGGTGAATTTTTAAGAATAATTTTTAGAATTTAATTTAATAAATGCTGATCACGTGGTTTCTTTTATTTTTGTCATACTTTAAATTAATTTTGCGTCACGTCTATAACAACGAAATAAATTGACAAATTTTGTTTTTCTTTCTAATGCGGCAGACGATTGGACATTATCCAAAAAAATATTAAATACAGTAAAAGAAATTTTCTTCAAACTGTACTGTATTAACTGTACTATATTCTTTACTATGTTTTATTAGATTTAATTTGAATATTTTCTTCTAGATTATTTTGTCTATAAAAATATCCGTTACGATTCTTTTATAAATATATATATTTTTTATTTTTTGGCTTTAATTGCATACATTGACCGTTGTATTTAATTTGAATGTACTCCGTAGCGAAGCACGGTATTCAGCTACGCAGAGATAAGAAAACAATAGTACAGAGATAATCATATATATTTTTTTCAAAACATATGCTTAGACTTTAGCAAATTATAATGGTACACATAGTTTTAAAATTTAAGGTCAACAAACAATAGCTATATTAAAAGGCCAGTGTTATTAAAGTCCACGAAATTCCGAGTCCCCATGAAGTTTTCCCGATGTACCAGAATTTACTATTTACTTGTTGTTACAAACCGTTAAAGCTCTAATTTAATTGTGTTTAAAAGAAACTGAACAAAGAGTCAGTTACAAATGGATTTTAGATCAGATAAGGACAGCATTTGAACGTCACTCGTACACGACATCAATCAGTGAGACGTCCCTAGGGTCAAATCAGGCATACAAAAGTCCCGAAATCACGTCCAAAGAATATAAACAAAAGCAAGTATCTTTCAGAAGGAATTGACATATTTCCCTGCCAGCGAAGAGAAAATGAAAAAAAAAAATAAGAAAAGTAGAAAAATCCTAAAACAAACGGATCATCTATCATGTGCCATAATAAGTAAAGAGCCCCTCCCTTCTTGGCTTTCCTCGGCAAAAGAAAGCGGTGTTTTGCTTACGAAGAATTGTTTTGCGCTAAACACATATTTTGTAAAGAATTATTGTTTGTGAGGGAAAAAAATAGCCTGAAAAAAATTCGTGCAACGTTTCTTTAGATGACATTTTTTCGTGTTTATTGACCAGGCTGTTCCATGTTATGCATTTAAAACGTGGGAACCTGATCTGCATCGGCACATTTTCTGTTGCAAAAATAATGAAGTAAAGTGAAAAGTCCTTGGAACTCTAGCTTTCGGAAAATTTATGATTTCTTTCTATTTAAAAAATGAAATCTTACGAGTATTTAAAAAGGTAATTACGATCCAGTACAAGGTACAGATACTGAATAAATATGACGCACTAAAGATATGTAACTAAATATGTTCAAAGTAATTGTGATTAAAAAGTAAGATAAATTCAAGCTCAAACTCTTAATTGAAGGAAATATTGATTATTAAAAGCTTGAATGATTTCTCATGAACGCTTAAATATTATTTCAAAGTTGGCATGTCTGGATTTAGCAGTTAATAATAACTTTTCTCCTTTATTGCACCCACTGAGATGTACTAAGCATAGAGAAAAAATTATTGCGTCGTTCGTTTATGCTGTAAGAATGTATATTCAATGACACAATTTAAAAATCCATTTTCATGCTTTATATATTTTATCTGAAATAAAAATATTTTTATCTAAGGAATATTTTAAAAGAAAATTTAATTATTTATTTTATTTTAATATATTCCTTATATATTTTTAATTAATTAATAAATTAAAAAATTAATTTAATTAATAATTTATTTATTTATTTATTTTTAATTTCCAATGCAGCGGGTGAAGGTGAACACAATTCTATCGTCAAGTTGATTACATAAGACAAACAAGAATTCAAACAAGTACTAAAAAACAATCTAAGGAATTTAGCATCACTGCGATAATGAGGAATATAGAATCATTTATTTCAGATGCGAGTAACTTATGACGTCATTTCTTTAATTTATGGTTTAAAAGGCTGTCTGCTACAAGAAAATTTGGCCATTGATGGAAATTTTCTATTATTTTAGTTTTTACGGCTTTATGAAAAAAATATACACTTTCACTCACACATCCTTGTCTTCAGATTTAAATTTCTTATCAATATTGATGAATCAATTTCCACAATCCGTTAAATTATTTCAGAATCAAAAATTAATTACGAGATCCTACAATGATCAAACATTATTATTCAGTACAAAGCAATATAAAAAGCTAGATTTTTTTTTCTAGAAACACGAACTGAAGTAAATAGACTGATAGAACACTGTGAATTGCAGCTTTTATGAATTTATTTATTTGTATTTGAGATCTAGTGGTTAAGGGGGTCCAGGACACAAAATTGTTCGAATTTTCGAAAAAAAATTATTGCATTAAAATTTTGTGTGTTCGTTTGCGCTAAAAATGACGCTTAAACCATGTTTCTATCTTAATTAGAACAGGAAAAATTGTTATTTTTTTGCAAAATTTTAATAGTTGCCAATCGTTGTTTAAACCTGTAAGTGCGTTTTCCTAAATCATGGGTTTTTTCCCCATTTCTCGTTTTTAAATTGTTATAAGTCAAGAACTGTTAAAAACAAATGGTTGAAACTTGTAACATGTCTTTTTCAACTATTTAACTTTAATTTTAATTCAGCAAATTTGAAAAAAATATTTACTTTTGAAAATATGATTTTTAAAAAATAAGTTACATAATTTTTTTCGTAATTTTTAATCTAAATATTTTCAATTTTTTAAAAAATTAATATTTTAAAAAATGGTGAATCATAATTAAAACTTAAATATTTCTGTTTAATTAAATGAAAAAAAATTCAAATTCGACCAATAATATTTTGAGTTATAACGATTTTAAATTACCCCACTTTTATTAAAAATTTTTAATTTTAAAATTTTTTAAAAAATTTTTGAGAAGTTTTATGATGTGATTTTGTTTACAAATTATATGGTTTAGCAACACAAAAAAATTCAAAATTTTAACTCAATAAGTAAAAAAAATTTCAAAATGTGTCCTGGACCCCCTTAATTAAAGAGGGATACAATAAAAAATGAAAAATTGTTTTATTCAATTATAGGTATTCGTCTGATTTCAGAGACAATAGCAAATGTGTTATTTGAGTTACACTCAAAATGGTTTGTCAGATGATTATTTTTTTAACTTCCGTTCAATCAATATAGCTGGTGTGTTATAAGTTTTGTGAGTTTTTCAAGCGCTTTCACATTAAAACAAATAAAGAATGGAAACGGAGGACTTAAATTTGTAAAATAATGTTTATAACTTTTACATTTTGTTCAACTTTCTACATCATGTCAGTCCATTTTAAATTTTTCGTATGTATTTTCTTATGATTCACTTGTACAGATAATTTTTTTGAATATGTGTTTCATTATTGTTTAATATAAAGCGATCCATACTCAGAATTCTGTGTGAATGTTTTTGTATCAAAACCCTATTCCAAATATGCAGTCAGCAAAATTTTCCTAATTTATCTGATTGCTGTAAATTTGCCCTTATCTAAATTATTTTCATTGATAATTCAGGCATAAATGGTAGGACTTATATTTAATATATACTTTTAAGTTTAAATAACAGTCCTTCATCTCAATAGGTATTAGAAAGTCATAAATGCAGTTTATCTTGACAGAATTTATAAGTAATTTGCTGTTTGCGAAAAATCCCTTATCGTAGATAACATGTTTGAAACACACAGCCTCAAATCTAATTTTCAACAACATATGTAACAACGAATTAAACATGCATAAAATTCTAGCGAAATTCCCTTCTGTGGCAATAATGATAAACATAAATCTGCCAATATTTTGACGTTGCTTTTGAACTTGCTTTTACATTGCATTGAAAATTAGTAGAAAGAATCAGGGATACCGAATCATAAATCGGAATTAATTTTGATTTATTTTAACGCTTATCTGAACAACAGAAGATCTATCAATGTGAAATTTTTTTTCAAAGATTGCATCTGCGGATTTGACTTTGGAATCCGTAATTTCCTGCTCTAGTGTCCACCACTTGAACTAAGTTTTGGTGCGTAATTCCTCATGTAAGTAATTAAAATCAACAATGATGAGTGTTAAAATATCGTAATAATTAATTCCATTCAATAATTCGAAAAATAAATTGAATGCTTCATTTTAGCGCGCATTGAATAATTTCATTGCTCTAGAAATTTTGAGTTTAAAAAAATAAAGAATGTATTAACACAATAAAGACGGCTGCCGTCATTTTGACGGTTTCGGACATACTATTGAGCGCTAAGTCTGTTTTTATGTCCACGGGCTTCTGAAATTTTATGACTTTTTCTAATTTTACGCGAAATGTACACACACATTTACAAAATTATATTCCATAGTAAAGAGGGAGAGAAAATGTGTTGTATACCTACTAACACCGAAAGCCAATAATTTGACGGCAATATGGAAAACAGGCAGAAATCTTTCAAATAATACCGAAAAAATGTTAGTTACTTTTCGCCTTTTCTCCTTTTTGCAAATAACAGAAATATTGGTTCATCGGAAATATTGGTGTTGAAAAATAAGGACTTCACAAACCATGCATATATTTTTAAGGAATAAACCATACCAGGTTGTCAGTTCGGCATACCTGCATAAATATATATCTAAATATATACTAATTTATTATATATTGGTTTGAAATAGCTCAAAATATAAAATTTTTAACAATTTAAAAAAAAAAACATTAAATATTTTAAATTCTTGAGTTTATTGTTAACCGTCAAAATGACGGCGTTCAGTCTTTTTAGTAAGAAAATAATTCCCGTCCTTCTATTGTTAAGTCCTACACCTGGAATTGGAATCAAATCTCTCGAATTTTTTCCAAACACGTGCTTCAGACTATTTAAATATGGCACCCTATTAAAATTAATTTCTCATTACCTTAGAAATTTTATCACGACAGCAGTTAAAAATGGGATATTTAAATGATATATTTTATTTCGGATTTATTTAGTATCTTCTAAGAACGTCTTCGAAAATTTAGTGACAATTTACACTAACTTATATGAAGTGTAATTAAATGTTTATGATTTTATTCTGAGTATTTACCTCTCTGCTTTTAGACGATAGATCAAAATTTGATTTTAAATACATTAAAACAGTATAAGATTATATCTCGCTTACACGTGAAACTTGTAAAACATTTCTACTCCATTAAGTTTGAATGAAATTCTCCAAGGTTGTATTTGCGCCAAAATACTCTTATTTGTGGGTGTTACTCTCTAAACCCTTTTGTTAAATGTTTAGATAAAGTATGCCCGACTGCCATTTCAAAAGATAATTAACATAATCTTGAAATGCATACATAATTATTTCCCGTTTATTTGGCATACAGTTCAATATTTTAAAAAATGGCGATTCTTGCTCCATACATCGTTTTGTATAACATAAAATTCGCTCCAGATTCTTTCATTTTCTCTCTTCCATAACTAAAACTAATGATCGAAGGATCTGGTTTATTACGCGTATTCGTAGCTATATTTTTAAGACGTGCGCCCGCGCGCTTCTGTAGTTCCATGTAAAATAATTTTGAACACAATTTTTTTTATCAAGTAAAATTCTCCTCTTGTTAAGGAGAGAGAAATCTTATTAAATAAACGTCCTGATGTGGTTGTCACAACGATGTGGCTGGGGAAATCATAAGTCACTGGAAAATAGACACTCTTCTTTTTTAAGTCAGTTTGATGATGTGAGATCTAGTGTGTAACCACTTTTAACGTAAGTCCCATATTTCTCTTCAACATTTCCTTTATTGCAAACTTATTATGCTTTTCGATTGGCGGAAAAAGTACTTAATTTTGCCAATAAAATCTCCAATATATAGATTGTATCTCCTTACATTTTCACCATTATTTTCTATTTAACACGTTGAAACCACAACAACAACAAAAAATTAGTTCTGGATTTTCATTTAAGTAACAGACCTCGTAATTTCAATTGCATACGGTTAGAAGACTGCAGTGACAATATTAAGTAATTGTCACACACACACACACACACACACACACACACATACATACACATGTGTTTGTGTCAGTGTAGGTATCAATGAGAGAGAGAAAGAAAAGATCTTTTTGTCAGAAAAATGTTTCATAAAATTGTAGAAAATGTTTGAAGTTAAAAGGCATTATAAACGATTTATAATATAGGAGAAAATACGGGCACCTTTCGTCTATACGTTAAACTCTCAAAATTTAACAACTCTACGTCAAAACTCAAGGCCATAAGTATTTTAATTGTCTTATTCATTAAAATTCTAAGCAGAGAAATTGAACGTTACAGATTTCGGCTTGTTACGGAAGGGAGGCAGTTCCTGATATCCCCCTAAGTCCTTCCTGTATTATATGTTGTTAAGATCATTAAATTTCTCTGGACGGACATCTCCTGCTTTGAAGAAAATTGACTACTTTAGCAAAAAATTATCTTACTCAATGAGTGTTCAGATCTCTGTCATACATGAAAAGAATATCAACGCCGATAGCTTATCTTCTGGTACAGGGTTGTTATATATTGTCTTTGTGTTGCTTAGAATTCAAAATGCTTTTAGCAAAATGCTGGAGTTCTTCCATTTTATTACCATGGTTTTATTAACTTGCTTTCTTGTTTGTTTGTGAGTTTGTCCCTTAAAAATCTTGCAATCGATTTTTAACTGACTTCCCGACTAGATAGACATTTGAAACTTTTAGAATAGCTCAGAACACGATGACAATGTATTTTTTAAAATACTTTTAGCCATCTTAAAGTAGAATTAAATTAATTTTCAGTTATTTTCAGTTAAGTTTGCTTTGTAGACTGATGCAGCCATCTATCGGCCGGAACGGGAACGAAAAGTTAAATGCAAGTTAACTTCCAATTAACTTCATTTTCTTTCAAGCTGATGGGATAATTCATCAAAAATTTTTTAAAAAGTATTTATTAATACAGTTGGCTCTCTGTTTAACGACTTTCAAGGGACCGTGAAAAATCGTCCTTAAGTAGAGATCGTCCTTAAACAGAATTTGTGAAAGAATAACATTTCCCTTCACACTTTACAGGCTTAGGACTGTCAATATATTTCTTAATATATGGGCGTGTTTATAAATGTTATTTTTATTATTATTATTTTATTCGCAAAAAGTTATTTTAAATTACACTGAAAGAAGAGTACAAACAATACAATAAATTAGGTTTTTAATAAAAGTCAAGAAGTTTTAATGGCCCCCCTTTTTCGCCTTGTTTTCATTATTCTCTTTTCCAGATTTTTTAAAATGTTAAATATGTCATCTTCCATATCCGATGTAATATAGCGTCAGAGAACATCTAGAGAAGAAGTTGCATCTGTGTAAGACGGTGGCAGTGTCTTGTTTTTCGTGTCTTCACCTTCTTCGTTTGATACTGTGTTTTCGTTTACTATATCTTCATAAATATTTTCTACATTTCTGTAATATGTTGTTAAAACAGATTCATCACAATTGTAGAAATCTTGAATTGAAACAACCTCATGTTCAACAAGACTTCTCCATTCTTCAGGGGTAATGTCATCTTTGTTGATTTCTACATCCGTACTTTGCAGTTCCACTACAAGTTCTTTGTGAATTCCAGCAACGCAAAAGCAGTTTTTTATTGTAGATGAAGAAACTCATATAACAAAATTCGTCGTGAAACAGAAACAACTTCGTCTTTAAAGGGAATTTGTTTACGTCGGAGGGGCCGGGACTGGGAAATATCGTGTTTAAATAGAGATCGCCGTTAAACAGAGAGCCAACTGTACATAGAATTGTCAAGTTTATATGATTCAACAGAAAATTTAAAAGCATGGTATATAAAAAGTTCTTTTTATCTTGTAATTATATTTTACATCAAATTTCTCTAAAGTACATACCCAAAAAACGTTGTCTAAGGTTTGGATAAACATCCTATATTAGCTGTTTACTAGTCGACGATTATGGGAATGTAACCAGTCTCTAGATGAATCCATTAAGCACAAACAGTTTGATTGGTCGAGGCCAGGGATGGGCAACCCTTGGCAAGCGTGCCAAATGTGTTACTCCGATGACTTGTTTCTGGCACGTGAAACAAGTCACTGCCAAATTTATTTTCAATTAGCACCTGTCGGCTGAAACAACAGCCGACAGGTACTAATTGAAACATGGTATAACTGGAAAAAATCAGTGACTGTTTCATCGAAGTTAAACAGTCATTGATTTTTCTGATCTAATCGATAGTCTTGACTTTTTGTGTTGATACTAATAATAGTGTCTTTAAATTGCGTGAATATGTATGGCATTTAAAGTTATACTTACAAGCTGATAAAAAATATCTACTAAAAACTTTTTCGTAAAAACCTGTCATAATGTTTTTCATTTAGTCAGTTTTACATGATACACATAATCACTTACAAATCAAATATTAAGATTTATAGAGAAAATAGCTCACTTCTACCCAGATATGGGTGTATATAATTTGAAGTGGCACTCTAAATGAATTTCATACAAATACAGATTATACATGAAACAATGTTTATTGAATTCGTTGCACATATAGAATTTGCTTTTACAGCAATAAGCATACGTACTACTTGTACGGAATATATATATATATATATATATATATATATATATATATATATATATATATATATATATATATATATATATATATATTAACATTCAATAGAAATACACATTTCAATACTCACAAACCAGCAGAGAGTCAAACCAGCAACACTGCCACGTAAACTTGGGGCCCCCTAAGCACTAGCGCAGGATAGCACTCGAGCTGCACACCCTCGTAGCTCCATCTCGCTTATCTATCAACCTTAACAACCTTTTTCAACCCTAACAACCTTTTTCATTAATGACGCTGCATGGTATTTATACTAAGCGCGTATGCCGAAATTAGCATATCTCAAGCAGCTTCTTTAATTCATTCACTCAAAAGTTCGATTCTTGTGAATCCAATCTTGTGTATACCTTACAGATTTCAAATACTATGTTCTTAAGAAATTTTGGTTGGTACATGAAAAAAGTTTTTGTCAGAGATTTGGCCGATTTTGGCGCACACTCTCCAAAAGGTTTTCCACTCCTGGTCTAGGCATTCCAAATGTTGTTATCACAATTAGTTCACGAATCTTAACGGGAATTTATATGAGAGATCGGGATTTGGTTTTGTAAAACCAGATATTGTATAACGTTAACTGTAAAACCTTCGTATTAAAAATTTTCTTTATAACAACCTTTTTAAATGTTTACAAAAAATGGAAAACAATTTTTTCAGAAGTTTTATGAATATCAAATTTAAAATGTAATTTATCAGTTCATAGTTCAGTGTTTTTAAACGAATTCGTTTTTCTATGATATATACCTGAAATATTCTATTAGAACGAAGTATTCCCATTCCTTTATACCTAATTTCTATAAAAGACAAATTTGAAAATAATTCGTAACTATTTAATTAAAAAAACTTCGAATAATAGTAGAAATTGGAATAATTGAGTTTTAACAATGAATATTTTTAAAACAACGCTTGCGTATGTCTAGTTCAGCGAGCATGGACATGTAAAATCTTGCTAGATTTTATAGTGTTATTTGAATTTTATATTGTAACTAGCTGAAAACCCGCGCTTCGCTAAGGAGTACATTCAAATTAAATACAACGGTCAACGTATGCAATTTATGCCAAAAAATAAATATATATATTTATAATAAATGCGATGATCAATGTTTACAATTGATGTAAAATATATATATATCTAATATATAGATATTTATAAAAAAATCGTAAGGGATATGCATTTTTTTTTGGATAATATCCAATCGTCTGCTGCATTAGAAAGAGAAAAAAATATTTTTTTGGTCTATGTAGTTGTTACGCATGTGACGATAAATTTATTGAAAGTACCAGGAAAAGAAATCACGTGATCAGCATTTAATAAATTAAATTCTAAAAATTAATCTTTAAAAATTCACCGAAAATCAGGAAATGGAGGTAAAAATTTGAAGGCATTTTTATGATCTTTCTCGTGATATAAATTTTATAACCTTCAATGCATTATTTTAAATGCAAACGTAAAAAAAAGTTTAAAAAACAGCTTAAAAATTTAATTTAAAAAAATCTAAGAATTTTTGAAAAATCTTTCTTAGTGCATCCCTACTTTATAAAAAGAATCGCCATGCAAAATTTCAGCACTTTAGGTCCAGCGGTTTGGTCTGTGCGTTGTATGTCAGTCAGTGAATGAATGAGTCAGTTACGGAACTGTTTTATATATATAGATATGAAATTTCTTACCTATATATATAATTTCTAGAAGGTAATTTTTTCCGACGATCCCCTTTTTCCTTCATACTTAACCAAAATCGATCAATGAAGTGTCATTTTAAAGATTAACGTCTAAGCTTCTAATGAATTGTTTATTTAGAATTACACATTGAATTGTTTGTTTAAAAATCGATGTATAAAAATCATAAACTTATTTTCATCCGCTAGATGGAATACACTCGTTCGCTTTATTTTCCTTGCACACTGAACTTTTAAATTCTAAAATCGTCTGCATTTATTATCATTCAGTGATTTAATTAATAAGTTTCTTTCTTGACAACATCCGCGTATCTGTTCAATATTTTTTTTTTGCATAGAAAAAATATTTTGTTTGGACTGAAATCTATATTCTTTCCCCCGAAGAATATTTTATTAGTGATATTTTCTTTGGTATGCTTTTAATTTCATTTATTCAATTCTATGTACACAATTGAATTGCATATGACTTAAGTCTACCAACCTATCTAAGGTAGAAGCTTCTAATTTCTTACATAATTAAACGATAATCAAAATAAAGGTCTTACCATGTAGATGCGCAAGTCGAAAAACAATGAGATTGGTGAAACGGTTGGTGCTGGGCGAATCGGCAAATTTCTTATGTAAACTCTATGGGAAAATGTGGGCGGAACATGTAAAGATTTGCTTGGAGTTAATTTTTGGAGTCAATTTCGAGTTAATTTTCGAGAGATAAAAGTAAATAAATAAGCGAGCGCGTGCTAGATGGCAAGCACACGCTCGATTATTTATTTACTTTAATCTCTCGAAAACTAACCTTTAAATTTAATAAACATACCACCATCTATATAGTATATAAAACAGTTCCGTAACTGACTGACTCACTGACATACAACGCACAGACCAAACCGCTGGACCTAAAGGGCTGAAATTTTGCATGGCGATTCTTCTTATGGTGTAGGGGTGCACTAAGAAATATTTTTGAAAAATTCTTCTTAGATTTTTTTAAATTAAATTTTTAAGCTGTTTTTGTCTCTTTTAGTAAGTTTGCATTTAAAATAATAATTTGAAGGTTTCAAAATTTATCCAAAAAAATAAATATCCCTTACGATTATATATATATATATATATATATATATATATATATATATATATATATATATATATATATATATATATATATATATATATATTTATTTACATCAATTGTATACATTGATCATTGCATTTATTATAAATATATATATATATATTTATTTTTTTGGCATTAATTGCATACATTGACCGTTGAATTTAATTTGAATGTACTCCGTAGCGAAGCGCGGGTTTTCAGATAGTCATCATATATATTATTTCTAGAAGGTGAATTTTGGTGACGATCCCTTTATTCTTAGTCAAAATGGATGAACGAGGTACCATTTTAAAGATTAAGTTCTCCAATTCTGACGAATTTAGAACGACACATTGCATTGTTTATTTAAAAATGGAAGTTAAAAATTGACTTTTGGCCCTAGAGTTCTTTCCCTGGATGAGGCGATATGACACGGTCAAAGAGTCTGCACGAAGATGTTTTGTAATGTAAATATCCCTTTTCCCACGAGTTTGTGTCATACTTAACTTTTAATATCGTCTAAAAGGTGTCTTGATCTGTACATGTCTTATGTACCCCTGTTTTGTTTCATGTTTCACCTCCAATTTTGTGTCCGAAGGTGTTTTGTAATCGGTTTTTTATTATTCTTACGCGCCATTGTTATTTGACAAATAAACAATTGCTACAAATGAAGCTGTGCTTCTTCATCCTATTACGAACCACCAACCTCGCTATAAAAATTATCGTATTTTATTCGCAAGCGAAATTTTCCCACGGGCCACCTAGTTGCTGATAAATATCACTATCAACCTTAAAATGTTTACAAACAGTGCAAAATGTAAGATTTAGGAATGATTTATGACATGAAAATAAAATGTTACCACAGCCAGTTTTGCGAAAAGTGCATTGCATAAGGTGTGCCTGAGATATGCTTTTTCAAACGAATTATTTAATTTCTTAATAACTAATATCCTATAAAATATATATTTCAAAGTTAATACAGGTATTATAAAACCTAATGTAATTAGTTTAAACAGTCATCGATATTAAATGATTGAATTCCCCTTTTATGTTAAAATATGATTTTTTAATCTTCGATTCGGCCAAACCTAAAACCTTAAACGCTGAGAACAGTGATTGCTTAACGAATTGTACTTAAATTACAATTGATGCAATGCTTCTTTAATCTTTTAACCCTTCAGCGAGCGCGCCAATTTTTGGAACACCAGCAGGCGCGCGTTGCATAAAGTGCAACGTCTCTTTCAACGTTGATTATTCCTTTTGTAATAAACTTTCTTTTTTCAAATTGAAAACATTAATTCTGCGTTTTATGACAAGATATAAAATGTTCATAATATTGAGATATATTTATAATTAAAGGTCAAAGAATGCAGATGCAATCGCCTTATTTCAAAACTGTCTGGTTTAATGCATCTAAGGACAACTTGCGAATCGATTCCTATTATGTCCAAAAACCTAAAAAAAATGAGATTGTCCATCTTCGTGATATGCGGGATACCGTGTAATAGGTGCACATTTGATTTACTACATCAAATCATAATTTTGTGTATTACAATCCAGTAAAATCACCGGTTTACCACGATTATACTACGACCAACAATGAATGGAAAGGAATACAAGGGTCAGAAAATCAGACCTGCATCAGAAAGGGTGTAGCTATAAATAGACACTGCTTATTCAAACCTTACTTGTAAAAACAAACCATTCAAAATTACGAAAATGTTGCACTTCATACACGGGCGCGCCCGATGAAGGGTTAAATAACTATCATAATTACCAGACTTGGAAGAGCGTATAGTGGACATTAACCTTAGTTTGGATCCGCGCCATTTGCTAAATAATACAGGCGAAGCATCAGGTACAAAATTTTAATAATATCAATAGGTCTTGGTTAAATAATTAACACACAATTTAAACATATTATTTAGAAATGTTATAGAGCAATAGCTCCTTAAACCTATTTACAATGATGGAGAGAGATAAGAGGGAAAGAAATAGTACTCACACCGGATGACCGTCGCATGTCTACTAATTCATGTAAATTTCCTGGCTCGCCCGTGGGGCCGGTCTAAAACCAGTTGGCGCTGATTTCCCGTCTCCGAATCAGCGCATGGCCACAGCGTGCGGCGTTTAATCACCGTTTTCTTTCATTTTTATCTCGCCATTACGAAATCGGCCCCGTGTTCAAGCTCTTGCGCAAAGTCACTAATGATCTTCACTTCCTGTTGAAGATCCCAAAATGGGGATATCTCTAAATTAAAAATGTGCAAGTACACTCCCTAACACAAAAAGTAATTCCTTATACATCTGTCATACAAAATATATATATTTTTTATTATTTAAACTGATTCTTAAGAAATCTACTTATTTAACCCTTCAGCCGGTGCGCCAATGTTTGAAACACTAGTATGCACGCGTTGCACAAAGTGCAACGTCTCTTTGAACCATGATTATTCCTTTTGTAATAAACTTTTTTTTTTCAAATTGAAAATAATAATTCTGAGTTCTATGACAGGATAGAAAATGTTGATAATATTGAGATATATTTATAATTAAAGTCCAAAGAATGCAGAAAACTGTCCGGTTTTTTGTATCTAAGGACAATTTGCGAATTGATTCCTATTATGTCCAAAAACTTAAAAATCAATGAGATTGTCCATCTTCGTGATATGCGAGATATCGTGTAATAGCTACACATTCGATCGACTACATCAACTCCTGCTTTTGTCGTATTGTAATTCAGTATAATTGGTGGTTTCCCACGGTTAAATCACGACTATCAATCAATGAAAAGTAATAGAAGGGTCAGAAAATCGTACCAGCATTACAAAGGGTGTAGCTATAAGTAGAAACTGCTTAGAACATTCAAACCTTACATAAAAACCTTACGTAAAAACAAACCATTCAAAATTACGAAAATGTTGTACTCTGTACACGGGCGCGCCCGCTGAAGGGATTAATTTAATTTAATTACATTTTTTAAATTACACCTTTTTTTTCTCTTTTAAACGCATACATTTACAACCACGAATATTTTAGTATTTGCTGAGGACTGTGTTTTAATTATTTACCATTTTTTTTCTGTTTCATCTATTCCTTAAAGAAAATTCCTATAATAATGATATCTAATCAAGTTTAAATCTGTGTGATTAAGAAATTAAATCCCTAGAGACAGATTAAATATATTTATAATAAATTACGCAACTTTTCAGCTCTCACTGTAGGAAAATTAAATACATTTCACCGTCTATAAATTTATATTTCTCCAGATGTTTAATAGTCAATTCAATATAGATATATTGAAAAAAACCAGCGATATATCTTATTCGAATCTCCAGGCTCCTCCTTCATTCAAAGTTTATTCTCAGAAAGATTTAAATTGAATTTGAAGCTGGATTTTATTTTCAAAGAAACAACCGGATGTTCATATTCTCAGTAAAGATATTTCTTAGATAGAGGCATTGCTTCTTTTTTTAATGCTATTTTCAATACTTTTTGTTGATAGCACTTTTAACGGAAATAATGCATTTTAATGTTTGATTTAAATCTGCTTTAAGTCCATCGTTTCGTTTCAAAATAGAATCGTCCCGAAATATGATTTTTGTATTTGCATTTCTGTTTTTTTTTTTTGAACCTGTTTCTAATATTCCAGATGCACGAGGTTGGATATGGAGGAAAAGGGCAATGCAGATTTGAACCATTGCCCTTCAGGGGAATAAATGTATATAAATTTGTGTGTAAAAATTTAGTATAAAAAATTGTTATTTATCGCTTTATTAGGTTTTACAGTTCTACAAAATATATGAGTTAAAATCTAAACAAACAATATTATTGTAAGGATAAAACAAAAAGACATATTAGGCTCCTCGAAAAGACTGTTGTGGCATTTTAATAAAAGAAAAACCATAGAATTAAATGCTTTATGTGTTTTATAAAGAACAGAAAGTTCAAATTTTCCCTGTATGAAAGGTCATTTTTTAATGTTTAGTTTGTCATTAGTTTAACTAGTGTCAAAGAATTGGAAATTGTGCTATTATTTATTAAATGAAATTCACACAAACTTTGCACTATCAGAAAAGTGACAAGGCATTTTGATTTAATGGTAGAATACATTTTTTACTCTCTTTCATTATGTTTGTGATATATATATATATATATGTGTGTGTGTGTGTGTGTGTGTGTGTGTGTGTAGGATTTTATGCAAATTCTCAGCTTAGGCCATGGTTATATTCTCTGTTGCTATGCGTAGCCAGAGCGCACGAAACCCTTATCTTGTCCCTGCGACATTCTTTTAGGAGACAGTCGAGGGTTGGAGACCCGGACTTGGAGGCGATTCGAAGTGTGGTATTTCGGGAGAGGGACAAAGCTCCATAGGGAGAGACTGTGCTTTGGACTCCGTGCGATAGGCACGAGAGAGAGGTTGTTTTTGGTAGTACGTGCGAGGCACAGGAGAGATTGTAATTCCAATGGTGCTAGTCAAGGCCTGTGTTGTGGTGTATGTCTGTAATTCTGAAGGGAAGCGAGCATTGCGCTGGGCTATGCCGTAATTATTGTCATATTGCACCGGAGACAGTAAAAGTAGGCTCTCCTGCATCTCGAATTACTATCTACATTAATAAAGGATTATTGTTAAATTTTAAAAAGTGTAGTTGTATTAATGATTCAAGTGTGTAGTTATTAGACACCCCCTCGACTCCAGCCACGTTGACAGGAAATTCTGTCGCGTTAGGATGAAGAATTTGGAAAGGGCGTGTTAAATAATAAAAAGGGTTTTAAATTTATTTCATATACATATATATATATATATATATATATATATATGTGTGTGTGTGTGTGTAATATAGAAATAATTTTTATATTAATAATCTTGACTTCTCTATGTTCCTGTAAAACATAATTTATTTGATTTGTAAAGATGATGCAATAGCTCATAAAGATTATATTACTTAATCCTTTCGTTTCCCCTATAGACAGAGAAAGATCCTTACAGACAACCCCTGTCTAGGGAGACTGAGCCGATAAGAATCATTGGACAAGCCCTAGTACATGACGTAACATAACGTCATAAGGAATAACCTTTGCATCACCTCTTCTGTATTTTCCAGATATAAAAATGTGAACACTGCTGTTTCGTAGTTACACCAGTTTTCCTGTTGGATCCTATTGGAAAACCGCGCCTTTTTTGATATTGTTTGTTACATTTCATATGTCATTCTGTCTAGCTCCCTTCCTATGGGGATCTCCAAATGAACGACAATAAAACTATTGAAAATAAATCGCCTGTTTACTGCGTCCCATTAACTAACTATTTTCCAGCTACTTCTACAACACATGTTGTGTCTCATATATATATATATATATATATATATATATATATATATATATATATATATATATATATATATATATATATATATATATATATATATATATACACTCATGGACAAAAAAGGAGTCTTCAACATGAAACGAAATTTTACATACGTAATGACTACTTTGATATAAGTAAATGATAAGGAAATCAAAGAAAAAGGATAATTTATTTCAGAGAAAAAGGCAAAAGAACGGAGGAGTTAATACTCCGTTGGACCCCCTCTAGCGTGAATGCACGATGCGATACGATCGGGCATTGAGTCATACAAGTTCTGTATGATGTCTGGAGACGTTTCGTTCCATATTTGCTGTAACCTTGCCTCTAGTTCGTTCAAACTCGTGGGATGCCCAACTCGTCGTCCCAAATGATCCCAGATATGCTCGATTGGAGACAAATCTGGGGATCGGGCAGGCCAAGGAAGGGTAGTAACAGTGCGGAGACAGTCTTGTGACACCCTTGCCGTATGAGGCCGAACATTGTCTTGTTAAAAAATGGCTCCTGGGATCCGTTGCATGAGTGGCAACACATGTGGTTGCAGGATTTCATGAGCATACCGCTCGGCTGTCATGGTGCCACGGAACAATACTAGGGGTAACTGTGTATTGTAGGCAATGACACCCCATACCATCACACCAGCTGTGGGAGGATGTGTCGCTGTACAGCAAAGGCAGGATTGAAGCGTTCACCACGGGCTCTCCACACACGAACACGATTGTCATCACTGCCGAGATTGAATCTGGATTCGTCGCTAAAGACGACCTGGTTCCATTCCGCTGCAGTCCAGTTACCTCGTGCGCGGCAAAACTCCAAACGGAGGCGTCGATGGGTGGGCGTCAAGATGCAGCACACGTAATGGGCGCCTCGATACCAACTGTCCTTCAGCCAGGCGCCTTCGTATGGTTCGAGAAGACACAGAAGCCCCTAGTGAAGGTGCTACCTGTGTCTGGATGGCGGCCGATGAAGCAGTTGACTGTACGCGTGCATTTCTTATGATGTGGCGGTCTTCTCGACGACTGGTCTGTCGAGGGCGTCCTGAGCCTGGTCTTCGTGTACATGACATCTCTCGGGTGCACTGGTCCCAACACCTCCTCACAACACAATCAAAGCGGCCTAATTGACGAGCTACTCGCCTAGTTGACCACCCAGCTTCCATCATCCCGACGATTCTCCCCCTCTCAAACTGCGACAACTGCTTATATTGTCTTCGAACACGGCGTAATGGCATGTCTATCTCAGTTCTTTCTTTGTAAATGATTCAGCACACTCAAACAAGCTTTGGTTACCTGTTTTATACTCCACAGAGTACGATGTTCAACGCCCTCTACCGGCTATACGTAATGAACAATCACGCTGCTTTTCTAATCACTTGCATATCTCCCCGACATGTACCTTCATTGCAAGTTTCGTTACGATCCCGCAATTATTTCTTGGTGCGCTAATTTTTTTGTCCATGAGTATATATATATATATATATATATATATATATATATATATATATATATATATATTTATTTATTTATTTATTTATATTTATATTTAAAATCTTTCCTTTGACTCTTTTATAAAATACCCTTCTATCTGAACAACTCTGTATATTTTAACATAATTTCCTTTCCTTCATCATAGCTCTTTAGTCTGTGTAGTTCAGTTTGTAATAACGCTTCTAATATATTTTTTTTCTTATTTTATTATTTGAGCATGCCTTACGCATTACTTTTTGAAGCGTGTCCTTACTGTGCTGCTCTTCTGAAGCTGACTTCAGTTGTTTATCCAAGATGAGTGGCACCGATAAGACTTTTCATTTTATATTCAATTTTCAGAGAGAAAGTCAATCATAATACTACCGTATTCATCGAGTTTTATTACAAAATCACTACAAAACTTATCCTAAACCTATTTTAAATAATTTTTTCCAACAACATTGTGAGTCGGCCATTTACATAATTGGTCTGCCGAACAATAAAATGCACACCTAACCATTTAACATGTACGAATGACTTCGGAGAGTTTATACTCTCAGAATTCAATCAGAATGTGTGAAAAAGTTTGGTTTTCAACTTTTTGTAATTTTGAAGAACTGATAAGATATTTATTTGGTGCATACTTGTGATTCCTAGAAAGACTATATGAGACAGAAAATAAAAATGACAGTTTGAGTTAACCCGTAAGAGAATTGCTATAATACCAACTTTCAAACTGATACGTATTTTTCAATCGGTACTGTCAAACGCTTAAGTTCCATAAGTAATTAATTTTGTTAGGAAATAAGATCTGACAACACAAGGAACCACCTTCCAAATATATTAATAATTCGAGGCTTGTAATCCTGGAAGTGGGTGATTATGACATAAATAATAAGCGGATATATTTGTTGTTTCTTAAAATTTTACGAAATACTCTAACAGAAATTTTTTTGAGATACAATCACAGTACTCTTTCGATATCACGTAAATATCCTACAAAGTATTCCCGTAAAATACGAAATTCTCTTTGAAGTATTGGATTAATAGTACCGTTACGATGTTTTCTCGGAATTAAGAGTCGGATTGATATGTAAATACAATAAAAACATATTACAGCTTTTTCATATTTGGATCATTTTTGCAATAAATTTATATAGTATTCCTTACATAATTTTTTTTAATATTATACTCGATATGCACTAGGTTTCCATTACTAATGTTTTAATTACGTTAGAATTTTTCTGTTTTATGTAAGCTTATAGTAATAAGAAAATTAGCCGTTAATGTTCTACATAATTTTAAAGTCTCAAATCTCTAGTTTAGGTTTAATATCAATTATTAATTTTGCATCTAATAATGCAGATAATCAATATAAAAAACATTTACTGATACTGATCCCAAATCCTTATTCTTTTAGAGCTTCTACAATAAAAGTATTAAATTAATTTTTATATGTTTTATAGATACATTTAACATTTAAAAGACCTTTTCTCAATATTTATTGAGGAGTACTGTGTGACCTTGATGCTCCAGATTTTATTCAAAGTTAATTTTCCTACTGAAGGAAAACTTTAAAATTGCGATTTTCACGTTAGAACAAAATAATCACTACTCTTGTTCATCATTCCTGTCTAATCCTTCCTAAAAATATTTGAAAATATATTTTCCAGACTCTAAACAAGCGCAAAATATTCTTCAAATCAACAGACACAACAAAAACACGAATAAAATTTCCACATTTTATGTTTCCGCGAAACAATTCAATTTTCTAGAGGCCTCGCTGGGCACTAATCCGCATATTGAAAAACCTTTTTTATACCATCTAACATATTGCTGCCATCTCCTCAGGAACCTGCTTGATGCAACACTACGGAAAACAGGCATTACCCCGCCCATGTCAAGAAATAAGCCAATGTGCATAGATTCCATCTCCCTTGATGAATGATCCGCATGTTGTGGGATACATGTAGCATTTGATTTTCATTTTTTTTCTCTGTAGGGAAATAGTTTTTGTGGTGTTTGGACATAACGAGAAATTTTCGCATTTATTCACAATTTCCCTTAGATATCAATTCATCGGGACACATAATAATTCTCATTATTTTATTTAAAGCAGAAATTTGAATGAACGTTTTTCTTTTAAAATCTAAACATTCTTATAATAATTAGAATCATGTATAACCCTAGTTTTCCTGATTTAATTCTCTTAAGTAAACAAAAACTTCACTTTCACATTATTAAAAAAGTTAAATTTCGTGTATTTTAACTAGCTATGTTTATTTATCACCAGAAAACTAATTGTTGATTGCAGATCAAAAATGCAGTAATGCGGCATTCCACGATTAAAATGCTACGATATCATTTTTTTTTTAGTCCATTGAAATATTTTTTAAGATTTTGCGTATTCATGTAGCAATTTATTCTCTCTTTTTTTGAATGACCTACATTCATAGGCATAGCGTCGGACATGAGTCCCCCCTCTCCCTCTAACTTAACTTGAAATAAATTAAGAAGGTTAATAGAAGCTCAGTTAAAATCGGAAAATTGTGAAAAAACTATTAAGAAAAATGTTTTTTTCCGCTTTTTCAATCTGTGAAACCACTCAAGATTCCGATTATGTCTTTAGCCTTAACATAGTTTTTTACAATGATATGATCCATAGCAAAAATTCGATGCTATATTTTTTTCTCATTTTATTTATATTATATTTTTCTCATTGTATAACATTTGTATTATACTCAAACACCAATTCTATTGTAATTCAATTTAAACACAATCATATTTTATATTTTATGGACCGTCCGGCAGTAAATACGCTTAAGAGGGTCCTAACTGAATTTAATCCCCCCCCCCAAAAAAAGAAAAAGAAAGTTAGTAGTACACTACGCCTACGCCTACATTTATATTCTAGTCGCCTTATTACTGCTAATGAGGGCAAATTATTTGAGGGAATATTATTTTCATTTAGGAATATTTCGGTTATCCTCTTCCAGATAACTTATGGAGAGAAACGAAAGATTTCTCCATATATTCTCTCAGATATACTCTAAATGCACAAAATGAATAATTTAATGCAATTGTCAGATATTTTTTATATTTGCAACTTTCTCAATTACTTATTCATAGATATACTATTTGCATGCTTTTTTTGCACATAATTAAATGGCTACTATAAACTTGCGTAAAAAAACTGAAAGCTTATGAATATGATAACGTATTTACATAACAAAACTTATTTACTTTATTTTCAATAGACTCTTCTGAGACAATACTCCTCATTTTGAATATCGACCCTATGTTAATACTTTTATTAAGTAAATGTTTAGAGGAAATGAATATTGGAATAGAATTCCTGTTACCACTCAAAATTCTTAAAGAGAGACTCGCGTAGAAATCTTTAAACCATTTCCTCACCCCAATTTTAATGTGGTGATATACAAACTGAATATAAAAGAAGGCTGTCGCATAGTAAAATAAGAACCCAGAAGCTTAACAACGGTGTTTGAATGAATAAAAACGGAAGTTATTTTAATCGCAATTTCAATAATTCATTTTCACAAGTATTGCTTTCTTTAAGCTTTCACGCCTGATTTCGTAGCAGGTTATTCAAAGGAATTTGATAAAATGTACTGCACATTATCAATACTTTCAGAATTGATAAGCTCCACTGTGATAAGATTTCATCGAAAATCTCTTCAACTTAAAACTGAGATTGCCTCGTTGTTTCTAAATGAAATAAAATAAAGAAACATTTCTGCTTAAAACCGAAACCGTTGATTTCTATTTCAGCCCAATTTTTCAAAGAAAATCCTTTGAATATGATAATTTAAAAAAGAAAACTCAAAAAAACGTAACTCGACATAAAATTGTTTTTTTCATAAATTTGTTTTATATAGATAAAATGATTTGGATTTCATTTAATAAGCAATTCTGTGGCATAGTTTGAATATATTCCCGTAGCTATGTAACTATAGATGTGAAGAATTTTGTTAAGGGTTAAACAAGAAAGAAAAATTCTTTTAAAACTACTATTGAAAGAAAAATAGTAGACCGGAACACTTAAATGTGAGCCAGTAAATTTTAACAACATTTCAGTAGATACTCGTAGGTATAGTTGCACTCGACACTTCATTTTACTTAAGGATTGCTATCATGTACGGGATCATGCTTATTAAGAGCATGCCTAAATTTCTATTGAATACATTCCTGATTAGTTTTAAGCCCGCAAATGTATTTACTTCGTTTTTAGCAGTCTGAAATTTTCTACGAAATAAGATAAAATTTTGTTTCAGCTCCAACTGAGAATCCAACTTTAAACTTGTAAGTCTTTCCTTATTCATTACCTAAATAATGTAATGATGTTCTTAGAATATATTGTATCAAAATAATAAGTAATATATTATAATGTTACATGGCGCACGGAATATTAGTTAAGTGATATTTGATCGATGCAACTACTTTGATGATTAAAATGTATTTCTCACCCCTTTATATTTTTCATAGCTTCACATTTGAAAATTCGGATTCTTGTATGTTTGTTTTGATCACTCTCTAAACGTCATAAACCACCCCTCAATACTGTTCCAATCCCCGAACTTCTATATCCAGGACTTCCCATACAGAATGAAAGAAGTGAATGGTACATGTCCACACAACAATTCCGCTTATCTGTGATAATAAATGCACTGGTATGCACGAAAGGCGTAAAAAAATGATACAGTATACCATAAAATATGAATTAGACTGATATTTAAAACAAACTATATATACTTAGTAAGCTTAATAATAGTAATTGTACATTGTTTATTTTACTTACGGGAAAAAGTCTTTATATTCCGTCAGCTTATGAGCGATGTTCTCATTCTATAGGAAAATTTGTAGGGTAAAAAAAAAAATTAAAAAAAAAAAATTTAAAAAAAAAAAAATAAAGTAATTTTTTTTTTTTTTAAATGGTAGATGCATTGATGACTTCAATGGATGACAGGGATTTTCGTGTACATATTGAATACTATCATCATTATCAGATTCAGATCGTTTGCAGGCTACACATACCAATCAATTCATCCAGTTAGTTATTAGAATATAGTACAAAGTATAGAGTATACTAGGGGGCACTCTATTTGAATTTGATACAAACACAGTTTATACATGAAACAATATTTATTAAATTCGTTGCACATATAGAATTTGCTTTTACAGCAATAAGCATACGTACTACTTGTACGGAATGTATATTATCATTCAATAAAAATACGCATTGCAAATACTCACAAACCAGCAGAGAGTCAAACCAGCAGTACTGTCACGTAAACTTTGGGCCCCCTAAGCACTAGCGCCAGCTAACACCAGGAATTGCTTACCTCGTAGCTCCCTCTCGCTTATCTATCAACTTTAAGAACAACCTTCCTTCAACCCCTTTTTAATCAAGCTGCTTGGTATTTATACCAAGCGCGTATGCCGAAATTAGCATATCTCAAGCAGCTTCTTTAATTCACTCACTCAAAAGTTCGATTCTTGTGAATCGAATCTTATGTATACCTTACATTCACCTCTCTCGAAAAAAAAATTAGGTAACTGAGGTCTGAACGGCTTCAGTTAACTAATTGAAAACGCGCGCTGGTCTGACTTTTTACATAATGGGTGGCAAAGCCAAAAAACCTTCCACACGTTGTGTGGGGGAAAAACGCCACTCCCATTTTACAAAACTAACCAAGAAGGGTCCAGGTGACGCCAACAGACAGTGGATTTGCAGAGTTGCGGATACTGGGCTTGCCAACTGCGCCCTAGAAAGTCTATTTTAGTTAAAAGTGTCAACACAATTGCACAGCATGACATTTCTTGACTGTTTGTATCTGCTCTTCCCCAATTCATAATGCACATGTGTTATGTTTTGTGAAGTTAGTACATTAGTGGTTAATTATTATATTATGCAGTATGTATTTTTTCTATTCCCTACATGACCCCTTCAAAAATTTATAAAACAACAGTATGCCGTTTTTTTTCAGTGGCTCACCCCTTCCCCTCAAAATGTTTAAACAGTATATATAATGGGGAATTTCAAACCAGTTTGTTTCGATTTTATTGAAGGGGGTGGGTTAGAATAAGAGAATGTATACAAGACTTGTTCATGAAGGCAGCAACTTCCCTGCACCAGTCTGTCCATTTCGTGGAGCCTCTCTTGATGGTCGCAGTCCTAGTAAAGGGATTCGTTGACCGTGTGATCATCCTTCGTGCAGCATGGCGTTGGTCCTGAGTCGCTGATCCGGCTTGACGATGGACAGGAGGTCTCTTGGGAGGAGACCAACCTTGCTGGGCGGCTGATATCTTTCGTTTCCTGTACTTATGCAAAAGAGCTTTAAAACTGCAATTCCTCCTTTTGATAACCTTGTGTACCTTATGTGTGCCACGTTCATCCTTTGATGGAGGTTTTGTCGAGCACACTTTACTTTTCTCCGTACTATTTAGAGTATAGGCATTAGATTTTAATGCAGATTCTATTTTTTCAAACTTATACGCCGCACCTATGTGTTCAGTTACTGGCTTCATCTCGCCATTTATGATACGTTTAAAAGTTAGTTCGCCACTTGTTACATGTTTTTCAACAACCCGACTCTGTTTTTCGTATTTGTGCTTATACGACTTCTTGTTTACCGCCTTAATTACTCCAGTATTAGCAGTTTTAATTCTGGAACCTGAAGGCCCTTTTTCACGTTTTTTATCCCCCTTAACTTTCGTTTTATCGTCTTTTGACGAAAAAGTCTCTTTGAAACTTGCGACATCAGAATCGTTATCATTTAAATTCTTTAATACTGCTTCAGTTTTAGGAAGATTAAGCTTTCTGTATTCGTGCGTTTTAATGCTAATTACTTTAACAACTTCCGAAACATCAGCTTAACTACTTACAGTATAACTCTGTGTCAACTTTTCATCCTGATTCTCAGTCTGGTTTTCATATACTTTATTCGGTTACCATTCGGCTGGGAACTTGAAATAATATCATCATTACCTAGCGAGTTCCTAATATCGTTTAAAGAATTTTTATTGTCAACTAATAAGTATTCACTAACTTCCGCAACGCATACTTCGTCATCTACTAAATTTCCTTCATTAACAGATGTGTGAATATCATCAAAAATATCAGGTATATCATTAATAGAAGAATCAGATGATTTATTTTCTAAACCACTAGCATTAGTATCGGCACTACTTTCAGGAAATTGCACTGGAATTACCGCATTATTCCAGCTAGGCTCACTTTCTTTATAAGCCACAAAAATACCCCGACTTTCACTATTCTCAAAATAATGATTACTGCTCGGACAAGTTAATACATTTGACCACACAGTTTCAACAGGTTGAACCATATCATGTGAATCAACTTGCCAGTGCACGTAAGGTGCTTGCATATTATATACTTTAAGTGCACTGATTTCATTGTAACGCCGTGAGCTTTTATTATTTCGCCCACGATACTGGTTTCGCTGTTGGTTTGAAACTCGCGAAAAATTTTGGCTGGAGTGAATAAAACTTCTCGTACCTGAGTGAGGGTAAGGGGTAGCGAAGAAATGCCTATTGTCATGTTTAGCTAAAGCTTGAAGGAGGGTAACCTTGCTTGTAATTGTTTGATTATCTAAAAAATCTTGAACATTTGGCTTCAAACGTTGGATAACTATTTTTAAGATTACCGCTTCCGTCACCCCTTCTAGATATTCCTCACACTTGGAAATCTTTTCCATAGCAAAATCTAACGCAGACTGACCTTCACGTTGCCTTAGCGAATAAATTTCCGCTTCAATTTGACTTTGATTAAGGGTCTTTGGAAAAACGCTAAGAAACTGTTGCTTGAATGACGAATAGTCAAAAATCAGATTACTGCTTTGCATACACGTGTACCACTGATATGCACTACCTCTTAAAGCGGCTAGAGCAATTTTAAGTTTATCCCCCTCTGGTGTGCATTGTTGTTGAAAGTAATGCTCAATTTTCTTTAGGAATTGGCTTGAGGGGCCGCCATTGAAGGTGGCTTCGAATGGCGCAATTTGCTGAACCATAATTACCCGGGGAAAATTTCCAGCAGGGTTTTGTTCTACAACACTCATTTTCAAATAGTATATAAGTACTTGCAACAATTTTATCAATATAAGTACACAGTACAACTTCAATTATGTTGTTCGTTATAAATGTAACGATAACAACCAGGGTATATATAAACTTTCGGGCTCCAGTATAGAGTTTTCTAAGGGGCACTCTATTTGAATTTGATACAAACACAGTTTATACATGAAACAATGTTTATTGAATTCGTTGCACATATAGAATTCGCTTTTACAGCAATAAGCATGCGTACTACTTGTACGGAATATATATTATCATTCAATAAAAATACACATTGCAAATACTCACAAACCAGCAGAGAGTCAAACCAGCAGTACTGCCACGTAAACTTTGGGCCCCCTAAGCACTAGCGCCGGCTAAAACCTGGAATTGCTTACCTCGTAGCTCCCTCTCGCTTACCCATCAACTTTAACAACAACCTTCCTTCAACCTCTTTTTAATAAAGCTGCTTGGTATTTATACCAAGAGCGTATGCCGAAATTAGCATATCTCAAGCAGCTTCTTTAATTCACTCACTCAAAAGTTCGATTCTTGTGAATCGAATCTTATGTATACCTTACAAAGGGATATAAGAGTTATAAGAATATACTTGTTTTGATCTCAAAACTGAATTATTATTATTATAAGCAATTTTTTCTATATCTCACTTTGTTCGGTTATTCTTTGTGAAGTGTTTATGAAATTATACATATAAATATTGTTTACAGGGTGATATTACCTCATTTTCTGGCTAAATATTACTTATTTTCAGTATTTAAATTCATATTCATTTAGTTTAATTCTAATTATTAATACGAAACAGAAAATTACAGTTCTGTAAAATTTTCCGTGGAATTTTAACCCACTGTAAATGGCCCTAACGACTCTCTGGCGTGCACTATATCTTTAACACAATCGACCACGTCCAATCAATTATTCTTTCATTCATGGTTGAAAACGATCTGAACAAAAGGATTTGACACACCACTGCAAACCTAAAACCGACCTCATCATCACTGTATTTAGAAACTGCTCTCGAACTTGCTTTTCCCCTTTTTGTCGTTCTCACTTTTCAAAGCACAATGAGTTCTGTTACAAATCAGGAAAATCCTGACAAGAGGTATAACTGACGTTCATAGTGACCCTGCCATGGTTAAATCCCTTAAACTATGGCAGTGCTGTATGAATAGAAATAGCTCTTATAGTTCGAAGAATTTTCTCTCTCAGAAAACTTAGTTACTTAACATGGGGAAAATTCGTGGAAGACGTGGTTATTTCCTGAAAATACTCACCCAGAAATAATCATATATGTGTTGCGTCTACTCTATTCTTTAATTCACTGGCTTAATGAAAGTTTTAGCGACAATTTTTACAAAATTTTAAAAGGGCAGATACTGATGAATCAATTCTCATTGATAGTACCACGACTCATTTGAGTACGGACTTTCCCTTATCTCAGAAGGAAAAGGAAATTATTAAACTACCAGAAATATGTTCAATTTACATCCAGAAAACTACTGTGTCTGGTATACTGACGGCAATATTCATTAAAATTCCATATGTATATTCTTAGAATTCTTTATTTTAAAATTTTCCTTCTTTGAATTTGAAAATGTTAATAGGAAAGATAACACAGAACTAGTAAATGATGATTGGAATGTAGATAAAACCCTAAAGATATTCACTATAATTAAGATAGATAAAGCTTTCTCTCTTTCGTGAGTTTCGTATTGTTTATATAAATTATAATTTTTTGAAAATAACTTCTAAGAAAAAGTAGTTTATAAATTTTTCAACTATGTCAAAATAAAATTATTTACTTATGTATTAAAATAGACAAGAAGAAATGTGTTTGTGTTAATCATTCACACGCTATTAATCAGGAATTTAAATAAATAGAACCAAATTTATTATATTTATCGGCAACAGTAGTTTATTTATGTTCTAAATTTAATGTTGAACCAGTAAAATGTTATTTTTTACAACGCTTCTTACATACAGGCTATAAATAATCGTTAAACTAGCCTAGCATATTTTCAGCATCGCAGTTACTTCGATGCAGAATAAATCAGTTACAATTTTTTCTAGAAGGTGACGTGTCTCAGATGACAAAATAAAGACTATAGGTTGGAGAATGTGTAAATATCGCAATGAAAAAACTATTTTTGAACAATAATAGCTTTCGTTAAGAAATCCTGTATTTTTATAAAGATCCTATGTTACAATCATGGAAGATAAATCAACCTAATTAAGTGATTTATTAATATGTGAAACGAAGATAGTGTGTGGACAATGTGCGTAAGCGCCAGAAATTTTAAATGCCTGGAAGAAGTAATACACTTAAGTATAAAGCTATTTCCGATATTAAGTTGGTACTAATACGGAAAACGGCATTAAATCTGAATAAAGTAGCAGAAAAAATGACACTTTAATTTTTTTTCCTAAAAGAATTATTCTCCATAGGCTTTAGTGATAGTTAATGCATTCAGTTTCAATATTTTATAAATTATTGTTATTTAAATTATTGTTATTCAAAGGTATGTATATCTGAATATCTTAAATGTACACTACATTACCTTTGTTTGAATTTTTTTAGACAATACTGCACATCATAGGGAAATAGTGGTTCATTTTACAAACGTTAATCCAAATTTTGTTTTATTAGCCGTCATTAATTTTTTAAAAAAATTATATCTATCATTATACTTTCCGTAACAAATTTCCGTATCACTAAGTTAGCATGAACTTCCATGTAATGTTCAATACTCTAAATTTCTTCCTTTGAATTAGCATGCCTTCTTTCAGAAATGAATATGTTATAACCAAAATGCTACGATGAATAAAGACTGCATCGGAATTGCCTTGTCAAAAACTGCCCTGACTTTTCCCATTTCAGCCCTTTCTTATATTCATTTAATCGAAATGTAGTAAACACAAATTATTTAAATTAAGCACATTACTTTGGTTTAAGCTTATTCGAAATTATTTTTCATGACCAGGAAAAAAATATCAGCTCTACATATTTCTTTTTTCGTCTAAAGGAATTGAATCTAGTTTAATTTATTATAAAAATAATTTGATTTCCTCAGATCTCTTTGAAATCAAGACAGATAACAAAAATAAATCCAAACTCAATTAATTGATTCAGACTATTTTTTCGATTTCTTTACATGCATCAAAATAATTTGGCTAAATGATATTCTTTCTGATCCATGCACATTTAGTAAATTTTTGTAAGCCATAAAGCATACACTTCATTCTAAATATGTCTTGGGGCTTAACAACATGGCAATAAGATATTTTAATCTTCAATAAATTGTTCTTTTTTTAGTTTAAATGCTTTTTATTTTATTTATGTTCTTGCGTTTCATTCAAATTTATAATTAGTTCTTTACGAAAATGTCATGTTATATGTAATTATCCGTCATTGCATTTAAAAAAAATATATATCTATCTTTATACTTTCCGTAACAAATTTCCATATCACTAAGCAGCATGAAATTCCCTGCAATGTTCAATACTCTAAATTTCTTCCTTTGGATTAGCATGCCTTCTTTCAGAAATGAATATGTAATAACCAGCATACTGCGATGAATAAAGACTGCATCGGAATTGCCTTGTTAAAAATTGCACCAACTTTTTCCATATCAGTACTTTCTTATATTCATTTAATTGAAATGTAGTGAACACAAATTATTTAATTTAAGCATATTAATTTAGTTTAAAAGTTTTCAAAATTATTTTTCATGACCAGGAAAAAAATCATCTCTACATATATTTTTTTCGTCTAAAGGAATTGAATCTAGTTTAATTTATTATAAAAATAATTTGGTTTTCTTTAGAGGTCTTTGAAATCAAGACAGATGGCATAAATAAATTCAAACTCAATTAGTAATTGATTTAGACATTTTTTTAAGATTTCATTACATACATCAAAATAATTTGGCAAAATGATATTCTTTCTTACTCATGCATATTTAGTAAGTTTTGTATGCCATAAAGCATACACTTCATTCTAAATATGTTTTGGGGCTTACCAACATGTTAATAAGATATTTTAATCTCCAATAAATTGTGCTATTTTCGTTTAGTTTAAATGCAATTTATTTTATTTATAATCTTGCCTTTCATTAAAATTTATAATTAGCTCTTTACGAAAATGTCATTTTATATATAATTTAAATTTTCTAAAAAAAATTGGTCTTTATGTTAAAGATAATCCTTTATATTTTTTAACTTTGGAAGTTACAAAAGTGTTGTAGTCTGTAGAAAATAAAAAATCGGGTAAAGAGATGAATTTATATCTTTAAAAAAATTTAGTTATAAATTTCCTACGCTCTTTCTGCAAACATTAAACTTCTTTATCAAAAAGTTAATTTAATTTTTCCTCGATAATAAATTATATATTATAAATGTCTCATCTATAACGGTTCTATATTTCAACCTTAAGGAGTATGAAAAATATTAAATTGTTACTAAAGTGCATATTTTATCCATAAATATTACCACTGTAAACCAGACTTTGAGATATTTAGATTTATCTTTTCATTACCATTTACATACTTTTAGCTCTAATGGAAAAATATCATTTACCTTAAAATTCACATTTATTAATTATATACTACGCCGTTGTATAATCGCAAGACTCGTCGAGTTTTGCTGCGAAAATCATTCATGCTAATTGGGACCATACGACACAGATAATTGTCCTAGAATAATGAAGATATGAGAATAGATTTCAATGACATTTCCATTAAAATACGATTGGTCCATATGAATCAGTTTTACAGGTTGCTGTTAAAATCATGTTTGTATGGAATCTACTAAACTATTCTTTTAAATACAAGATAAAAATACTTTGATCTACATCCTTCAGTTTCGAAAAATTTAATAATAACTAACATTTAACTGTAAGGAATTATTCAATATCATCAAAACGATAGTCTATTGATAGATGCGTGTATATAAGGCCATTGCACTGAGGTAAAGAGTTGTTCTTGTAAAATGTGAAGCCTAGTAATGTTGGAAAGTGGTTAGAAACCTAGCTGTTGCGTTTTGAGTAGCACCCTGTCTCCTGCTTTGCTGACCAATGAGACTCTAGAACGGGCAGAAATCATCGTGACATTATTTCGAATCTTACTTAGTTGTCTGATGTAATTTGTTCTGTGTTTACGTGCTTTGTACTCGCCCGCTTCGTGTAGTGTTAAAATACCCATTAAATGTTGTTTGAGTTTTATAAGAAGTGCTGTCGATCCATTTTATTTCAACGGGCAGTTGCTATGATTACATCGCAATGATGTCTATATATTTGAACCCTGTGAGCAAGTCCCTTTGTGAATGCAACACTAACTGAATAGATTTGACATCAACATTAAAATTATTTAATACTGTCAGAAGGGATTATCTGGGAAACTATTAAAGCTGTAATGACTAATTGTCCCCTCGGGGAAATTCCAAGGGACACCTCTTTGTAAACTAAGTTGTTTCATCAGTGCCGAAAGGTGACCTTCCGTTTAGTACCACAAAAGCCGTGACGTAGAGACTCTTCTATATACTTCTGGGAAAAGAACACCTTTTGAAACGATTCCCTCGTTGACACTGGAGTACAGATGAAAGGCTGGTGCCGGCTGATCAGAGGCTTCGAGGCACGTGGGAGCGCAAGCAGTAACGAAAGGGGCATAACCTACAGACCTCCCATAAGGAAATAATATGCTGATGGACTCTGCAACCGGGCTGTAGGAGTCAGTAGTCGATTTTTCTTTGACGGTGTTAGACGACCTTCTGAGACGGACGCTTGCCTCGCCAAAGAACGCGAAGCGAGCCGGTTCATCAAAAATGACATCACGAAGCCAATTATCCTTGTAAATTTAATATTATTTTGTACAGTGTATATTTGTCGTATTTATCCGAGAAAATTAATAAATATGTTATTTAATTTTTCTAAAAAGACTGTCAGTCTCATTTTAGGCAAAGTCCTTACAACTCGGACAGTCTACAGAAACACAACGGAGAATTTGGCCATGAAACTGTCTCTGCCATCTTGCGTGGTAAAATTGATCTTTGAACATTCTATTTATTTCATACAAGTTTGAGACTTATCAACGGTAAGGTACTCAGCAGACTACATTCTTTTAGTTCTCAATTTGATTACGGCGAGTTGTAGTAATAAATTCAACAAATATTTCACACTTTGTATTTATACATATATAGGGGCATCAGAATTTTGCTAAGGGTGAAAAATTCGCCACCTTAATATACCGTTGGACAGTCTTTACCACTGATTAAGATTCGTCCAAATTATTTCGATAATCTTATCGAAATCTCAACTGTTTTTTTCCTGATCCAGATATGCTCTGAATAATTACCGATATGTAATACTGAGGACTGGAGAGTTGAAGAACTACGTAAACTTTTCTCAAGAACATTCAAAAATTTTCCTGGGGGTTTCAAGTTGGGTGTCTGTGGTGGTCCATTCTTGAGTGGAAATGGCACCCTGTCCTCGCTTCACTAATCTGTTAACGTTTTAGCCTGATTATTATGGGTATTATCGTTAAGATATATTGCCATGATTTCCGAGAAGAAATCATCCCTGGAATCCACAACATTTCGATGCTCCCGTTCATCATTTAGATATACAGCTTCGTCATTTAAGTCCCATCAAATGTTACTGAGTTCAGATATGTCTAAAAGTAGAAACCTTTAATGATAACACTACCTCCTGATACTTAAGGATAAATTCAATTGATCTGTATTTTTCTCAGAGCCCTATACATTCATTACTAGAGTTAAAGTTAAATCTGAACTTAAACAAAAAACTTTTTCAATTGTTCCATAATTCATTCCTTTTGATCCATACAAAGCTTTAGGATGTCTTTTCCAGATGTGTAGTCCCCTAGCAAGCTGTTCAGTTGTGACTATAACACATTTGTAAAGACATTTTTCTTCTACTTCCCATCCCAGTTTTGGGGAAAAATAATTTTTCCTCTTGTATCAAACATATTTTGAATTCTACAGACATTTATTTTTACTCGAGTTTATAAAACATATCAGGAATATCTTGTCGAGAATCATTCTTGATTTTTCTGATCACAATGGAACAATGGCCAAATGGCAAAGGCCTGCCATTCGGTTCCAGATTCTGTGGGTTCGAGACCAGTTGTGGATATGAATGTTTGTAACCGTTCGGAATCGGCTCTAAACCGTAGGTTCAAGTCAAATAGTCCTTGGGAAGCAAATATTGATGTTAGGTGTGTAAACCAACTTACAAACGATCGTTACAAATTATTGATCGTTGTACTCGGAGAGTTTCTAGACCCATATTCGCGAAATATATACATATTAAACTTGTGTTAACAACTCGTTAAATTCTAATTATTAGTGTGCTTAAGGACATTGCAAAATGCATATGCTTTAATGAAGTAATATATTTCAGCATATGGTTTTGACTCTCCTAAATACCGCATTCATTATTATTGAATAACGCGTTATTATGATCATCTGATAGTCATTTACAGGACTAAAGTATTTCATAGCCAAGTTTTAAAAAACAAATATGAATTGATTGTATGAGTCATTTCATTTTTGTGTAGCTCCATGTCTGGAAGATATTCTGCTTCCTGCGCATCTTTACAAAATGCTTTTAGATATAAATAGTTCTATAAATAAGTTGCAGTAATTTTATTTTTGTATTAAAAAAAGTAATGCTTTTATGCCACGAGAGATTATGTCGATAACAGAATCCGCTCCATGAAAAAGTGAAGTGATTATAAAAAAAAATAACGAGAAGATGAAAAGATATAGCTTTGAAATGTCAACTACAGCCTTATAGAGTTAAATAATACATTTTGAACAACGTTATATTTTAGATATTTATAGACCAACTACATGAAGTGTGTGAAATGAATCATGTTTTGTTGTCTGGAATCATATCCAGTTGTTCAAAAAATCTCCTATAAAACTTTTAAAAACAAATACCCTCTTAATAGGATAAATGTTTGCAAAATTCTTGTTTTTTCTCCGAGTTATTTCATTTATGAGGAAATTCGAAATTCCTTTAAAAGGAAATTAAAAAAATACAAGAATTATTTTTATTAAATGGCATGCTGAATCATTACAGTTATAATGTCCTTATAGAGAATTTCCGGTTAAGAATTCAATAATACCTTATAATGCTGGGTAAGTTTTGGAAGAAAACTATTATTTATATGTGAAACCTGTTTTTCATGTGTTTCATTTAGCCATTGATAGTATTTTATGACTATTCAATCCATTGACTTGTTTCCAAACACGGATCTCAAGTTTTCCAATTTTGCCTTCGTGCAAATGTGCTTAACGACATTCTAAGAATCTTGCAGAAAATAATCAAGTGTTTTCTTCGTTATATTTTAAAGGTTGAACATCTCGGCCAAATTTATTTTACTCTTGTTTTGTAGGAGTAAAGGAACAGACTTAGAGAAATAGAGTAAAGTAGAAGTATGGAAGCTAAAGGCGTTTTGAGCAATTTCCTATTGTTCTGGCTACGTGATAATTACAGACCATCATATTTGACCCTGAAGTCATAAGCCCAGGTACCTCAAGCGACCAGGCCTGAAGCTATAAACTTCTCGTGATTTATTAGCTATTTCATATGCTGAATTACCCTGCATGAATTTTCTTTATTATTTCTCCATTTTTTGTTATTGCTTTCCTAATCTGCTTGTTCCGATCAGTTTCAACCACTTGCGGTCGAATGGCGTGGCTACACCCATCTACATCATTTACCCCAAAATTATGAATAACGTTCTATTCCCGTTAATGATTAGTTTTTTCAAAAACAAGAGTAACAACTGGGGTACATCCCCTGATTTTATTGTTTGAAAGTAGTACGTCGTGTTGTAAAAGTGGGATACGTTACAGCCTCAGTTAGAGATTAGTGTACTTTTTTGTACAGAATTTTCTCCATGTTTCATAAGTTTCATTATAACGAAGTTAGTACAAATAATGAAATTTATTTAATAGTTCTTACTGGGGAATATTCCATTCTACCAATATTTAAAATTGTAAAATGACAGTGAAGTTAGTGTTGTGATTCTGTCGTGTTCAAAAAGGAAGGGACAAATCATAAATGAGAGGGAATAAAAAATTATCGATATGGTAATATTCGAGGATTTCCAGAATAAAGGTAGAGGAAAAGGTGGGATTATGGACCCCCTTAATATCTGCCCTATGCGCAGGTGCAGTCACTAATTATAGCTATGATCTAGAGCCCCTAGGTGGCTGCAATGGATAGTCAAGGTCATTGACCCCAGTTCACTCGCAAATGATGTCCTGTGGCCAATTGTTTGTTTTTGAGGTTTTCAAACTTTTTCTGAGGAAAGTAAAAGTGAATATTTTACATATCTACTACTATGTTTTGTGAAAAACGATTCCTGTGCCTTATTCTACACGACATGAAGTTCCTTTTGAGTTAGTTCGAAACTAAATTTGATGTAACTCATAATGTGAAAAACGAGTTTGTTTCCAAGATGGCGTTGTTTGAAATATGGATTCCATGGGTACTGGTATTATGGACCCGGGTCCATATTACCAACAACCGGTTTCGATGATGTAATAATAATGTTTTCGTGAGGAAATGCGATTCCACAGATGATTTCATTGTCATACGTTTTATTTTCATATTTTGTAATCCTTTTCAGTTATTCTGGAAGCTAAGAATGCAAGTTGAGAAGAAATCTCCTGCTAGCAAGGACGCTGTAGTGCGCAGAAGTTGGGATAGGCTGAAGATGGTTGAGGTTATCCAGAATCTAAGATGAGGAGAAATGGGACTAAAGGAGGCTGCCAGAGTGTTTGGTGTATCAAGAATAACTTTGAGATTATTGGCTTAACAAGTGGATAGGCCAGCAGCAGATTTGGTTATACGAAAACTAAGGTTTGGTTTTGGTTTGGAGTGCTACGGTCAACTTTTGTTATACAAAGGCTAATTTGACTGGGACCTACAGTTTAAAGCCGATTCCGAACGGCTACAAACATCTATGCCATCAGAGGGACTCAAATCTTCAGGATCTGAACCAAATTCTAGTCCCCCAGCCATTCGGCTATCAACTGACACAAAAACTAGGAAGGAAGCCTGCTTTACCAGGTTACACTAAAAAAGAGTTAGTAGCCTATTTCGTAGAGATAGAGTCAATATTTCACGGTCTCACTCGACAAGATGTGAGGAAATTGGCGTTCCAGTTGGCTGAACGCAATAATATTTCCCACACTTTCATAAACGAAGCAGCAGGGAGAGAATGGCTAAACCGATTCCTCACTCGTCAGACAAATTTCGATCAGAAAACCTACATGGACGTCCTATGCACACGCAGAAGGATTCACACGTGACCAGGTGGCTGGATTATTTTTATTTGCTTTAAGGTTTGTGTTCTGGGAATCATTTCCAGAATCTTCAATGTAGATGAGACTGGTTTAAGTGTGGTTCAGTCAAAAGTCATCAGGTTGAAGAGAAAACGTCAGGTGGGAGCTCTGACTAAAGCTGTACGTGGTTCTCTGGTAACTGTGGTTTGCTGCATGAGTGCTGGGGGAACATATTTTCCACCAATGATGATATTTCCTCGTAAACTCTTAACTGATCAGCTTATGAATGGAGCCCCATCCGGAAGAGCTCATCCCTCTGGGTGGATGCAACCCATATGTTTACAAAGATAGCCAAACCAGCAAGAAGCATCGTGCATCTTCTGTGAAGGTGCATTGAAAGTGTGTGTAGAAAAATTGTGTGTGTGTGTGTGTAGTGACAGTCGTAGTGCCGAGTGGTGTTTGTAGTTCTCTCACATAAAAAAACAACAGAGGAACGCTGAAACGTCTCCAGCCTGACTCGCTGGAGTTCCTAACTCTGGGTCTCCCAATTCTCAACTGACCGTCTACTACCTAGATCTCTTAGAACTTTTTGAGTCGCACCGGTCTTTCCACCTAGGGCACACGCTGCGATGCCCTGCAGTCTCTTTCCTTTGGGGCACTTTCACACCTTTCCATGAATCCCACAGAGAACCTAGTGACTCAGGCTTTCTCCCTTTTGTCCACTATGGTGACGCCCCTGTGACCTCGGTTGTTCTCCAAATCTTTCTACACCTTAGTATCAGTCGCAGCCCTAGTAAAGAAGAATTAAACTACAATATATGTGTGTGCGTAAATGTGTAGTTAACTGAAGAGAGGAATTGACTGAATATTCAGAAAAGCATTCCAAAAGCCTAACGTTTAAAATTCCCTCATTTATTAAAATATGATAAAGAAAAATTTCTGCAACGATTTTCTTTAATATATCGTTTATTAGAATGCAGGAAATATTTGTTTTTATTTCCTAATCTAGAGAAAAAATATAAAAGTTCTGTCATACAACATGAACAATTTTACTCGCAAAAGTTTCTATGGATCAAATCAAGGACATATTTTAGAAAACGTTTCTCTACTGCATTCTGAATCCTGTTCGTTATGCTAATGAAATCATGTAAATATTTTCATAAAAGAAAAAATAAATAAATGGAGGTTGAAAAAGAATAAGCAGAAGAATTGAATTATAAATTTTATTTTTCTTTTTAACTCCTAAACAAGCCCCCAAAATCGTATGGACTTATCGATTTTGCCATTTAGGGACAATTCTTTGTATTTTTGGGGTTTGAATAAGAAAACGAAAAGATACTTTGTTCGCAATTCAATTTTGTCTTTCTCCTGCCCTGTATTTTCTGGATAAGGTCATACATAAACAATTCGAGAAGACAGAATTCCTATCTCATCCATGTAGCAGATTAATGCAACCACGCCCTGAGTTATATAACATTAAGAGAAGGCACATTTATCAAAATTAACTCTATCCCTGACGTTTTATCTTTATCCGTGGATAATAATAATGATAAAATATAATACGGGATCGAACATTAGATATACTGAAGGATCTCGTTGACGATGAAGAATAATGAAGAGCTCGATTTGAGTCATTATTCCGCCCGTTTGTACTTGTGCATGCAAATATACATAAAGAGAGAACTATTCTTCAAGATTATTGAGGAAATTCAAAAGCAAACATATTATTTTCTGATAAAAACGTATTATTTAATTTGCAAGAAATAAGAAATGTTGAGAACATAATACAAAAAATCGGAAGCATATTCCTTTTTGTTGCACTTTAACTCCAATTTCTTTATACTCTTTCTATGAGGTTTAAACTGATACACACACACACACACACACACACACACACACACATATATATATATATATATATATATATATATATATATACTGCTGACCCAAAAAACTGGTACACCTGCCTAATATCGTGTAGGGCCCCCATGAGCACGCAGTGCCGGAACACGATGTGGCATGGGCTCGATTAATGTCTGAACATATTCTGGAGGCAATCCACACCATGAATCCTTCGGGACAGTCCATGAATCCATAGTATTGACATTATTGTGAGAGAAGTACTAGGGGGGGATCCCTTCGGAATAGCACGTTGCAAGACATCCCAAATAATGCTCAATAATGTTAATGTCTGAGGATTTAGGAGGACAATGGAAATGTCCAAAGTCAGAAAAGTTATCCTGGAGCCACTCGGTATCAAGTCTCGTGGAGAGGGGGGTGTCGCATTATCATGCTGGAATTGCCCGTCCGTCTGATTTCATAATGGACATGGATGGGCGTAGATGATGAGACAGAATGCTTATGTATCCGTCACCAGTCAGATTCATCTTTAGAAGTATCAGGGGTCCCATATAATGCCAACTGCACACGCCCCAGACCATTGCAGAGGTTCTACCAGTTTCGGCAGTCCTCGATTGACATGTACGGCCCATGAGGTGTCTCCATAACCGCACGCGTCCATCCGTGCCATAAGATTGAAAACTACACTCGTCAGACCAGGCAATGTGTTTCCAGTCATCAACAGTCCAATGGAGGTGTTGGCGGTCCAGGCAAAACGTAAAGATTTTTGCCCTGCAGTCAACAACGGTACATGAATGGGCCTGATGCTCCAAAGCCATATCAATGACGGTTCGAAGAACAGTACGCACCCTGACACTTGTTGATGCCCCAGAATCAGCAATTTCAGGAAGTGTTGCACGTCTATTTTCTTTTAAGGATTCTCGTCAGTCGTCGACGGTCCAGTTCTTTCAAGGTCTTTTTCTGGCCGCACTTTGTCGGATTTACCGGTTACCTGATATTCACGGTACACTCGTGAAATGGTCGTGTGCGAAAGTCCTAATTTCATCCCTACCTCGATGATGCTATGCCCCATGTATCGTCCTCCGACTATAACACCACTTTCAAAGTCACAGAAATCATGATAACCTGCCATTGTAACAGCATGAACCGATCTAACAGCTTCGCCAGACACCTGTTCTCTTATATAGGCGCTGCCGACGCACCGCAATTTCCAGGATAATAATGCCTTTTGAAGTGTCAGAAGAGCTATTCTATCCCATTCCTCCTGAAAAGCTTTCCAGAGTCCTGTAAGGGTTTTGGGACGACGTTTGGATAATGCAGATTTTAAAAGTCGGAAAGCACAAAAATCCATAGGTGATACATCGGGAGATTTAGTAGGGATATCAGTGAAGGGTATGGCCTTAATACCAGTTTTTTGTTCCATTTCTTTTAGGAAATTTACAGTGGATTTTGATGTGTGACTGCTAACTTTGTCCTTATGGAGTCTCACAGATTGATGGCACTGTCGGTAAAGCGATGGTATTTCATTTAGAAAAATTGGCGATAAAATATGTTCCTGATAGTATTTGGAGTTAATCTTGACATTTTTTCCCCACTCTCTTTATTTTTAACTTGCCATTATAAGAAAAACCAGCAACAATCATGAATCCCTTAGAAAAACTTTCTTTCGATTCTTTGAACCATGTACTTAAATCTTTTTCTAACCTTTTATGATAATAAATGGCTCTTTTTTTGTTGCAATCATTTAAATACACCCATGATTCATCTATTGTGACAATTGTTTTCCATTTTTATTTGGATAAGTGTTTCTCATATAGAATTCTGCAGCGTGTCCTGCGTTCAGCGATATGATTTGGAAGAAGACGATGCACATTGCGTTTTTTCGCTTTCTTAAGATTTAAATCAACGTTTATCATTTTGTTTACAGTGGACACCGAGCATTTTAATGATTTTGCAACTGTCCTTTGACTAGGGGGATTTTCTTTTAACATTAAACAACGTACCTTTGCAATAGTCGAAGATGTCCGTTTTTTCCTTGGATACTTGTTTGGAATTTTTGTCCCACTTGAGGCTCCAATTTGACGTTTTTTTCCTTTCTTGTTGACGATATTACCTATCGACGCTTTAGATATCACAAAACCATGACTCTCACATCGTTTTTGGATAACGGAGTATGCATATTTCTCTTCGGAAAGAGCATAAATGTAGCCTTCAAACCACTGCTTTGTAAAAAACGCCATTTTGAATAAAAACAAAACTTTCAAGCCGCAGATGATAATTTTGACTTTTAAAACCATAGTACAATTGCAATTATTTCTTTTGCAGCAAATGATTTTTCATTACCGCTTACCAAAATCGTCTAAAAAATGTGCGAACAGCCTCTGTATATATATATATATATATATATATATATATATATATATATATATATATATATATATATATATATATATATATATTCATCTTTAATTAAAAGTTAAAATATGAAATCTGCGCTATGTAGCGCATGTATGCGACGTTTATTAAACCTATTGAGTTTTCTTAATAACCCATTTAGATATCCACCAGTTCATCGAACTTTGAAGATAACTGCAGCGTGTAGTTTTGTATAATGTTAATGAATATGTCTGGCGATCTAAAGGAGGATAGTTGAAGTAATATAAAATAATTTTAAACGGGGAGAGAATAGCATTAATGTCAATGCGATAAAATCACATTCTCATTTTATTAGGCTTTTATGAATGGTTGCATTTTCAAAGAATACATATATTTTTATGTGACGAGTTCTTTACTTTCTTTGAAAATTTCACATCAAATATTATTAAATTAAATTATTATATTAGATATTAATTAATATTTTATAAATGTCAAATAGGCTATTGAAATAGGTAATTTGGTTAAGTACATATTTTTACGTTACCATGTATGGACAATTGAATGAACCTATGATGATGCATTTGTTTCTACTAGAAAAGAACAATAATAGAGAGCCACGTTTCTAACCAAGAGCAGCTGGCATAACTACTCGATCATTGGCGAGTTATCAAATAAAACGCATTTATTTGCAAAATCAGCAGCTAATTATTTGCTATAAATGAAAAACTACTCAAACGAGGAATCAATTCATCAAATACTTTTGTAAAAATATTTCGGGAATTTATGATATGTATGGATTTGAAAGTCAATTCGTTTTACTCTGCCAAATGTTTTCAATTGATAATTTTGGAAGAATTTTCAATTCTTCAAAAATATTTTTAAATATTTTCTCTTTATAGTACAAAATATAGATAAAGCAAGTTATCATTTCATCAAGACAAATGAAATGAACTATTTCATTTAGTGTATATTTATATGTTAAGTTATATGGGAAAAAGGGTTAATAAGATGCATTTGTTTCTACCAGAAAATAGCAAAAATTGAAAGCTACGTTTCCAACTATAAGCAGTGGGAATAAATGCTCGATCATTCGCGAGTCATCAAATGAAACAAATCTTTTTGTAAAGTCGTCAGCCAATTATTTTCTTTATAAATGCAAAGCTGCTCAATTTCGGAATGAATTCGTCTGATAATTTTGTAAAAATTTCTAGAATTTATATGTATGGATCTGAAAGTCAATTCCCTTTACTCTGCTAAATGTTCCAAATTGCTAATTTTTGGAACATTACTCTAGTAATATTCGAAATTACTTATTTTGGGGGCAATTTTCAATTTGTAAAAATATTTTCAAATATTTACTCTGTCTATTACATAATATAGATAAAGCACGAAGATGAAATGTTATCTTGATGAAATGTTCATTTCATTAAGACAAATAAATAGGTTATTTTTGCTATGTAAATATTTTTGTGTTCAGATGTACGTGAAAAGGAGTAAAAACGATGTATTTGTTTCTACCAGAAAAGAATAAATTAGAAATCCACGTTTCCAACCATGGGCAGTGGAAATAACTGCACGATCATTGGTGAGTCATCAAATGAAGCACACTTCTTTGCGGAATCAGCGGCCAATAATTATTTGCTATAAACGGAAAGCTGTTCAAACGAGGAATCAATTTGCTTGATAGTTTTGCAAAAATATTTCAGGAATTCAAAATCTTAAAGATACGGGTGGGTTTGACAGTCATTTCATTTTACTCTGCGAGATGTTTCAAGACAACAATTTTGGGAGAATTTTAATCCTTTTCTAATATTTTAACATATTTTTTTAATCTAGATATTATAAATAAAGCAGGATAAAGCAGGACGATGAAATGTTCCATTTCATCAAAACAAATAAAATAGGTTTTTTTATATAGTACATATGTTTACGTTAAGATGTGTGTGAAAATGGGTTAAGAACTTATGAAGATGCATTTATTTCTGCGATAAAAGAACAATATTAAAAGCAACGTTTCCAACCATGAACAAAGGGAATAACTGTTCGATCATCGGCGAGTCATCAAAAGAAGCATATCTCTTTGCCAAGTTAACAGCCAATTATTTTCTATAAATGTAAGGCTGTTCAATCAATTCGTCTGGTAGTTTTGTGTAAATACTTCAGGAATGTAAGAACTTGCATATATATGTGGATCTGAGCGTCAATTCCTTTACTCTGCAAATTGTTTTATTATAATAATTTTAGTAGAATTTTCATTTTTTTAAAAATTGCTTCTAATTAATTTTTATCCAGGTAATGCAAAACATAGATAAAGCATGAAGAACATTTAAATTCCCTACGCATAAACTTTCTGTACGCTTTTTTGTTATATATCTGAACCAAACTTATTGTTTATATCACACGAAGTTATAGATTTGATATACCATACCAAGAAAGGCAGAGTTCAAAAGAAAGAGAACTATACTAACTATAGTAATGAAGAATAAAATAGTACTTGAAATAGGAAAATTGAGTGATTTTATAAATAACAAATTTTAATTTATACACATTCATAAATTATATAACTAGGTAATATCAGACGCATATATTGCTATGCATTATTTTTCTGTCAACATTAAAACATTCTTTATGTTTACATTCTCCAAAAGAGCAATATACAGTGATTTACATTCGAAATTCGATTTAAAGAGTTTATAATAAATACCTGGGAGGCATAATTTTCGGTAGAGAAAAATGAATTATGCAAAAATATCAATAAATACATTTGCTTGTTAATAAGATTACAAAACTTACTCTCCAGGAAGGACATTCAGAAAGATATAAATATTCTTGAAGTTAAAACTGTATATCTAGGAATATATTTTAAAATTAAATATTTCCTGCATTTTTGTATTTTGTGACAACCATCTTGTTATAATAACAGCATGGTGAAAAGTAAAACAGTAAAAAAAAACACAAATCGCATTGATTTCACTTGCTTTGTTTCTTCCTCAGTCGGGAGGAATACAAAGCCCAATGGTATATCGATTTTACAATTTGGAGACACTTTGTGTGTAAGTGTGTGTCTTTTTTAACAAGAATAAAGACGGGTGACATTGAGTTACGTTCATCGGTCTCCTTCAGTCTTAAGAGGCCACGCATTTATTCGCTTAAGTTGAGACAAAATTCTTGTCCATCTAGTGACCCCAATTAATTTATTGTAGTTTATAAATGCATGGATAGGTATTTCTTTGTTACTTTACTGCAAAAAAAGTCTCTATTGTGCAATTTTACACAGTATTCCTAGACAATGCTCGAAAACAAGACAGTTTTTATAGTTTATTGAAGTGGCACTAACATATTATAATTCGCCTTTTGGTATATTTCCATACAGCATGCTTAAAAAAACTCATTTTTTTATTGGTCTCTAAATATTTTTTACAGCCGCTTTTGAAACAGGTTACACAATATATAAGGCCTTTTTTGAATAGTGGTCCAACTCCACTTTTGAAAAAAAAATGGATTTAGCCTCACTTTCATGTTCATACAAGTCATTTCTATCTTATTTTTAAACTCATACACCTCCAGCTTATTTCTGCTGCCAACAGAAGGCATTACAAATCAGACTTCAGCAGTCATTTCTCAGTACTCATTAGACTCTAAGGCTCTGTATCCCAAAATGAACAAGAATGAACCACTTTTCAAATAAGGCATTCAATATATTCGGCAACTAGAGCATCCAGTAGAAAAATTTCAGTGTTTTTTTGTTGCAGTCTTATATTTATTTGATAAGCTCTCTACAGGGAGGACATTTAAGATAAGTTACTTATCGGTATGATAATATTAGTATGTACTTTGAAGTGTATCGACATAAACTGAAATTAAAATGTTTTGGTCAATGTAAGTTTTAGCTCATTATTTCATATCGTTCCTCATACAATGTTATCCATAGAACATAATGTAATTTCAAGAGATAAATATATAATTGTGTCCGACTGAAAGATGATATTATATGGAGTTAAGTATACTTATCTGGTATCAGATTGCACAGTTTTAGATTTATTCATATTATTTATTTATGTATCTTCATACAAACACACATATACATACATACATACATACATATATATATATATATATATATATATATATATATATATATATATATATATATATATATATATATATATATATATATATATATACATACATATATATATATATACACATACATATATATATACAATACATACATATATATATATATATATATATATATATACGTACGTACGTACGTGTGTCTCTGTGTGTATGCATGCATACAGACACAGTACGTATATATACGTTTACTCATAATGCATTGAAATTTATGAGGTAAATAAGAATGTTTAATCTGTTATAAGTTCATTGTTCAAATTATAACAAAAAGTCGATACCTTTATTACCTAGGACCATATTTTGTTTCACCCATAATTTCTAGTATGCACTTCCCACCCTTACCAGTTTGTTTTCATGTACACGTGAAACATCGTCATGTAACCGTCAAATTTATTCGTGCAAGAAAGTATTGAAATCTCTTGAGAAAGAAAAAAAAGTAAAAATAGTGGGTTTTACCTGAAGGTCATAAGAATAGCTAAACGGAGAATGGGCTTAGCGCTGTCCCTAAAGAGCCTGTTTGCCCCAGTTACATTGCGCAACATTTCAGTACTTCTGGAATGCCGCAAAATGTAAAGCTTTTGATAGTAGTTATAGACGGGTGCTCCCTTATTCCATAATGCTAATAGGATGGTATGTAAGAAAAGTTGTATGTTCACTTTCGCGGTTTTACAATTGTAAAAGCTCTATTCAGCTTTTCACGAAAGCAGCACATCCCAGGTAGTTCTACATTGCATCATTCCAGCTTAGCCGTGTCTTTGGTCGATTTACCACTGACGTCGCAAGAACGTAAAATCGTTTATCCGTTTAATGCTACCTATGAGCAACCGATATATATCTAGCGGAAATTCCTCCGCGATCTTTATAAGGATTGGTGCTCAGTATAACTCTGGCGAATACAGAGAATTCCTTTGGGGCATTATGAACTGCCGATTACAGTCATCTTGTTTCGGTAATCTTATGATAGGTTGATAACGCTTTCTTTAGCTACTATATATTCCATGAATAGTGAAATTCATTAACAAATACTAGTTGTGTTCCTTCAGGTCTTTAAAGATTCCAACAGCACATCCGTTCACTGTAGTCAGTGTTTCTTTCCCGTATAAGCAGTAATTTATTATAATCCATATATAACTATAAAGTTCCTTTTCTGCTTGCTTCTGGAAAAATAATTAACGGAAGGAGACGTGACTATTGGTCAGACGCAATTATTTTCATTGCTAGATGCTTTTTGATCGGTCCTCCTCCCGAATTTTGCACAAAGGCTACTGTAAGGGAGCCGCCACCCAAACTAATTATCTTACCCCACTCTAATTTTTACAATGTTTTTATTAACTTGTTTTCTTGTGTGTTTGTTTGTGTGTGTGTTTGTCTAGTACAAATCTTGCAATCGATTTTTAACTAACTTCCCGACTAACTAGACATTTGAAACTTTTAGAATAGCTCAGAACACGATGACAATGCCTTTTTTAACACTTTTAGCCATCTTTAAGCAATTTAAATTAATTTTCAGTTAATTTCAGCTAATTTTGTTTTGGAGACTGGTGCAGCCATCTATTGGCCGGAAAGGGAACTAGTCAAATGCAACAAGTCAAACAAGTCAAATGCAAGTTAACTTCCAATTAACTTTATTTTCTTTCAAGTTGATGAGATAATTCATCCCAAAAAGTTTTTTAAGTATTTATTAATACATAGAATTGTCAAGTTTATATGATTCAAGAGAAAATTTAAAAACATGGTATATAAAAAGTCTTTTTATCTTGTAATTATTCTTTCTGTACTGATTAGTCACGTTCTGGATTACTAGTCTTATTCCGTCGTCTTAACTTTCCTGTCTCATAGCGAGCAAAATCTTAGGATTTCTTCCAGCTACAATCACCTTGGATGATGGTGATAAAACATTAAAACACGTCTAAAAAATACAATGAAATAATAGGTTCCAAATTTTGACCATTATTTTAATGTATGTCTGAAATTTTACCTCCCGGATATTTTAACATGCATATGAAGCAAGTACCAGGTTATCGCTTTCACTGTCTCTTTATCCTTCTTCTTTCACAACACAACCCTAAATTTTAATGCTGTTGTATACTGGTTTCGTTCACCTTAATGTTAACGTATGGAGAAAATGTGTCCAAGGATTGACGGCTTCGATTTAAAGATATTTTTTCTATAAAATTGTACTTTGTAATAGAAAGAGCAATTTTACACCTTGGGACAATTTTCGCTTTTTTTTAATGCGAATAATATTATAAAATTTAAATTATTTGGGGAAAAAATCTGGTAGTATTTTTGACCGCTGATAAATTCCTTTGCTGGACGAAATTTATAAAATGAATCCTGTTAAAATGTGCAGAAAAGTTCGAGTTATCGGAAAATACCTTATTTATTGAATTATATGCATTTATTTAGCTGTAAATAGTAGATATACAGAAGGTCGTTCGCACTTTATGGAAACGATTTTAATAGTTACGTTTTATGTATAAATGCCGTATTTTTTGTTGCGATTTGCCTCTATCTGATAGCTATGGTACTTGATAATAGCTCTAACTCGAATTTTCCATGAAAGCAAACCTTTTCTTTGTACTGTCATGTTGATATTACCCCATTCCTCTTGGAACTTTTTCCAAAGTCCGTCCAGTGTTTTTGGATGCCGCTTTCCTGAGGCTCGTTTTAAAAAACCGAAAACGCACGTGTCCATTGGAGAAGTGTCAGGTCATTTCACAGGTATTTCATTAAATGGGATACACTTTATTCATGTTTCTGATTCTTTCTTTGCTAAATAAGCGGCAGTTTATTTAGACGTGTGACTAGAGGCTTTGTCCATATGAAGCTCAATTTATCAATGTCCCTTCCATATAAGGATGGAATTTCTTCTTCAAAAATTGGTTCCAAAATATTCTGCTTATAGGAGAGTGAATTAATTTTAGCTTTACTTGAGACTTTTTAAATTTTTATTTTGCTGTTGTAACAAAATCCTGCAACTATCATGAATATCTTTGGAAACTTTTCTGTACGCTGACGAAGCTATTTCGTATGATCATTCCGTCAGTTGAGCAATAGAAAATTGATCTTTTTTATTACAGTCAGTTAGATACACCCATGCCTCACCGAGTGTTGCCACAAATTTCCATTTTTCAGCAGCTAGGTGATTTTTATATAATTTTCTACAATTTGTTTTTCTTTTAGCAATATGCTTTGGCAAAAGCAGATGAACTTTGGATTTAAGGGAACGGTGGACCTTTATTTGAGCAAATCTCGTCATTGTAATACTGAATGTGTTATTGTAAAAACAATATATATTTCTGTAGATTATTAGTACCAAAATAGTTTTTTTCAAGTAAAAAAGCATTTATAAAGCTTCTACAAAGTAATTTATAATAGGTACGTGTATTAATAAATTTTAAATCTGTTTTTCTCAAAACAGATTTTTCAAGGTTTTTAGATTTTTCAAATGCTCCATGCTACTTAATTCATGTTCAAAATTCATGAAATTGATAAGGAAGAATCCTGATGCTGTTTACAAAATAATTGGGTATGCATTTTACAATTCGACTTCATTAAGGTAGTTAAATTTGATTTATAACTTTTTAAAAGGCAAAATTTTGATGAAAATCGGGACGGAATTCAGAAAAAAATCTCTCAAAAATTAACTATTCAAGGGATTAAATAATTGATACCCATATTTGTTTGTTATACAGTTTAAAGACATTAAAATTCAAAATAGAGGAAATATCTCAAAAATTAAGTAGCAAGGAGCATTTTAAAATTTTATTTATAAATTTCAATTTTTTTTAAAAATCTTAAAATTATAATGAGATTGGAAATTTCTTTTAAGGTATTCTATTTATTTATAGTGAAATGCATATATGTACAAAATTTCGTATCTCTATGATGAAAAGTAAAAAAAGTAAATTTTAATGTCCACCGTTCCCTTAAACAATTGTTTTAAACTTCATATTTTTATGAATGATTTTACTTACAGTACCAGAAGACATTCGTAGTTTCGATGCAATGGATCTTTGATTCGGCAGATTTCCTTTTAAGACCAGAGACTTCACTTTCTTGATATTTACCTGCGTTCGAACAGTCTTAGGATGAGGTTTCGCGGTCATGTTTTCATTTTTACTTTCAGTTATACGTTTTTATTCCTTTCAAATTTAATATATTATAATACCTTTTTGTTGAAATGCCATAACCGCGATTTTTACACAGCTTTATAATTTGTTGATACTAATATTTCTCCTCGGAGAGCGCAGTTACGCAACCTTCGAGCCATCTATCAATTTTAGGAGCCATTTTCATAATAAATCTTTCATTTTACATTCCAATCAAAACAAAACAGTAGCAAACGTTTATTCTGAAGTTGCCAAATTTTTATCTTAAAATGCAAACGACAAAAGTAAATTACAAAATCGTTTCCATAAAGTGCAAGGACCTTCTGTATTTTCTCCATAGGTTATCACAGAGGTGAGAGAATCCAATTGGGTTAGTACGCAATTTGCTTTATATTGGCATCAGCCTTAAATGTCATTACAGGACAAATCAACAGAGAAGGGAGAGAACACATTAGAACTCAAGTAAGTGTAAAAAGGGACAAGAAAACAATATTTGTTATATTTTATCCATCACGGGATGAATCTTAGAAAGTCGATTCCTTGGAAATTTAAAAGCACATATGCCAGTAGTACCTCATTTACAAGATAAATGTGTTCCCAGGGATATACATGTGAAATAGCAGTTTCTCGGGCGGGCATAAAGATGTCTTTGTAAATTCACCAATTATCTCACTTTTAGATGCTAATTTATAAAGATCTAATATAGTTAAGTAAAACACGAATGTACCATGATTTCACAGTTGATATGATTTGAAAGCTTTTAATTTTTCTTAAATATTGTAAGGGGTAATGAGTAATTAATGTGGAATTATGCTGTAATTATTCATGTAAGTAAACCGAAAAATATATTAGTCCTCAATACGAAAACGCATTACATTGTTTTCTTACAGAACTGTGACTTGAAAATTTTTAATTAGATTCGATAGTGGCACGTATGTAAATTTTAAACATAAAGCTTTTGAGAATTGTTCAAATAGGAAATAATTTGGATTAAATATCATCGAGGGAACTTGGGTAAGTTTTTCGCGTTTGGCAAAAATTTGTGCGTGTTCAGCTACTTTCACGCATTAATAATTAGCCGCTATTAATTGTTGAAATAGCACATTTATTCCGATTAAGCTTTTCATAATTCGGCTGCTGGGGTAGATTTCTACGTAATGCTCAGAACTCGTTCATGCAGATACTGCTAATAAGGGCGGTGGGATTAACAAATATACCGTATTAAATGCACCTCTGTAGATATATTTAAATGTATTTTTCTCAAATTTTCCATTTTTGCTTATAAATTTGCACTGACTATGAACACATCTAAAATATGGACTCGCATCATCAGGCTAATTATACAGGGTCATCGTAAAAGGTTGGACACATTTCATATAATCATATTTAATGAAGTAATTAAAATACAAACAATTCTTTCGTTGTGTAATGTACAGAATTTAATAGAATTTTACCTTAATAAGTTTCAATATAAGCACCGTTGGTTGCTCTTCACATATCAAGTCGATAATCAATCTCTAACCAGGTGTTACGGAGCATGTCTGGCGTCACTGTGGCAATTGCATGAACAATTCTCTCCCGAGAATGTGTCGAGTCTCGTACCTTTACGCTGTAAATAATGTTCTTGACGTAACCCCAGATTTGTACTCTGCTAACCACAACACACATTTAGATCTCTCCTGAACGGTCGACATTGCACTAACGGAAAGCCGAACGAAGACCTCTTCCACCTTGCATCGCTTCTGCGCAACGTTCCATGTCACGGTTGCGTACCAGTTACATTTAGAAAGCTTCGACACTTGTTAAGTTGTTTGAAAAGAATATTATTGCGTTTGTTCAATTTCTTGTAGAATTATGAGCTTTCGAAATGCGTCCAACCTTTTTTGATGACCCTGTATATAATGGGAAAAAGCTATGAATATTGGTCCAAAAACACGTATATGAATGTCTACTCAAAACGCAATAAATAGAAAATTCATTTAAAAAACAAAGGGTTTTCATGTAAAAAGCTATTCAAACTAATTATTATTTAATTATTTAATTATTAAATTATTATTTAAACTGCATCATATTTGAAACAAAATAATAGTATTATAATATCGATATTGTTATTTTGCTTCAAAACAAAGCATCTATGCATTGCCTTCATTCAAAATAAAAATACTTATACATATGATGACTCTATTTAAATCCTTATGAAAACATCAAATAGAAAAGAAAATAACTAAATATTTCGTACTGTCTTGAATAAAATGTAAAATAACGTCGGTTGCTATAATGCAAATAGAAACACCTACCTTAATATGGAATGATTTCATATGCTTGCTTATTTCTGCTTCAGTTTTCATATGTTTTCCTGAACATATTCGTATGACATGGTATAATATTGTTATCTATTAGCGGCAAGGAGAGTTGTGATATTTTGAGAATACATTCTTATTAATCATAAGTAGATTTCGTTTTTCTTCTGAAACACTGTGTCTCAAATAAAATGTAAAAAATGTTTTAGAATTAATTTAACACCTAAAATATCAATTTTAAAAGAGAATGATTTTATTTATTTGTGCCTTTTTCTCTGTCAGTCGATAGTAAATGTAGTTTATTAGATGCATTTATTTGCATATTTTTCTCGAACATATTGACAGCATGCATTCTTATGTGTAGTATAGTGTATGAGCGGTGACTTTAAGACTGCCATACGGTTATTTTTCACATATATATATATATATATATATTTGATTTTTTTTTCTATCTTGAGTTAAGTAAGGTAGCTGGCAGTTATTTTTATACTATTTTAAATATTTGTCGCAATAGGGAAAGATTTCATTAGTTTTCATATGTATATTTTACCTATCCATTGAAAATAAAGATCATTAGTTTCCTTTTTTCTTACAGTATATTTTCGTGTCATATATGTTGGTGTGTTGTTGTTGTTGCGACTTATGCCCCTTAACAGACACTGTATCAGATGAAGTACAAAAAGGCTATTAGTGATAAAGGCTATTAGTATAAAGGCTATTAGTATACAGAGGCTGTTCGAACATTTTTTAGACGATTTTGGTAAGCGGTAATAAAAAATCGTTTGCTGCAAAAGAAATAATTGCAATTGTACTATGTTTTTAAAAGTCAAAATTATCGTCTGCAGCTTGAAAGTTTTGTTTTTATTCAAAATGGCGTTTTTAACAAAGCAGTGGTTCGAAGGCTACATTTATGCTCTTTCCGAAGAGAAATATGCATACTCCGTTATCCAAAATCGATATGAGAGTCATGGTTTTGTGATATCTAAAGCGTCGATATGTAATATCGTCAACAAGAAAGGAAAAAAACGTCAAATTGGAGCCTCAAGTGGGACAAAAATTCCAAACAAGTATCCAAGGAAAAAACGGACATCTTCGACTATTGCAAAGGTACGTTGTTTAATGTTAAAAGAAAATTCCCCTAGTCAAAGGACAGTTGCAAAATCATTAAAATGCTCGGTGTTCACTGTAAACAAAATGATAAACGTTGATTTAATATCTTAAGAAAGCGAAAAAAACGCAATGTGCATCGTCTTCTTCCAAATCATATCGCTGAACGTAAGACACGCTCCAGAATTCTATATGAGAAACCCTTATCCAAAGAAAAATGGCAAACAATTGTCACAATAAATGAATCATGGGTGTATTTAAATGATTGCAACAAAAAAAGATCCATTTATTATCATAAAAGGGGAGAAAAAATTTAAGTACATGGTTCAAAGAATCGAAAGACAGTTTTTCTAAGGGATTCATGATTGTTGCTGGTTTTTCTTATAATGACAAGTTAAAAATAAAAAGAGTGGAAAAAATTAAATTCAAGATTAACTCCAAATACTATCAGGAACATATTTTATCGTCAATTTTTCTGAATGAAATACCATCGCTTTACCCACACTGCCATCAATCTGTGAGACTCCATCAGGACAAAGCTAGCAGTCACACATCAAAATCCACTGTACATTTCCTAAAAGAAATGGAACAAGAAACTGGTATCAAGGCCATACCCTTCACTGATATCCCTACTAAATCTCCCGATGTATCACTTATGGATTTTTGTGCTTTCGAACTTTTAAAATCTGCATTATCCAAACGTCGTCCCAAAACCCTTACAGGACTCTGGAAAGCTGTTCAGGAGGAATGGGATAGAATACCTCTTCTGACACTTCAAAAGGCATTATTATCCTGGAAATTGCGTTGTCGAAATATAGTTCAGAATAAGGGATGTCAAATAGAACATTTAAAACACAATAATTTTATGTAATTTAGTTTTGTGAATACAATATACATCGTCTAAAAAATGTGTGAACAGCCTCTGTATAACTGTACAGCTTTGGTTTTGAATAGCACCACAAGGGTCGGAGTCCGACTTGGATACATATTGGTACTGTATTAATACATACATTATGGTATTTTTCGAGCATGCGGATTTGTCTCATAAACATATCTTACATTTCCTCTTTTTCTATGAAAATTAGACAGAAATACGATAATATAGTCCCATTTTGCTACTGAACTAACAACATTTCAAGGTAAACATTAACTAGAAACACAGAGAAGTACACGTCTCTCCGAGGAAGTGTTTTATGTCAAATTCACAGAGACAGAGACCCATGGAAAGATTTGTGGGAAAAGTAAAAGAGACCAAATTTGAAAACAATCAATGATTAAAAAATGGATTAATTTAGTCGTAAATTGTATAGCATTTTTCTTACAAAATAAATTGTATACCATTTTCCGAGGTCGTCCTCGGAACATTAGAACACCTGCAAATATGCAACGAGTCCGTAAAACCGCTATTTGTGAGGTAGTGAAGGCTATTCCCCCAAAAGATGACCAATACAGTTATGGATAACTCCACATCACTTCGGCAGTGAACGCAAAAACAGGCGCCATCTGAATGGAGTTATTTTCAAAACCTGGTGGGAAAAAAAGTAGATCATAAGTACTTTTCGCATATATATATACAAATAAGCATTTGGACACCCATGGAAATGATGATATCTGCGGTCCAGATATACGTGACGCCCTCCACTGCTAAATATCGTGTTGGAAACAACATTGGCAATGAAGTACAGAGTTATCGTCAGGTCTATTACAGGAATAGCCGATCTTTAAGGGATATATCTAGCGAGCTGAATTACCCAAAATCGACAGTGGCCTATGTGTTTCAGAAGTGGAAGTTGCCCGAGTCGGCAGACACACGAAACTGTGAGATAGCGACCGACGGGTGGAGTCCAGAGAAATTCGGTAGAACCGCACACAATCGATGGGTCACATACTCCAGGAGTTTCAACAGGCATCCGGGAGTGTTGTTTGGATGAATACCATCCGTAAGGAAGCTTAGCATTCATAGTCGTGCTGACACCCATAAGCTTTTAATCACAAAGTCCAACCTCGCTGCTCAGTTAATGTGGTGCAATGCACTGCAGAAAGCACGTGGAAAGTGGACTGCAGATCAGTGAAAATGGGTTCTCTAGACCGACGAATCAAGGTTCACCCTCTGCCGTTCGGTTGGCAGGGTCTGGCGTCTACCTTGAGAACGCCTCCTACCAGAATACATTGTGCCCACGGTAAAGTTCGGCGGAAGTGGAATTATAGTCTGGGGGTGTTATTCTGGTATGGAATGGGACCATTGGTCCCAATTCATTGTAAGCTGTACGCCGATGCCTACTGCGCTATTTTGGATGACAGTGTGCTTCCTACGTTGTGGCAGGTTTACGGGTTGGACCTATGTTACTTTCAGGACGATAATGCCAGCTGTATTGTTGCGCGGTCCAGCATAGACTGGTATAGTGACAATGGTTAACCGAATGGATTGGTCTGCCCAGAGCCCAGACCTTAACCCTATCGAGAATCTCTGGGACGAGTTGGATTGCTGAATTAAGGGGTGCAATAACCGTCCAAACTTGGTAAAGCAACTTACATGTCTTCTCCAAGCCAAGTGGAAGAAAATAGCACTAGTTGTAATACAAGAACATGTGGAACGTATGCCCCTTAGGGTTGACTATTGAATATAAATAAATTTTGTTTTTCTTTTCTATCACAGGTGTCCAAATACTTATTTGTATGTATATATATTATGTAAATAGTTTCGTTCGTTTTTCATTATCCTTTGAAATGGGGGAGTGAGTCCATTCTGTCGCACTCTGTGCATACTCAATTTTATTGACCACGACCACTTTTCTGTCTATTTTTCCCTTATGGTGCTCAAAAGAATGTTACCCTATGACCCTCTTTTTCAAGCAACAAGAGCACAAGAAGACTAGCTTTATTACTCTGAACCAACCAGTCATTCAGCAAATTTTGATGTACTCTTTCAGCAATAAATCTGATCAGCTAGGCAGCTAAGTAGAGACTTATACAAAAGTGCAGCACTGACACGACTACCTGCCCTTAATGTTGACAACTGAGTACTTAAAATAATGCTTTCAAAATCTTCTCTAGAAATTTAATAATTATTATGTCAAAAAGAAGAATTGCGAGATTAGGATTTAATTAAAATCACGGCTATGTTTAGTACGGACTTTGTTAATTTCACAAATCTGTGAGTATAACAGCAAAATATTCACAGCAAAATCCGTTAATATAATAGCAAACTCCGTACATATGCAGTTAATCTCATAGATTAAGATAATTATTTAGTTAAAATGTACATGTAATATCATAACACTAGATGGATTCTCGTAAAATAATAGGTTGATGGAAATTTTAATATGAGCTATTTACAAAAAGATCCACCATTTCAAAAGTCGTACACCTACCTCAGATTATTTGAAGAATTAAACAGATTATATAATAAAATATGTGTATTTCTACTTTATAAACCTATTTTATAATCTTTTAAGTCTGTGTAAATCACGTTCGGAATGATTTTCTAATTTAAAAAAACTTCCTATTACTTTGAATAGCATATATTTACTGCAATATAAATATATGTTAATACTTAATAACATAATTATATTGCATCGATACTGTTATGTATAACCATGAATATCCCCTTCCCAAACTCACAAATAAAAGCATCAATATACAAAAAGCTAGATATTTTCGAAAAGAACAAAAAACGACCGCTGTTGCCTCAGCTTGAAAATAGTTTGTTCCAAAGGTAGCTGTAATAGCGTCGGAACATAACTATATAAAAAATACTGACAAAATAGATTAGATAGTAGTTGCGGAATTCATATGAATTAAAAAATGTGGGTGAGAGAACAAAAACTAATAATCCAAAGAGACGCACGAAATAATGTATTACATGTGATTACAGAAAGTCCATCAACAGCAAAAATACACAACTTCAATATCGTTTCTATGAATATCCGATTACTCTTAAAACTACACAAAGAGTAATAACTATTATTGGAGAATTCATTAATCTGTTCCATATACTCTCGTACTTATGGTGAACAATATACGCGACTTCACTATACTGCTACCCATAAAATAATGGTGATAATATAATGAAGTCAAAAATTAAAAGGGAGGTATATTAAAAAATCAAAATAGATCTTAATTGCAGTAGACATATCCGTTGAAAAATTATTTCGGGGATAACATAAGGTAAGTTGGGTCAACTGGGACATCCCCTCTCAGATTTTTCCTTTACATATCAGGGGGGATTCCACTCTGTTGTGGCAACACTGATAAGCAGAAGTCAGCAAAACAATAGCCCTTTGGTCTCCAGCTTGGTTGAAGAACGTTTTATGGCTGCTAATTTTTTTTTATATTTGTCATCACAAAACGTCTTTCTACAAGGGTGAATTCAATAATTTTTTATAAGTCTATTTTCATCTCTTAAAAATTTAATGCAAACATTTTTAGCTCAGTTAATGTCAAAATAAAAGCCCGGTGGCGTAGTGGTTAAAAGCATTAAGCTGCCATCCCACAGGTCCAGGGTTCAACCCTATGACTGGGCAAGGTCGACTCAGCCTTTCATCCCTTCAGTGGGTCGATAAAATAAGGACCAAGCATGCTTGGGAACTAAACTCTGGGGGTCCCACGTCAGGTTGACCAACTGAATGAGACATATGCTGTATGGCACCCCAAGCCAATGGTTACGAAAGCGGACATGGGTACCGCCGGCCCTGGTCCACATCGGACTGTTGCTCCGTGTTTTTAAGTTTTAATGTCAAAATAAACTTCTGTGTAGTGTTTTAAACTATTCTGCATGTTAAAGTTCTGTGGAGGGTTTTGACCCAATTGCCCCTTCAGATTTAGTGATTTGGAGCAACTGGACCATACCTTCAATGGAACTGGGTCCAGGTATGGCCCAGTTACCACACACTGATCCACTTAAGCTTATATTAACTACTACTAACCTAACCTAAGTAACTGAACTAATTAAATTATGTTAACGAGTTGCAAAAAAGTCAATCAAGACAAAGGGCCTTATAGATAGAATGTTGTTGGAGAAATTTATAATTTTTAAGCTTCTGGGAGTTCAAACATTTTTTCTTTTTCATCTTACAACTCACCTAAGATTTGCGTCATATTTACATATAAAAATGAAAGGAATAAAAGAGGTTGGAAGATTTAGCTTTACAAGAAAAAAAAATTAAAAATAGAAGAAAACCCCCTAGAAAAACAGGAAAAAGATGACATTGTGAAGAAAAAATCTTAAAGACAAACTTGAAAGTAAAAAGAAAGAGAGAAACAGAAAAAGAAAAGAAAGATTTGATTTAAATTACTGACTTTAGTAGATTTAGAGAACCCATTGCCTTCAACTTCTGACCTCTTCAAGTTTAAAAAGGTGAAACCTGTAGTGAATTCAGACTCTGATGATGATGGCTCAACAGGTACCAGTATTGCGGACTGTGAATCAGACAAATGTTGTGCCTGGTATCACTGTTATCAAAGGACTATGTTATTGTATCGTCTGATGATACAAAATTACCTGCACAAGTTGCAGATTTAAACAGATACCAAGTGAAAATAAAACTCATGAAAAGTGCTGATGTAACTTACAGGCGATGGCCAGAAGAGGACGACATTCTGTGGTATGAAGAAGATATTTTAAGATAGATTAGATCCCCAATCCCCATATACAAAGGTGGAATTTTCAGTGTTCCACAGTTAAAAGGTTATTTATTTGAGCATAAGTAAGTTTAACTATTATAAGTTAAGTATTTAAGTCACTCATTTGTGTTCTCTTTCACTTAAGCTTACTACTAGTTAAGTTATAACAAAAAACATTTTTTTTGCAACTGACACATTAATTCGTCCATTATCTCATTAACTAACTCAGGGCTTGTTAAACTCAAATTAATATTACATATTTCAATAGAAAAGGCCATTAAAGCTACTAACTAAGCTAGAAAGTATGTTTGTACTTTTGAAAATATATTTATAATCAATTACATTGTGTTTTTATATCACTTTGTGCGTTATTTTTTTCCGATGTTCGCAACAATCTATCTTGCAATATTGATAATTGCTTTGAAAAATCATTTTTAAATTGGGATACAATGTTTTTTCTTTCTAGATATACAAGTATTGGACCCATTTACCCAGTCACAGATTCTGTTCTTTTTTATAAGAAATAGACTTGGGTGGTCCACTTACCCCAATTATCAGTGGAACTGTGCCCACTTGTATTTAAAAATATATACAATATATATATATATATATATATATATATATATATATATATATATATATATATATATATATATATATATAAAATAAAAGCCAATATCATATCTTAAACATACTCCCTAAGATTTACTAAAACACATGTAATACAAATATTTTTTTAAATTATACATATTAGTATAATTTTAATTTTTTAAAAGTATAGTATATAAAAAAGTTGAAAATCTTCGTCCCAGTTACTCCACCTTACCTTACAACATAATAAAGATATAATTATCCACAGAGACATGAAATGAAGTATTTCATCGTTGGAAAAAAAATTCGGCATGGATATTCCTTAACTTCAACATTACTGATACATATATCTTTACTGTATTAATTGCACTGTAATAGTAAATAACAAGAAAAAAATTATAAGGGATCCAAATATTGTGATGTAGTAATATATCACTATATCTCATGAAAGAATGTCATGTGAAATTAGACTATAAATGAAATAAAGACAGAAAACTTCAGATTTGATCTTGGTATTGTCAACTTTATTATTTTTCAGTTGGATGAAATAGGATTGAAGTAGAAAGTCATTATTTTAAAACTTAAAAGTGATAATTTCCAGTAATTAATAAATTGGTACTTCTGTAAATATAATGTCAAACAAAATTTCTAAAGAAAAAAAAAAGATAAACTAGCATGTAAGAATACGTTTACTTTCTTGGTTTCTTTCCTAGTTAGTTTCTTAAAAGATATTTTTAATTACGGAAATATACCAACCAATATAACATATTCTCTTATATTAAAATCAAGACTATAAACCAATTTGTAATTTATGGTTGAAACAGTTCCTAATTTCTTTGATAAAGAATTATTTAATAAGATTTTCAGTAACATATCAAATAAAATATAATTAATTTTTTATTATATTACATCATTTACTGTTACGTATAATTTTTTAAAAATAATTTTCTTTGATGATTTACGAACTATTAAAATACATAAGACAGACAGTTAGATGCTTCAAATAAAACTATTATAAACTATTATAAAGTTCAAAGAGAAAAAAATATATATATAATTATTTCATTCAGTAACTATAACTGCTACCATGTTAAACTAAAGTTCCAATCTTATTACAATAAAGTTTCTCTCGCTAATTTCAACTCAATTTGCATTAATTAGAAAAGCATTAATAAAGCATTTTCGTACCTATGAAAATCAGGCCTTTATTAAACTTCCATTTCTTAAATAGTTTAAGCTACTTTTTATACCTTAAAATTTATATATAAAGGATGAATTATAGCTTCAAAAATTTAATCTCGATTCCATAAAAGCTTTTACTGTTCTTTTACAATTCAAAATTTCATTTTATCAATCTAGAAAATTGCTAAAGTTTAGAATCCCCCCCCCAACCAACCTCCCTCGGAAAATAAAACCTATGAATTACATCTCCGAAGAAATTTTATTTTTTTAAATAAATTTTGTTTGAGAAAAAAGTACTTCGAACGTACCTCTACAAGTTTTCTTCCAGCGTAAGAAAAATGTTCTTTGTGTGTATTAGAATTTCCGATAGAATAGTAATATATTTCGCTTATCCCAAAGTACTTAATTGGGGATCACTTTTGCCTCTTCTTTATACCTTTCATGGGCTTTCTAAACAATTCTTTTAGGCCACTGGCGGGCATGAAGCAAAAGTATAATGGCCTCCACTTCTAGATAATAGCATGTAAGGGAGCAATGAATACTTGTTATAAGGTTGTAAAACGAAGATTTATGTATCTGCGTTTTCCGTAACATTTAAGCTTTTTATAGTTATTGCTCGCATCTAAAATTAATAGAAATAAAGTGAGCTGGCATTTATTTTTTTCTAAACATTGAGATGTTATTAGTGAATATTTGAATACTTTAACAGAATTCTCGTACTTTCTGGTTATCAACATTCAGAGTAATCACGCAAATTAATCAGCGCTTTATTAATTAAGAAGCAAAATTTAACTTCTGAAATATTTATAAATATTATACATTCCGTGTTATATAATTTAAAGAAATATAGGATAGTTCTTTTTTTAAATTTAAATTCTCCTCTCTGGGAATGAGTTTTAATAGTTTATCTCTTTTAATTAACAAATTACTTTTGTTATGTGAAAGGTTTTATTTTTTTGGCCAGATTTCCTTCCATTTTATTACATTATTGGATAGTATACATAAAAATGTAAAATATAAATAATATGATAACGACAAACATTGGTCATATTATAAGAAATCATTTAAAATTAATTGAAATTAATTAATTAATTAATTAATTTAATTAATATTAATTTCAGATGAATGATATAAAATTCAAGTCACTATAAAGTGTATTATTCAAATGATACCTAACGAAAAAATTACTTGTAGATTTATCTTATCCTTTTAGATCATATTCATTGATTAATTTTAAGATGAATTCTTCTTACATTTAAACGTTATTTGCTATACCTTTAGTGACCCACTTCCATATATAATCATTTTATTGCTTCTTTATTTATTTATTGTACCTGACGAACGATTATTTCGAGAAATGTATAACCTATTTGAAATTTGCACCTATTTGAAATTAGATAATTAAGATCAATTAATTAATTAATTTATATGGAAATTTTAGAATATGTCCTAGATATGACTAATTAATGTGTAAAATAATGAAAAATTAGCATTTGAAGTAAGATACGTATAAATTTATTATTTTGTAACATATATGATAAAATAGAAATTATAAAGATTTACTTAAAAAGGTTTCATTTTCTAGTTTTCCCCTCGTTGTACATAAAACAAAGAGTTATTATAGTAGTGCCGTAGTTTTTTTTTCCTATTGCAGTAGACACTCGAGACATTCTCCCATGCACACACAGCAATTTTCGTCGGCTATTTTATTGTGGAACAACCATAAAGATGGGCCAACATTGCTCCCTATGAGGGGAAGGGGGGGCATAGGAACTCCCACACTTTACTCGAGACTCAGATACAAGCCCATTGCGTTGGAATCTCATTACTCTAAACACAGTACCACGTGGGCGTCACCGTTAAAGTTTTATGTTCATATAAATTTTGTTTAAGACTTTTGGGAATACTGCATCGTTATTTCTATTACAATCAATTTCCTTCTGCGATATATATTTGACTCTATATCGAATTTATTATAATTTTGTTTTCCCTCACTTTAAAAAGCAAGATTTTCAAAGTGTGGGTAAAAATATCGTTTCGTAATAAATATCGTGCATTTTACATGAAGTTTCCTTATGTATTTTTGTCCTTTAATCGATATTACTCCATTTTAATTTTCTACACTTTCAATTAATATACCGATGTAGAACTTCAAATGCGATAGTATGACGTGTTTATACATAATAACATATACAGTGGAACCTCGATGGATCATTCACCGAATCATCGTTTTCCTATATGTGTCATTTATGTCATCCAGTCTCGGCGATACAATATCTTTGTGATGTTCCAGCATCTATAGTTTTCCCACATTTATTGTTATTGCAATAGATCCCTTTAAAAACGATGGATCGAAATTACACTGTATTTCGCTACATTACTCTAAATGCATTAAATTGCTCTAAACTTATTTTTTTTAATATTTTCTGCAACACTAGAATTTGCCTCGTAATGTGGATAATAAAAAAAAATTCTCAAATCATACGCAAAAGTATTTAAGTCGTAAATCGGTTTTTGTAATTTAAAATTTGTAATGTGCGGAATGAAACGAGGATAGGAAAAAGAAAAGAAAAATATAAAATCAATTTATTAAAAGTCGAATCGTTCATTAAATGTCTAAAGCTGGCGTGTAAAAGTTATTTTACATCTCACAAACAGGCCAAGGCTCTTAAGGAGCATGGTTGCATGAATATTATTTTTACAGTTCGACAAGCAATCAAAAAATAGCCATGCCGTAAGGTGACCCGAAAAAAATCGTTACCTTGCATGCTGTCATCTTCAAGTATCCTGCATTTCGTATCACAATTCATTATAGAATTATATATGGTTCTTTCCAATTTGAGCTAGGTTACTTCATTTAATCACACATGAGTAAAAATTTAGAAAATTCTGCATTTGGAATTATTTTCACCTTTAGCGTATTTGTTGGATATGTCTTAATTTCGAGCACATAACAAGGGAGTAACCTAGGTCCGTATATATTTACAATAAACACCTATACCACAATTTTAAGATTTTAATACAAGAACGACCAAGAACCTTAACAGTAGTCAACAATGCTATGAATTTCAATGAGGTTTTTAAATTCCGTACCTTAAGAAAATATAACACCAAAAAGTTGGGAGAAATGATGGGAAAGAAAAAATAATCTTTAGGTATTCACTATAAATTAGCAAAATGATACCTATGCAAGAATAGTGATAACCGATAAGGATTTCTATATCAGAAGCTGGGCAAAAAAAATATCCATGCAAAATGGCGTGCAGAGAAAGTTGAAATTGTTCAACAAAAAACAGACCGGTAATATTTGTCAGCGTGACAGACAGGAAATAAAAAACCTGAATATTTATAACTGTATGAAAATAAACCGATGTAGATGATACATATTTACCATCTAGGGTAGATTAGTATAAGGGACAGAACTGCAATCAGTAACAACTTTGCAAGCATCACGAAAATATTCTCTCCGGTAAATTTTAACAAAAAAATTTTTGTGTACAAAATTAGGTATCAATAGTGATATCAAACAGTAAAGAGAGATAATTTTTTCAAAGTATCCGGAAAGTAAAAGGAACGCAAATTACGTTGAAAATAACCAGGCAGAAAAGAAAGAGGAAAAGCTGTCTCAAATTCTCCATGTCTACCAGAGTCACACGCAGAAATTCCGCCCAAAAGTTTCTGTTGACGACATTGCCAAAAGTTGAAGGGTGTCCGTATACTGGATTTCCCAAACAAAACTATATAATTATCTCCTAAAAGCCGAAGATCGGCCGAGATGTTTATCAAGGGAGCCATAACCCCATTTATCTTCCTTCAGGGTCATTTTGCTTTCATTAAAATAAAAAGCTGTCCAGGAGCTTCACCAGGAGATAAATCTACAATGCCTCCTGTGTTAAAAAGAATTACATAAGCAACTTCTCCCCACTTTCCTGCAGAGTGACATTGTCTAGATTCGTTCTAGAATTTAGGAAAGAGTTTATACAGAATCGTAACACTAAGCCAGTATATAATTAGCCAGGTTTGAAAAAGTAAGTGATGGTTGACTCTTGACTGGTATTCACTGTCAAATAATCCTCTGCTATTTACCATTAGTTATATTTTACTATCAGATCCATTCAGATTCAACTGAAATTCTTTTGAAAACGTAACCACATGCACGTGGTCCAAGCCCCATGTCTCTAAAAGCAAATAGGCAGCAGTTTTTGCATACCTTTCCTTTTGGTAGTGATGCCTTCATATGTAGACGTGGGTCTTTGAGACTCATGTTACCCAGACGGTGTCGAATTTATCATGCACTTTTTTTATCTTTCTGCTTCTACCTCTTGACATTCACTCTGGAAAAAAGCGTTCTGTATTCGCAAGAACTAGCACATCATCCTATCCTGTACTGCAAACGCATAAGAAACAGATTTTCTCCATCACTGCTTTCTAATTTCCTCATTGGAAAAATGCATACAGGTAAACTACTAAATAATGCAAATGACGAATGAACTCTTAAAACTTTATTGCTCGAATCAACTTCCCTCAATGTAACATTATATTTCCCAAAAAACAATATATCAGCCAAAGAAATAATGTTTTTTTTTTCGTATATATAATGTTTAATAATTTATTTTAGTTATTTTAATTTTTTTCTTTAATATGAGTGATAACATGAATATAATAATATGAATAATATATTCACTTTTAAAAATTAATTCGACTAATAATATTTCTTCATTTTAATTTTCAATAAAGAATTTTCATTTATAAAATGCACTGCCGAAATGCTCCTGAAAGTTTTAATAATATTCAAGGAATTTTGTGGAAATGCCAAAAGTAATCGGCCTGTAAGGCATATTAAATTCTATATAAGATGTCTATAAACTAAAATTCAATCTTTTTGAAAATTAAAGTTTTGTGTGCAAAAAATATATATTATTTGATTTATTGAGATGCATTTATGTATGAAGTAAAGAAATAGTGGAATTAATAAATACAACTCAAATAATCAAATGCCAACTGAAATGTTTGAAACTAAATAAACTTGATAATGATCAATTTTCTCTTTTTTTTTCTTACAGTTTAATACTAAATACGCAATAAAAATTATGTGTGCAACAAAAATAAAACATATTTAGTGTAGACGAGTTAATGAAGACAGAATATCTGATATTTTCCATTTAATTTCTATAAATTCCATAGTTTTTAAGCAAATGATATTATCAAATGTTTTAAAATTCTGAAAAGACATTTGGAGTTATCAGCATTTGGTATCACGTGTAGCCATGGCGATAAAATAGTTTTAATTTTAAAAATTAGTAGATGTAAACATATTTTTATACTAAATAACATCTTTGTTTTATAATATATATTTACTTCCGCTTTATTGAATCATTAAAATTGAATATTTAGTATTTTACTCAAGTCTTTGAGTTAAAATTCAATTAGATAACTTGATTTTGAAAAGTGTAGCTAAATTATTTAAATTTTAGTCAGTGCTTTTCTAATGTAGAGTTAAAATTTATTTTATACTATTTTCAATGTTTATGCAAATCCTCTACTTTGATGGAATTTAACGATAAAACATTGAATGAGAGTTTATAACTTTTAGCTATGTAAACTTACTTACTTTGAAGTAATGAGGGTAAGTCATGTTTCTAAATAACTGAATTCCTGTTATAGCTCCAGCTGAAAATAAATTAGAAGTAAAGAATTTTATTTTCATATTTGTGATTTCATTAAGAATTAATCTAGATGGCTACGTACGTACCAGGAGTTGTAAATCTGGCAAGGAGTATTCCAACATGCAAAATTTTCTACGTGCTTCAGAACAAATCAGATCCCAGATTATCCCTAAATGAAGTTTCTGGAAAACGATATATTGATTTCAAGGGAATGACTTTCAGAATTTTCTAGATAGCTTTTCATCAGATTCAGACGTATTTTGAGGGTTTAGTGGTTTATAGATGAGATGATTTTAGCGTCCTAGGAATTAATGTCATCTATGGGTTTAATGATTTCTTAAAAAAAAAAAATCTGTAAATTTTGAAGCATCATAAAATAGCACACAATTAATCTTGGAAAATGGCTTAGTGAAACTTTATATTAATTTTTTTCAGTGTCATTTTAATTTCACATTTAAGAATATATATTCCATCTTACTCGTAGCCAAAATTTCACATGTTTATAATCAAGCTACTTATGAAAAAATCCTAATTATGTTTTCAATTTTGAAATTCAGTATTTAACAGTATTTTATTTTTCAGTTTTAATTATACAATTTGCTTTTTTATTTTTTAATTAAATTTTTAATTATTTTTATTTTTTAATATTTCATTTTTAATTTCCGTGAGTTAAAATAAATTTCATATTTTATTTTAAAATTTATCTTAACTTACGGGAAATTCAATTAGGCTATACGTGCAAGGTTTATTCACTTGTTACGGAGCCCCTTCTCAAGCGTCTTGAACATAATCATTCATTCACATTTAAATCTTAAGGTTTCCCTAAATTTTAAATGGTTAGGGTAACAAAACTTGACATACAGAATTAAATGTACCTACATATCCTTGCTTCCTGAAATTCCCAAATCTCTTGTTGTCTGTCGGATTGTCGCTTACGGATTAAATTCTTAGACTGTCACTCTTAACTGAAAAAAAATTAAGAGTTTAAATTATTTATATGCAGATATAATAAACCGATCTAATATAACAGCCGTATTCAGTTTAACAGCTTTAAAAGTCTGAGTTATAACTCATAAATAATGAATTTAAATAAGTTTACAATAATATCAGTATGCACTATATAAATCATGTAATTTTTAGTTCCCTCAAATCAGTTAAATTAACTTTAAAGAATATAAAGGGTGCGGCAGAAAGAACGTTCTGCTTTGGAACGTCAATAAGAAAAAATACAAAGCAAGATAGAGAAAGAAATCCTTTATACCTGAGAAAAATAAAATAATTAATTTGTGTATTTATTATTAGTTATTATTTTTTATTATTATTTATTTTATTTATTTTTAATACCCTTGGAACGTTCTTTCTGCCTCACCCTGTACTTTACGAAGAACCAATTAGTAAATTACTAATTTTAAAAATTTTTTCATTATTCTCTTATATATAATAACAATATTTATCAATTAATTTAAGGATTTTACAGGATAGTAAGACTTCGTGTCATTTAAACAGCTTATGCCTGCAGTTTCAGGAAATAAATTTTGTCCTAATAATTTTACTCTACTCTCTTTTGGATTCCCAGACGATATTGACAAGTTAATTGGGGTGATAAATAATATTTTATCCCACTTTTTTTGGAAATGAAAGCAAAAGGTAGTAATTTTATACATATTTTTCTAAGTCTTGTGTAACATATATAGTAAATTTGAAAATGATATACATAAGTTCATAGATCAAGAATTCGAAACAAAAAAATATTTGATACGAAGCAGGATGATATAAATTTATTTTCATTAATTTAGCAATAAATCAGATTTATCTACTACAACAGACTGCTTTTAGCTGGTAATAAACAGAAGCCTATTTATAAAAGTTACATAATTTTTTGTATATGTATCTGTATTCAATCATGTCATTGGTTTGAGCTACTGTGTTATAGATTAGAGATTCATTTAGCTTTACAATAGCGGTTTAGCATGTATTTTAATTTAATAACATTGTATTAAGAATATTTCATATCAGATTATCATATCCTTTGCAAATAAGTTTCAACTTTCAGTTCATAAAAAAAAATTTGTAAAAACTATCATATCCTTTGTTAATTGTACTTTGTAATTAGTTTCGAAGCTCTACATTTTTGTCATTGTGTCCACTGAGATTGTACCAAATGTTGGATAATAGAGGAGTTTCATTTTATTCTTTACCTTGACTATCTCCTTTGAGTTAAATTTAACAGATTTTTCCTATAAACCGTATTTCATAAATTTTAATTCCTTTTACATTTGATGTTGCATCAAAATTTCAGCGTTATTAACATATGCCGGTAAATTTGATTTTAATGACTTTTTTTAGGAGGGGGGTGGTTGACGACTTTAGACCCATAGTTCGTTTGTCTTTTTAATTACAACTATATAAACAAACATTATAGTAAAGGAAATTTGTGATCGCTATACGGTGTGCTAATTTATTCGTTATTGTTAGTTTGTTCCTCATGCCACTGGAAAAAGGGCAAACATAATACTTCTAACTTATTGCTTCCTACTTTAACCCTTCAACGGGCGCGCCCGTGTACAAAGTGCAACATTTTCGTAATATTGAATGGTTTGCTTTTACATGTAAGATTTGAATGTCCTAAGCAGTTTTTATTTATAGTTACACCCTTTCTAATGAAGGTCTGATTTTCTGAACCTTTTATTCTTTTCTATTCATCGTTAGTCGTGATGTAACCGTGATAAACCAGCGATTATATTGGATTAGAATACGACAAAACCAGGAGTTTATGTAGACGATCGAATATGCAGCTATTACACGGTATTCCGCATATCACAAAAATGGACAATCTCTTTGTTTTTTAGGTTTTGGGACAAAATAGGAATTAATTTGCAAGTTGTCCTTAGATCCAATAAACCGCACAGTTTTGAAATAAGGCGATTGTATCTGCATTCTTTGGCCTTTAAACATAAATATATCTCAATATTATCAACATTTTATATCTTGTCATAAAACGCAGAATTATTATTTTCAATTTGGAAAAAAAATAGTCTGTTACAAAAAAAAATAATCAACGTTGAAAGAGACGTTGCACTTTGTGCCACGCGCGCCTGCTGGTGTTCCATATATTGGCTCGCCCGCTGCAGGGTTAAACAAGTTTTCAGTTTTACTTTCAGCATATTGTGCATGCAAAAGGAAGTCGAGAGATATATAAAAAGTGGCAAGGTATCGCATGTATTTCGAAAACGGCGGTTATGTTACCAGACGACAATTCTCAGGGGTAACGCAATCGTGCACAATTATTGGGAAAGGCGTTCTGCGTGAAGGAAATTTGCAGACTTTACGCATACATTCTTTTTTCTTTTGATTTTTATTGAAAATCAAATTTATTAGAGGCCATCATTTTTACCTTAATTTGAGAAGAATTATTTATTCCTACATACATGCGATGAACAGGACCATCAAGGGAGGACGGCTGTCAGAACATAAGGAAACCACTAATTATTACATCTTAGAACAATAAATGACTGATTGCGAATTTTAATATGAAGGAAACACCAGCTAAAGTCAGTCGAATGAGAAGACAGGAAAATTTTTTTGTTCTAAAGAGATATGAAGGTAGGAGCCTACAAAACTTTAAAGGAGGTGGTGAAAATAAAAGGCAATGTAAAAGCTGACACTTGTCACATCTGAATGGTTGCAGATGGCCTGTACTGGTAAGTTTTGGCGAGCAAAATCTTTTCAACGCATAAGTTTACTATCCTTATTTTGTCCACAATATAAATGTGCTGAAACAAGTAGATCGTACAAGTTTTAAGAAGTTACTAAGCAGTTTGACCGTGGTGTTGGCGTCAGGAGCGGGTATTGTACAGATAATGTGTAACGTTTTGTAGTCGAAAGTACAAAAATTTGATTTCAGTTTTCTTTTATTGCAGAAGGAGGAGGAAATGAGTTACGTTTTTGATAATTCTCAGAATAGGAAGTTTAATCTTAAAGACAAATATTCCTTGTTAATATCAAAGAGGTTAAATAACGCTATACAATATATTAATTCCTGAGCTGTACAAATGAATCTACGGGCGATTTAAATGCATATGTATTGTTTTTAAATTAAAAAAAACAGTAATTATGCTCTCGGATAAAGTATGATTCTAGTGATCGATAGTAACACATTAATATTTTTTTCAAATTGTTTGAATAAAACAAGACAATTTTAACGGCTACCTAAAACCTTTAATTACCATGTAGTGAACAAAGTGATCAAATTTTTATTTTAACGGTCCTTTACCTTCAGCGTAATTTGCGATTTCAACTTGCATATTTTTATCTAAATTAAAAATTCATTTATTCTTAGCTATGGAATAGTACATATACTTAGCATGCTATAGATGGCCCTTATTAATTTTTTTTCCTTTTCAAGAGTTTCAGTTTTTGAACTGGAGATGAAAGGAAAAATAACAAATTAACATAATGCTTTTATGCAGGAGCAGTCTTCATTCCAGGAATTATAACAGTTGGTTTTACGTTACAAAGAAATGAAAATTTTCTCATTATACGTATATGTTTTCTAATTATTTAAGTTCTTGTTTATGTATACTAAATCATATAAACCTAAATATACGCTAAATTAGCATAAGAATTTATAATTGGGTTTCAATTAATGTCGTACAGTAATTTTTTGAATGTTAAAGAAATGGTGTTGCAGTAAAGGGTGAACAATCAACATAATTAAAGCTTTAAGAAATATTTTAAATTATTGGATGGGTAACGTATAATTACAAAAGCTTAACAATTAAAAAAAATTCAAACTTTTTTCTTAATCGTAAAACGCATTATATTAATTAAATGTTCTTTGCCACATCTTTTCCTTGGACATCAAATGGTTAAACATAAGTCTATTACTATAGAATTTCAAGTATCATTTCACTCTTTTAAGGTAAATTAAATATTAGTTGAAAAATTACCAGAATTACCAACATATTTTTTTATTAAGATTAAATTAATTTAATATTGTTACGCATTTTCTAAATATTGCATTTTGTTTCGTTAAAATGGCTTCTATGGAAGAGCTCCTACAGCTCTATGCATATAACATGGTAGTCTATGGGAATGTCCCCAAAGATGAGAGTTATAGCCAAATTGGCGATGTATTTTGTGACTTATTTTGGTCGCCAGATTTGGCGATATTTCGTCAACTTGCGGACTAAACCTTTCTGGAAGGTTCTAGAAATATCTAGCTGTGACTGACCTATAGGGGCGCTTTGGAAATCTGTGAACATACCTGACATTGCCATTGGAACTCAGTCCAGTTTCCTTGTGAGAATTGAATGTGCTGTAACTACGTTAAGTCGCGTGTATTGTATTGAAAAATCTGGTATTCTGACTTGTGTTTTTATAATTTTCTGCTGTATAGAAGACAGCTGTTACGTCTTATATGTTTGAATTTGTGTATACACCTGAAGAATTTTCAAAATAAATTTATTCTGTGTGAACTTTCTGAAGAGATTCTTATTCAATTCTAACGAACCCAGGAAAACGGAACAATGTACATGTAGTACTTTTTCCAAAGGTAATGCTATGGAAATTCGAATTTTTTCGATATATATATATATATATATATACACACTCAGTACTTGCTATCGTTAATTTAAAATTACAGTCTTAAACAACACCTTAAAACAACAACATATGTGTACTTTAACAAACCCATAAACTAAAGCGAGGAAAAAAAGGGGTAAAACTCCAAACTATAACAATAAATTTTAACATCCTCCGTGCTAGCAACATGCATTGATCTTATTTAGAAGTAAACTTTTCTTCCTGCACTTTTTCCAACTGTTTTTCTTGTGAAAACATCATTAACTACAGAGATGGATTCCTTCTTAGTTCGCAGAAAAGAGAAACCGTTTTTCATTAGTCGCAATCTCCGAAAGTGGGAGCGGTTTATTTCATTTATCCACATTGATACTAGTCTGTTAAGTGTGGGGCGGAGGGGGCAGGGGGAGGCGCTCCCGAGAGCAAAATCATCTTTAATGAAAAATAGACGTTTATTTGTTTATCTCTAGTGGAATCGCAGATCAAGAAGGACCGTAACATCATTTTCCGAGAGAGATAGATGTATGATAGAAAAAATAACATGAATGCAATTTTAGGTAGACATAAATCTCATTATGTTGTGGGCGGAAATTGTGGGTCAGATAACAACGAGAACTCGATGATTTTTGCTGGTCAAACCTTGACCCTTCGTTAACTAAGCAAAGTAGCGTAGCAACCAATGACTTTACGCGTCAGTAAACTAGATATGTTTTATTTACGTCTCATTTATTTCCTTTAAATTTTATTAAAAAGAGATTTTCATTAAAGTAAACTACACTTTTGACATTTGGAGAAAATAAATGTAACCATTTGTGCGTGAAAGCACCCTTATTTTGTTCTTAAAGTAAAAATTTTATTAATGTGTGTGACTTTTCGAAAACATATAAATAATTTTTCGACATATTTGAACATCAGTAAATTGCAATATACTGATGTGCAATATACTGATGTGCAATATATTTGATGTGCAAAGTAAATATGTAGTGCTTTAAAAAGGTGCACGTCATAAGATGATTAAAATTCATAATGTTTCCAGACGAACAAAAAGGACAGTCAGGAGAGTTTACCGAACCTATTCGGTAAAGATGACAAAATAAAAAGTCATGTGAAGGGGTGATTCAAAAATTGGCAGTGAAAATATGTCGAGGCAGATCCATTGAAATACTGAAGAATCCTATTCCAATGGATCTGCCTCGATATATTTTCACCTCCAATTTTCGAATCACCACTTCACATGGCTTTTTATTTTGCCACCTTTGCCGCATTGGTTTGGTAAACTCTCCTATTCTAATGGATCTGCCTCGACATATTTTCACCTCCAGTTTTCGAATAACCACTTCACATGACTTTTTATTTTGCCACCTTTACCACATTGGTTTGGTTAATTCTCCTGACTGTCCTCTTTGTTCGTCTGGAGACATTATGAATTTTAATCATCTTATGACAAGCACCTTCATAGAGGACTAAAGATTTAGTACTGACAGCTGGAAAAACAGAGCTACTTTGTATTGGGCTGCTAGAGGAGAGCTATGGACTCTTGACTGTCTCTCGACGTAAGAAAAAAAAGAAAAAAAAGGATATTGCAATACAATTTAGGGAATTAAAATTCTTTTAGGCTCAAGGTTATTTATCTCTCCATCAAACTTTCTCTCTCTCATATATATATATATATATATATATATATATATATATATATAATATCATATATATATAATATCATATATAGATTTATATAGAATTTATTTATTTAAATAAAATTAAATAGTTTTGTTATTAAAGCCCTGTAATGCAATAGCTTCTCCAGTCTTGCCAAAACTTATTGAAATCATGCTAGCAATATGCGGACATGCCGAATTAGTATACTAGTATAAAAACGGTCTACAATAAAAACGTTCTTTGAAGGAAGTATCCATTTTGAAAACTCTTTCATTTATTTCTTGTTATCGTTACACAGACAAATATTCTTTTTATCATCGTAATTACTGTAACAAATCTAATTACAATTTGCTAAAATGAATAAATTTTAGTCCTAAAATACCTGTAAAACCAGTTATTTAAAAATCTGAACATAACATTACACAGTTCATTCTTCAAAGATCATTATTTCCAAGGTTAGATTTCATGCATTCTTTTACATATTCCTTGTGTGGAAATTGAAATCTTACATTCAGAACTCTTACTTTTATCATTATATGTCGTAATTATAATTGACATCATTCGGGTAAAAAGCTCGAGCAGCCTTCGTAAAAATTAAACCAGAGTTAATTTAGGTCTTCTCTTTCTACCAATAGTTTTTTCGGAGCAATATTTTTGTAAAGCATTTTGTGAAACATTTATTGCACATAGCTATTACGTGCATGTCTTCCAGCGTAGGTGCTATATCATCGTAGGTGTAATTTAAACATTAGTTAAGCTTTGTGAAGAGACTTTTTGCATGTTTTAGAAGAATGCAATTGTATACATTGGAACCTGGGTAAATTGTGGAACGAAATAAGTCTTTTGTGATATATTTACAGTCTTTCCCAGACTTGCAAGATGTCTGATTGGGAATGTTAGGTAGTTCTTTTATTTAATTTTGTTTTAAATGATCTTCCATTTCCATTTTAGAGTTTTCGGTACCGAAAATTATATTTTTTATTTACATACATTTTGTGGATATTTTCATCTAAATGAATGTCTGTATAACTGCAATTATACATATTAAAACTACTTGGATAATTTGAAATTTTATTTCGAAATGTAAATTCCAAATCTTAGAATATGTTTTGCTGTGATCACATATGCTGAACCAGTTACTCTGTTAGCATACAATTTTAATTTTTGTATATTGGTCTTAAAAATTAAAATTCTATGCTTATGTAATTTTTGTAGATAAGTATTCAAATATAATTTGTCTTCAAAATCAACAGAAATGCAAAATTTTAAATCATATTTTTCGGAAATTTTTTTAGAGTAATTTTTTCTTCAGCATTTTTTTTTTCATAATTTGCGCTATAAACCAAAAACTCTGAAGATAGTGCCATGACTATATATATAAAAGGAAAACTGTACAAAAATTCATAGTGATTGCGTACAAGGAATTTTTTATATATACTTTTTGAAAATAGTAAATCATGAAAAATTTCAGTCCTAAATACACAGCTGGCCACTGTAAATGCAACACCCTGAAGGAAACATGCAAATAACATGAAATTTACAACATGCATTAGCGGAGGTGAGATATACAAATGATTAGAATTTCAGCGCAGACGCACATCACGCGCGCCTGTGGCGCCACTTCAAAGCGCTATTTAAGGCTTGGGGATTTCGACGATTTCAAGTTCAGCAATTGTGTTTTTCTTGTAGTTTTTTCAAAAAAACGATCAATTATGCCTCGTCGAAAACAGCGATCATCTTTTGATCAAGTATCCGAGTTCGACAGAGGAAGGATACTGGTCTACTGAGATTGTGGATTATCTTTCAGGGAAATCGGTAGTCGTGTTGGACGAAACCAAACAACTGTAATGCGGATATGTGATCCTTGGATGCAGGAGGGTACGACGGACCGGCGTGTTCGATCGCATCCACCTCAGCGCACCACTTCACGTGATGACAGGCAAATTGTGCGCATGGCAGTGACGGATCGCTCAGTCACATCACGAACCATAGCACAGCACATGCAGTCTGTAACGCATCATCCAGTGTCTGCGCGTACCATTCGACGCCGTTTACAGCAGAGTGGTCTGTCCGCAAGACGTCCATTGCTTTGTCTACCCTTGACGCAGAACCACAGACGTCTCCGCCGCCAAAGGTGCGATGACAGAAGGATGTGGACGGCAGAATGGAATGAAATTGTCTTTACTGACGAGTCACGCTTCTGTCTGCAACACCACGATGGTCGCATTCGAGTCTGCAGACACCGTGAAGAGAGGATGCTGAACAGCTCCGCCACACTGTTATGCACCGCCACACTGGTCCTGCACCGGGTATTATGGTATGGGGCGGTATTGGATATCACTCTCTCACACCTCTAGTACGCATTGCCGGTACTTTAAACAGCCAGCGCTACATCCCCGAGGTGTTGGAGCCATTTGTCCTTCCTTACCTGCAGGGCTTGCCCACAGCCATATTTCAAGAGGATAATGCGCGACCACACGTGGCACGCATTGTCCAACGGTTCTTCGTCAATCGCCAGATTGAATTGCTTCCCTGGCCGCCTCGCTCTCCGGATCTTTCGCCGATAGAAAACATGTGGTCCATGGTTGCTCTACGATTGACCCAGATTCCATCCCCAGCTGCCACAGCAGATCAACTTTGGCAACGTGTAGAAGCTGCTTGGTCTGCTGTACCCCAAGAACTCATCCAAAGTCTGTTTGAATGAATGCCGAGGCGTGTGGCAGCGGTGATCTCCAACAATGGCGGCTACTCTGGCTACTGATTTTGGCAGGAACCACACTTCACAGAAGTCTATAAATTTAATCATTTGATACTTGGTCAACATGTTATCTACAAAATAAATTTTGTTGTGATATCTCTTGTCTTTCTTGGTGTTGCAATTTGGGTGGCCAGCAGTGTATATAAATCTAATGAAGTGCACTTTTAGAATTGGGTATGTGAAAATAGTGCAGCATAAAATTGTTATATCTGAATATGTAAGTAAAGCAGATGTATTTGCACTTTTTTGTTAGATTCTGAAAGCTCTTTTATGTTACAAGGTAAGAAAATAAAAGTGGGGTTTTATGAAGAATTAATTTTACATTCCTTTTCAATCGGTTGTTGGAACAATTTTTATACCAATAGTAAGACTGCGAGTCCATTAATAAAGTATATGCAACAGGCAGAAAAATGGAGTGATAATGATGTGGTGGGGGAAACTGGCCGTGGTAATAGTGGTAGTAGAATCAGATCATGTCGAATAACAAAATGGTGGGAGTAGATTTACTCACATCTTTTATAATGTAGTGGATGATCTGAAAGAAGATTAAAGGAAAAAGGGTGGCAGAAACTAGTCAAAGTCGTTTGATGAATATCAGGTTTTTTATTATTTATTTAGATTATTGAAGAAGAAGAAGGTGGCGTAAAGCCATAACAAAAAATGATGAAGGCATCTAGGGCGACGATGTCTCGGTACGTAGACCCTGGTAACCGGGCTTGGAGTGCGGCAAACACGTTTCTTTCCCACCATCACAGTTGCGTCCGAACAGGCTGGTGGTGAAGTTGCTCTGTCTTCGTAATCAAAATTCCCTCTCCAGTCGTGGTTTTGTCACGTGATGTTGATGAGCCAAGCATCTGGATATTGGCGACTTGCGCTCGCCTACTAGTTCCGCCAACGCTGTGGTAACACAGGTTAGGACATTTTGTGGGCATTATGTGTGTCGTGGGGGGAAGGCGAAAATTATGTAAAGTGGAACATCGCAGGAAATGTTTCATCTACAACCCCTTTCTGGAATTCGCATCAGATGCCATTGGGTGTTATGCAGGGACAATAATTGAGTTTTCTGTGAATCTTTTGCAGACAGACAGGGGAACGTATCTAAATTTAGAACGAACCCGAAAAAGGGGAACATCCACTTATGGCGTTTGTATCAAATTGAAAATAATATATTTTATAGAAGTATTGTAAAAGCGTTACGACAAATGCTATGCGGAGCAAGATAAAATATGGCTATTTATGAAAATGGTCGTATATTAAGCGCAAAAACAGCTCATCTATATGTACTACTTAATTTGTAAAACATTATCGGAAAATTTCGAATAATAGCAGTAACTATTATTTCTCGAAACTGTTCACCTTCTGCAATACTAATGTAAGGCCCAAAAAAATAACCTGTTTGAAAAATTAAAGGTGTAGCCTATGAAATTAATTTCTCTATGTATACAAGCCAAGTGATGTTTACAAATGTATGAATTCAGAACCATTAATTTTTAAACATAAGCTTACTTCATTTGGTCGTTTAATTATTTTATATTATTATACTTTCTCATATAACAATAAATTATTCTTTAATTTCTGACCTGTCTAACATTATTGTAGTAAATGAATACCCTATAAAAATACAGTGTATTACAGGAGACCAAATTGTCTAAATGGCGGCAACGTTGACTTGTTTCTGAATGCATCTATCCTTTCGGTCTACTTGATAAATGCGTTTAGTGAGGCTAGAAGCTCCTGAAGTACGTAAACCCCTATCAGGAGTCTAACTTTACTTCACAACGTTTTCAGAGTACAATACAAAGTATTCGAACTTCCCGCAGAGTATTTGAGCTACATTTTTACATCTATTGCGGCATTATATCTTATAGAGACGATCATATCACCCTCTTCATAGTACTTAATGGTGCGGTGTTGTATCATAGATCCTTATTTACATTTGCTTATTTGCCATATGCTATATTTTTATTTTCTTGTTTGAATCATTGTATTTGATATGATCCCTTTACCTTTGAGGTTAATATGAACGACAAACTGCGGGGATACGATGCCAATGTCGTATTACAAATTGAAGAACCACGTGGTGAAAATTAACAGTAATTTTTCCAGCAAACCCTGAAACGCGCCAAACTTTTGACTTAAAAATTGGCTTGGCTGGAAACCGTATCATGTTCTTCAAATTTACCTATATTTGTATTTATGATTCTGATTATTTTTTTAAATACATATCTTTTACAAAATGTTTTACCAAAATGTATCACTTATACATTTTCTAAATGTAGATTATTCCCTTAAATATCCTCCAAAATGGGATTCAAATTCCTCCATCTCATATAACTTCGAACAAATACCATCATAAAGTTGAGGATTATCATTTAAGAGTTGCAGTGTAGAGCTGAGAGATTTACAATGAGTTTAGATCATATAATTAAGGGGAAAGCTGTCACACATAGTTAATGGAGTAATATCAGTTGTGGAGCAGTCACTGCTATTTGATATTACCTTCAGAGATCCATGAACCCTAGTTTTGGAATTTCTAGTATCATGGCAGCGCTTTATAATAAATTTCTAACAATGAGTAAACAATTTTTGCTTGAAATGACTAATCTGCACGTTTAACAAGGCACTTTATATAAAGATCATTCTAAATGTCAAAACAGGGTTTTGTTACTATAGCAATAAGCGCATAGGTTTCCTCAGCGGGATATTTTGGTTTCTATTCTAGACACTGAAGACAATTTTAGGAATTAGGTAAAACTTTTTGGGGGTGGCTGGAATGCGTAGTGGATAGTAAAATACTATCACTTTAACTATTGTAACGACGTTAAGATTATGAGAAGCATTTGAATTATTCCTATAATTAAAAACAATAAATACTATATCAAACCATAAAAATTATCAATCAAAATCTGGGGTGATATTACTTATGAGATTTAAGGATAGAATTTCATGGAAGACTAAAAGTCAGATTAAGAACATGAGTCTACGAAACTCAGATTTGAGAATTTTCCACTACTTAAACTTCCAGTAAGATAAATTGAATCAGGCTTTGTGTTCTTTGTACAAATATCTATCTCCTCTTAGCACCCACCCAGTGTCATTTTGAAATGTCTTTCACCTGATTGGATATTTGGACATTAATTTTGCCTTCGATAGACAACAAACCGTGCATTTCCTCTTTCAGGTGAAATGAACTACACATGAGTTACATTTTTTTTTCATTTTTGGGTATTTCTAGATTACTCCAGTGTGGTTGTCATATTGAATAGATACATCGTGTGTAAGTTGACTATTGTCTAGGAATTTCAGAACCGTGTATCCGGAATTCTGGGGTAAATCATTCGAACCGAAAACCCGGTACCAGTGATTCTAAAACCGAGTAGTTCAAAGTAGTTAATCTTGGATTTCAAAAGGAATTCCAAATGAGACTTGGTCTTTTCTATGTCGTCCCTCTCATAGGGAGCAATGCTGGCTCACCTATATGGGACTTCCATGGTAAAGTAGCCAGCAAAACCTCACTGACCTTCATGAGGCAATGTCAAGAAGTAGCTACCGTCAGAAACAAGTGCCCGCCGCCTTAAAATAAAGAAACATTTCAAAAACAACATTTCAATGTGGATAAACAGTTTTACCGTGCTTCACAATTTACCACTATCTGGATCTTCAGAACCATTTGTGTAAAGCGCATCCACAGTTTCAGTTATTACTGGATCCTCCTCGACCATCTCAGAAGTCAATCTTTTCCTAGTGTCAAAACATACGTTAGCGAGTGCTATTTGCATTTATTGATTTATTTCGCATTAAATTTTAAAAAGAAATTTTAGTTATTGTTGTTATAAACAGCAAAAAGGGATTGTGTAATTTCAAATAATATAAAATTCAATCTAGTCCTTCTCGAATTTCTAATCTAGGGGCAAACGGAAAATAAAAACTTCAAATATTCGCAGAGAATTCGTTACTTTCGGGTTTAAGAACTCATTTCCTTGAACAATTTTAAATCAAAATAAATTAGAAAAAAAATATTTTTTACTTACGCTATAAACTAAAATCCTTTACATTATAAATAATATAGTTTTTTAATTCATATTTATGACAAATGTTTTGTGGTTCGTATATTATTCAAATCCGGAAAATACCCGGGTGCCCGGTTCGGGAATAAATTGAGATCCAAAACCCAGCTTTGAATATTTAGTCCGGTTCTTCAATACTTACCACAATGCCATATCGTGTATTCGGTTCTAATTAAGATGCATGAACGAGTCTTAAGAAACACGTCATTAGTCCCTATGTCTGATTCTATTTTTTAAATAAAATTTGATAGAATTCCATATATTGTACAAAAATTTCATTAGCCTTCAAAGAGAGAATATATTAAGAAAATTCGCCAAAAAATAAATCTTTACCTTCATATTTTTTTTTCTTTTATATGTCTTAGTGCAATTCCGACATCGTGATCCTGGCACGAAAGAAGTTAAAGCCTTTAAATTTTGTATTCGTATTGATATGCGAGTGTAGCACAATGTATCGTTTTGGTATTTGACATATATCTTCCATTTTGCTCCAAGAATTTCTTTCACAATATGTTTGATTAATAATTACATAAATTAAACGATAAAATGATAATAGATTTTCTACTCAGTGTGTTTTCTAATCTGATGCACCAATTAATAAATATTCATATTAAAATGTCCAATTTATTTGGGTTGTGTTCAAAAAATTTTAATGGCTGGTTAAGTTATATTCGTTGAATGCCATTAGTGGAACCATGTTGGACTTTTCATCAGTTTTTCTAATAATATTTAAGAAGAAAAAATGAGGAATTGTTATGACTAATGGTTTAGTGATATTATATAACTAATACACAATTTTAAGAAATCATATATTTTGGATTGTAAATTACTTATATATTAAAATTACATATTACTTCTCCTCGTAAGAAGTTAAATTTTAGTATTATTAATATTATGTTATATCTTTTACAAGTAAGATATACGTAGTATTTAACTCGAACAAAGTAAAAATGTCGACCATATTGACCTACGGAATTTGAAAGTAAACCCACGTGGAATGAATGAGTTAAGGCACATCAGTATGTTGACCAAATTAAATACTTTTCCTTACTTGTTACTAGCTTGGGTATCGACCGGCATTCATTTTACCTATGAAAATAATCATAATTTTTTCCTTATACAATTTAAATGTCCTGTACTTAGTATTACTAAATTTGACATGCATTAAAAAATACTGACATGATTTAACGGGCAGTGAAATGAGTATTATGTTTTCTTAAAACATTTCCACAACAGTCTGGATGGCCACAAACACTACAATGATTACATTTTTAAAGAAATAATATATGTCATTTCTATTTAATGCAAAAAAAAAACAATAATTGGAAGTTGTTATAGATAAATAGCAAAAGTTTTTATTATTAAATAAATTTTTGCGTCCTCTTACGAATTAAATTTTCCCCTGTATCTTAACGAAGAATAAAATTAAATTCCTGTAAATATGTGAAAGCGCATGACACTTAATCACTTTATGTGCAATTTTTTTCTTTGGGAATGGGAAAGAAAAGATTTATTGCAGTAAATATTTAAGAAAAATCTCTTTCTCAAACATTCTTTATCTATTTAAAGTCCCTTTCACCCCACAGCTTTGATTTCAAATTGAGTTTGACTCAAGAATCTAAAATAGTACTCTCTAAAATAAAATTTCGTCCAAAAAGGATATTCCCATTTGACTGAGTGAATAAATTAAGGAATGCTTTCGCCCGTATTGATTTTTGGTTTTTAAAAATAAAACTCTCTTAAAAAATAAAAGCCACATTTTCTCATAGATTTCTATTCACGTTTTGGAAGAAATCGAAGTCATAGCTAATATGAAAAAAAAAGAGAAAGGATATTTACATATTAGGCTTGTGTGGAAGAGAACGTCTAAAATAATTTTGAAAGTATGGCTACCGGATTTAAATCTAATATTTCGTTATGAGGCACATTTATGTAATATAAGCCAATGTGATTTTCCAGAAAATATAGACAGAACAGAAATATTATTGCACTTTTCTTATCCTTATCGTTTAAGCTTTACAGTTATAATAATTTTGTAATGAATTTTTAAAGTAAATATTGAAATATTTTAAAAACAGTACCTCTCTTTTGTATGTATGTATTGAAATATTTAAAAAACAGATCCTCTCTTTTGTATGTTATGAAATGGGCTTTTCACATGTAATGAGAAATATTAAAATATTGTGTGTTTAGTATAGCTATGAAAAATGAATTGCTTCAAAATTAGCTGAATTGTTTTAGTGTGTTACAGTGGCCAATACAAATAAGTTTATGCGTTCCTACGAAAGAGGGGGGGTGGAATCTAGTCAGATAATATAACGAGAGTGACTCAATCACATGTGGTCTAGTAAACCTCGAAAGTTTTTCTCCCGAATCTAATAAACAAAGAAAGATACCAAACAGTTTTGATATATGGCTATCAGATATGCTCACGGATTTACTATGAAGAGAATTAATTGCTTTCAAGTTTTTACAATGAAGGAATTCCCCAGCGAAATCTCCAGATATTTGGCTGCGATTATGTCCATGGAATATATCATTCTGTCAATTATAGTTTCTATGCCAGACTCCATATATTTTTAAAGACTTTGTGTTTAACTGTATGTAACACATGTTATTTTCTCTGTATATGTGTGGGGTTTTCCACTATTAGTTTTAGTTTTTTACCCATTAAACTAAAAGCAGCTTGTTTAGAAGCTGCCAGGCCACAAGTTTTATGTTCGTTACCATCTAATTTAGTTTGGTTTCCCAATCAGAAACCTTTATTAAACTTTTTCGCAACGCCTAATCCATTTTTCTCGCCGTGTAAAAAGAAACATTTCTGTAGTAATTAAACAACATTGCATAAGATCTAGACACCAATTAAAATGCATGATAATACGGTGAGCGGAATGAAGTTTCTTCAGTCATATCTAATTAAAAAACTTCTTTAAATCTTTGGATTCCGAGACATGTGAACCACTATTTAACTAAGTTTAGAAATAGGGCTATTGTATGATAGCTTTAGTTTTAATGAAGTAACTCCAGAAGACTATTTTTAGGAATCATTAAAATGTGATACTCATCAATAAGACTTTAAAATAAAGTTGCGTTAATGGGTACTTTTTTTTGTTTATACTTTCAGATTAGTATTTTGACCTTACTACTTAAGTCTCAGAAATCGATCATTTATTTAGACAGATTTAAAACTTATAATACTCACTTTAGAAATGTCCAGAGCTTGCGCTTGACTCGCGTTTGTGGCATGAAGTAGTGTTTTACTTTTTTTTCCCGGAAGTATGAGTAGCATATTTTTATGCATTTGACTACCATTTCTTAAAGCTTCCCTGCAAATATTTCAACTAGGGTGTAAATTTGAGTCCTAATTTTTATCAGGTGAAGCACAAGCTCCATATATTATTTTTTAAAATTTTGCTCTTATCCAAGGGCTTTTCCACTCATATTTACTTAAAATATAGTTATATTCGATGAAAATCAACAAATACACAAATTTTAAATATTTTATAAGTATATTTTGTGAATATTTGAATTTCAGGGTTATATTCAAAGCCAAACTTAAAAGCCTTTACCATATGGCTTGATATTTCTTATTTAATAATATTTAAGTATAATGAAATGCTCTTTTCTTGCATTGAAGGGTATATTTACACAGATCTCAATTTTCAGCTGGGTAAGGATCGCTCTATAATAAGTTTGGAAATACAGTAAAAACAGTTTTTGTTAAAAGAGGAAATGAAAGTCAACAAGGTTTATTTGCTAATGGTTGGGACTTTTAATTATTTATTAATAATGTGTATATTCATTAACACATTCTGCTAAGAAACTCCAAGGAGTCTCATCTATGATAAATAATTGGCTTAGGACAATTTTATAAACAATACAACGGAACTATAAAATTTTCTACTAACCATAGTTGAAAAAATTTTTAATACACTTCTGTGAAACTTTAGGTAAGGTTGTGAATAACTCTTACACTGAAGGTTTTGGGTTGCTCAAGTATCCAACTATGCATAGCTATATTAATTATTTCCCTGATTAGATTCAATTTCTGATTTCTTGATAGGTGTGCCAATTGATGTGACAAATGGTTATCCTATAAAAATGAGACAAGACTTAAAGTGGGGAAATGGAATAATGAACTCTCATTTTCATATTCTTTCAAAGCTTTTTGCATTAGCGTGTCGGCGTGGAAACGTTCTATTTCGGTAAGTTATACCGAGAATAATAATACATACAACCTTTTTCCTTAGAAACAAGAGAGAATGCATATTCCCAACATCATTGGTAATCCAGGAAAACGTGTCCATCGTATTTCCCAGCTAATCAATTTCTCCTCAGTCCAATATTTTTCGTAACTTTTGGACCCAAATAAACGTCTTTCCAGACCAGGTCCGACGAGTAGGGGGGGGGGGGGGTGTTAGAGATTCACTGTAAAGAGTCGGAATGTGAAAACAACAGAAACCTAAATTGTTAAGGGGCCACCCAGCTTGCGTGAACAAGCAAATTTACAGTCCCGACATTTTTATAACACCAGATTTACGGTACCATAAAAAACGTAGAAATTAAGTTGTCAACGGCCGTATATCTGAGGTCGGAGGTCGAACAGGTGGGGCCGTCTGATGGGAAGTTTTACCAGACATAATCGGCGCCAGAACTTATGCAATTGCGAAAGGCAAGAGACAAGAATAACCTATGAGAGCTAATCGCATCCGCCCCCTCTATAAACAAGGGAGTGGCGACCGAATAGGGACCGAGGAAGCGAGAACCAATGAGACGAGGATGGAGAAGAATATATACAAGATGATGAGACATTTGTAGAGTGAGCGCCATTAAAAAAAAGAGATGAGAATACAGTAAGCTGCCAACGGGCCGACGAGAGCCCTAACTTACGAAACTCAACAAAAAATAAGCTGCCACAGGGCTGAGAAGAGACCCACTGTATACTATTAGAAGAAAGACGCCGGTCCTTCGCAACTACATAATACGTACGGATTGAACAGCGTTAGCTCCGGACGCGAAATCGAATAATCAGCGGCGAGAAGTTGCAGAAGTAGCGATTGCCCATAGATGTCTACGTAGTGCCGAGGGAGCAGAGACGACACTACCATTAAGTAAGCCGATACCAGAGAGATACGCACCGTCGCTTAGCGAGTTGGACACCCAGACGACCACCCATCAGTGCTGATCGACCCGCATATCGGAAGAGAAGGCACCTGTGCTGAGCAACATTGACCGCCCACCAATGCTGACCGACCCGCATAGTGTAAGAAAAGCTACCTGTGCTGAGTAACGTACGAGGAGTCTTCATAAGTGACCTTCGACATAAAAGGACCCCGAACTCTTCAGTCCCAATAGAGAGAACTGGATTAATAGGACGAGGATACACCGCGACGCTACAGTGAACAAACTGTATCCACGAACTCTGTGAACACTGTGTGAACTTTGTGTACTACTATGGACCAGCGTTATCGGTGAATTCGATGTAGACGGCTGCGACAAATGGGTGAGCATTTTGTATTATATCAATTCGCATACCGACTCTTTACATCATCGCCTCTAACCCGCCAGGGCCGGCGACATCGTATGATTTAAAAGATAGTGATTGGATAAGATTATATATATATATATATATGTGAATTCCTAGCATTACTAATGTTTCAGCGTTTGCTAAGTGTTACAAGTTCAAATGTATTTAAATATGTATAAATAAAGTGTATATATGTATATTCAGTATCATTCTTGAGAGTTGGGCCCATCTATTTAATTAATTAATTACCGCCCTATTGGCGAACTTACAACCAGTGTACGAGATACGATTTCAGCCGTAGTGAATAGCAACAGGTCACGACCCTGTGTTATTACATTCACCTAGCCGATGAATATTATGGGTCATTCTATCTCCAATACCGAGCACTCAGGTATGACCTAAGTGTACATCAAGAATTATTCCATGGTCCCAGCATCACCAATACAAAGCATCGGCTGGCGATGCCTCTGCGTGGCACAGACAATCCTCTCCAATCTGTAACTTAAGCTTGCTATAAATTTCAAATTGAGTCGCCCAATTTCAAAACCAGTTATATCCAAAAAATCAAAAACTGAGATTTTATTTGTTATGAATACTTCTATTCATCTGCTACATGCTCAAGTTGAGAAACAGTTGAAAAATAAGTTCAATAAATCCCATAGAAAATAAATTTAGAATAATGATTAAAGATGAAAGACCAGTTATATCCCAAATGGCCACAGTTAAACTATCAGTTCTATCCTTTGACAGTTTTAAAATAAGTTACATCCCACAAACAATAATGGCTGCCTTCTAAATGCAGTAGAAAAACCAGTTTAATCCCTCACTAACTTATTATATATACTTTAGTTTCAGTAGTGGAGTGTTTAAAACAGTACTACAGTTTTAGCTGAATGAAAATACTACAGAAATTTAATAACGGTGTGTTGTTTACCATGATCATCAACATTATGTTTTGCAGTTACAAATTCGAAGTCAGTGTTTCCACGTTTATTAGCTTGTTGCTCTATAGTTTATAACCTATTGAATTCTTTTCTCATTATTCCTTTTAGTTTTTGCTAATTTTCTTCCTTAATATGGATCCAGATTTGAGTGGACCAAGCTTCAATAATACTGTACTGTAAAGAATGGCTTAGATGATCACCTAGAAAAGATTATGGAAACCCCAGTTAGAAGGTTCAAAATGGTAGACAGTTCATTTCCAAAAAAAAGTTATATCCAACTGACAGGTGCACAACAAGTTATGTGCATTTTATTTATTTAAATATACTTGCCTATGCTTTCCCCACATTATACAGATTATTTCTAAGCAACAACATGAATTTAATACGTTTTTTGACGTCAAAACTATACACTGATTGCAATATAACAAGCAGTTTTCGTTAAATACCTCAAAATCGTTTGAGATGGATACAACTGGTTTTGGCATTGCTCTATTCAATTGTAAAACGATTTCTTTACTAAAATTATGATAGTAATATTCTATGCCGTATAAGCCCGCCTTATTTTAATCTGACCTCATGATTTTTATTGCAACGGATACGAGAGGAGCTTTAAACAATATAAGTTATAACATGTCCTAACAAAAATTCTGTATATGTGTTAGCCATCCGTTGTTCCCAACGCGTGATACAATCCACTCTGACATCTTCGTTTGAAGTACAAGTTGTAATGGAGAGGGGTGACATTACTGCAAGTAATAGCATGTTATAACAGAACTGCATTAGAGAATATCCATGCTTTTTAGGCTGCTATGTATTAACCCCATTGGATTCGCTCACCTCAATGTTAACCTATGGAGAAAATCTGTCCACGGATTGCCGACTTGGTTTCAAAGATTTTTTTTTTTTAAATTGTACTCCGCCATAGGGAAAGAAATTTTACATTTGTGTACATTTTTCGTTTAAAAAAAATCAATTAATATTTTAAAATTTAAATTATTCGGGGAAAAATCTGGTATAGTGTGTTTTAAACGCTCATAAATTCCTTCGGTGGACGAAATTTATAAAATGAATCCTGTAGCGCTTTGCAGAAAAGTTCAGGCTATCTGAAAATACCAATTTTATTTGATTATCAGCATTTATGTACCTGTAAATAGTTGACAAAAATATATTTTAAATAAAAAATTTGGGGGCAGCGCTTAACACCATATTGAGAGAGAGCCATTACAATCCCTCAAAATGTCAATCCTAATGGGGGTGGAATTCTCGAACTGTCAACTGGACTCCTCCCACCACAAGAGTCTGCAAGAAGAGGAAAAGGGAAATACGATTTTTATTCTTAGTACATAGCAGCCTTAATGAACTGATGAACTAAATTCTTTATTTGTTTTAAAGCATTCCTTATTTATATTTTTCTTTATTTTACTGATATTATATTAATTGTTTGAACTATCTCAATTTTCGCAGACATTTTACTCAATTCAGATTGAAAATCAACAAGCAATAACAAATATTTGATTTTTTTAAATGAATACAACCTAAAGAAATCAAATGTAGATTTATTGGAAATCAAAACTTGCAAAATTGTCATTACTTGTTTATTTCGACTTATTTTTCTTAAAATTAAATATAATATGACAGTCATCTATGATTTATTTCTATTCATTCTAACTTGTATCTGCTAAAAATTTTATTTCGTGCATAGCTAAAACCCTACCTTCTTACTGTAGCAAAGATTATCCGAAAAATGTAAAATCTGTTTCAATTACAGTATTAAATAGCAGAATATGTATTCTAAAATTTTCTTTACTCAATCATGCTTATCAAGAAAATCCCTTTAAGTGAAGTTAATCTTTATTAACCACTTGAGAAACATATGTCTTACACATAAACACGAGATTAAATGCAAGGGATTTATTAATAAAAGGATTTTCTTCAACTAATTCATAGCTCTCTCTCTTTAATTAATAAAACCGTACTTACTTCGCCACTGGCTAATTCTAAAGTGGAACTTGTTAAATGAATAAATTATTTCTTTACTTCCTCGTTTTTAATAGATAGAATATTCTAAATTCCATTAATTAAACACATTTAATTGGAATATTATTATAATCGTGAAATCTTTAATATAGATATCTATATATATAAAACAGTTCTGTAACTGACTGACTGACATACAACGCACAGACCAAACCCCTTGACCTAAAGGGCTGAAACTTTGTATGTCGATTCTTCTTATAGTGTAGGGGTGCACTAAGAAATATTTTTGAAAAATTCTTAGATTTTTTAAAATTAAATTTTTAAGCTGTTTTAGTAACCTTTTTTAAGTTTGCATTTACAATGATAATATGAGGGTTATAAAATGTATATCACAAGAAAGATCATAAAAATACCTTTAAAATGAAATCTTTTTCTAATCATTACCTTCATTCTCTGATTTTTGGTGAATTTAAATAAATTTATCGTCACGTGCATAACAATTAAATAGAAAAAAAATATTTTTTTTCCTTGCTAATGCGGCAGACGATTGGGCATTATCCAAAAAAATATCAAAATACACTAACAGAAATGTTCCTCAAACTGTATTATATTCTTTAGTATCTTCTATTAGATTTAATTTGAATATTTTCTTCTACGTTATTTTGTCTATAAAAATATCCTTACGAGTTTTTTATAAATATATTTTTTCGTCTTTTTTACATCAATTGTATACATTGATCGTCGTATTTATTATAAATATATATATATTTATATTTTGGCATTAATTGCATACATTGACCGTTGTATTTAATTTGAATATACTCCGTAGCGAAGTGCGGGTTTTCAGCTAGTATTTACATATATACAGATGGTAACAAAATAATGGGACCACAGCTTAAAAAATCACGTGCGCTACGGTCAATATAAATCACTGTGACGACGTCATCGGTGAACAGAGGTACGCAATACGGTGAGGCACGTGTATCAGCTAACACCCAATAACACTACAGTTGGTGTAAAATTAACTGGAATAAATATACAAAATACTGGATTTAAGTGACTTAAACTAAAGAACTCTAAAATAAGCTTTTGGTTATTACCGTAACTAAAAGGGCATATATTATCGTTATATCAAGAAGGGTAGTATCAAATATAAAGACTCTGTGCAGAAATAAACAAGTTTATGCCTGTAAACTTAAATTATGTGGAGCTCACACGAAAATGTCAGTGAGGGAAAGGCGGAACTTGATTCGGATTGTTGGACGAAATCCTAAGACTACATACAGTACAGCAAACGACATCGGAGGTGAATATGAGTCGTTATGCTATTTCAGTAACAACAAATCGTCGGGAGTTGCAAAAAAGTGGTATATATGGTCATGCTGCAGTCCAGATACAACTCATTATTGACATCAATGTTTCTTTCTACTGGATAAGTATATGTTTCGCTGTCACCTACCAAAGCATATCATTCTGAATGCTTCAGCCCATTGCCAAGGCTCTCTGATACTGTGGATTGATATGTTGGTATTCAATAGAACCCTTAATTATTCTTCAGCGTCTTGTAACATCGGGAGTATACGAAACTATTCTGGCAGACAGAATGCATCCTATGGAGCAAGCAGTTAATCCCTAATTACGCAAGAGCATCAAAGACGATAACACATCCGTGCATGGTACGAGACATATCAACATGGGGTTTTAAGAGTATGAGATTGAGGTACAGTCTTTATCATGCCACCTGAATCGCCTGACCGTAACATTATCGAACGATAATAGGAACATTTACAAAGAAAGGCTTGAGCGCTTTGTTCTCCTCCAATATAACTGAAAAAGGTTTGACTATATGTTTTAGAATAAACTAGTTGGTACCCGTCAAAACATGACGGCTAGATAGTAATTAAATGTACTAATACACAAATTATAAGTAAATAAATGTATTATTACACAAATTATACTCGACACATCATTGCCAAATGCTGAATATTACAATAATGCGCAGAAACTAATGTGTTTAAGCGGCCTCGTGCTTAGTGAGTATCTAAAGCCAGATTTAAAAATGTCACTGAGAATGCGTAGAAAACAATTTTTTAATTTTAAATTATCGCCAATTAGAAAGCACGAAATAAACAGTTTCCACCAGGCTTAATCTTATATTTCAAAAACATAATTATCATAAAAATAAAAATGGCAAAGAGAGATCTTGAGAGACGCCTTAGAATAAACGTGCTTATCATTAAACCATGTCCCTGAGCATGCGCAGAAGCAGTGAGTTTCTAAAGCCAGATTTATACATACCACTGAGCATGCGCAGAAATAAATTTTTAATTGTAAATTATCGCTCATTAATTAAAATTGCGGTTTCAAAAACCAAATTTGACAAATCTACAGATTACAATCTTTCGTTTAAGACCAAAATGAAGTAAATTGATGCAGTAGTTTTCTCTCACGGACTGCCCAAAAAGTCGGCTTAGCAACTTAACTATATATAGATGGCTCTAAATTCTAAGATTTTATGAACAGGACTTTAGTTTTGTATGTCGGGTGAAGGTCGTGCTGTTTTAATAGTAAAAGGTGAGTTCAGAGTTTATTAATATGATGGAAATTTGTTATGTTTTCCTGAAACCACAAAGTATATTTGAATCAGCGATGCGGATTTCTTTCCATGAGTCCCCGGACATGAATTCAAGGTAGCCTCTCTAGTGCCAGGTGGGTTAGGTTTATGCGTACTATAAATTATAGGAGGGGGCCGAGTTTGATTCAGTGTAGGTACTTGTGTTAGGAAATGTCACGACTGCATCTTTATTTAACATCTCAATGCGAAACCCTACAGATGTTACATACATCATCAGTTGAGGAAGTTCTCTTTCCTCTGCACAAATAGAAGGCTCGTTATCACATACACACACACACACACACATATATATATATATGTATAGTATATATATATGTATAGTATATATATATATATATATATATATATATATATATATATATATATATATACACATACAGTGGAACCTCCATCGATCTTTTTTAATGGGACCTATTGCACTGAACGATAAATGCGAGAACATAGCAAAGAATTTTTATTTTCTCCAATGTGGATGAACTTTATTAAATAGACATTTGCCTATTGTTATTCACCGCAAATTTTTCTGTCCATTTTATTATGGGAGTACCATGCAGGCATACCAAGAAATATTTCCACCGAGACTGGATGAAGTAAAACGACTAATCGGGGAACGATTGATCAAGATACCGCTATATATATATATATATATATATATATATATATATATATATATATATATATATATATATATATATATATATGTGTGTGTGTGTGTGTGTGTGTGTGTGTGTCAAATCATTAATTGAGGAAATTACAGGAAGCTTCAGAATAGCAAAACTTAACATTAAAATCATTGTCAAAACGAGTTGAAGAAAGTGTTTTTCCCCGTTTCGGGAAGTGACCTCGATTCGCGAAAGTAAATTGAAGTTCCATCGAGAGAATCTATTTTAGATGTACAGGTTTAGCGCAAAGATATAATTCTGACATGGACAAAGTATGCTTCTGGAAATTTCCATGTGGTGCTTTGAGAATGCGCGATAGGGAGGAGACGCTCTGAGGAGAATATAGAAGTAGTGGCAGATTGGGCTGGAGAGTCGTTGCTAACGGGCGTGCTGCTCGGCGTCGCGGAGTTTTAAAAATGGCGATGTTAGAATACAGACTTTGAGAGTGGTTCTCTCAAGAAAGTAATAAATTAAGTGATTTACATTATGGACTGTTTACTTGAGCAAAGTGCCTACCACTCGCCAACCTTGTTACGGACACGATGACTGCAAGTATATTTATTATAGCGGGTGTAAATCAAGCGCCCGTCAGTTATATATATATATATATATATATATATATATATATATATATATATATATATATATATATATATATATATATATATATATATATATATTGATATATATTGATATATATTGTGTATTTGTGTGTTTGAGTGTTGCATTTGATAATAGTTCAGATATTATCGGGACTGTTTGGGATTAATTGGGAAAATTGAGCGAAATGGTATTTATCAGCATCTAAATATAATAAACAGACCTTACAGTAATGAATTATCTATGCTTTAAAACTGCAAAGAAATGCCTTATAATTGATTGGCTCGCATAACGATCAACTGGAGATGGATGTGCAGGAGATCTAATCTGGTGTGAAGGCAGCTTTACGTGCGCCGCTTGGAATTATGCTGTTTCGCGGAGGGAAGAAAACGAATGGCAACAGTTTTGTTTTAAAGAATTCCTCCTCACAGATGAAGTACCGCTCTCTACGTCCCACGTACGAATTCCTACTGAGTTTGGATCTCTCTGGTACATGTCAGAACAATAATGGAATCTAATGCGTTATGTATTATATATGTTTCGCTTCCTCACGGTAACATTTTTTTATTTTTAATTGTTGTTTATTTTACTTTTGATTCTTCACCGGGCCACATCAATTTTATGTTGACATCCCGATTCTATCCCATCTCCACAAGATTTATTTTAACTTACCAATTTTATTGATGATCATCGTCAAAGCTCTTAAAACAGAACTGTATGTTACAAAATAGATTAGGGTAACTAATTTAACAAAGTCCATTCGAGTGTGCGTGTCTATCAGTTAGAAATTCGTCTAACCTAACAAGCCGCCGTTTAGTCTGGCTTTTATCTGTTCCTCAATCTCAAATCAGCCTCTTCCTGCCAAAACCTTTCGTTCCCTCCGTTTTCAGATGTTCGGAATATGTGCCATCCTTAACCTTTGTGTCTGCATACTGACAGAAAAGATTCTTCACATTTGTCAGATAGGGTGTGGGATATTAAAGAGTGTACGATAAGCCAAATGGATAAAAGTAAACAAAATGATCTAATTAATGAATAAAATTTAGGAAATGACTTGCCTTTTCTTTGTTTATGCTCGCTGAAGATAATTTGAAATGTTCTAAAAAATAAAGTAACTTTCTTAACTACGTCTTATTTCTTACGAGTGATAATATCCGATGAAGTGACTGTATAATTTATTTAACAGTGCCTGTTAGCACTCACGTTTTAAACAGAAAATATTGAACTTAATTACACGTATTAGGTACATATTATTAAAGTAACTTCATTTTGCCTGGGAACGTATTTGGGTACATTTAAATTATTCTTTACGGTTTAAGCCATGACAACAATGCTCTTTAGATCGATCTCTAATGACTAAATCTGTAATTTTATTGCCATGTTCATGAATTCGAAGCCTTAATTGGTTACGTAATTAAGCACTTTAAACGATTTCTCATAACAGCGGTTAAATGTAACAATTTGTTTAAATACTAAACTGTACTTTAATAATCTTTTTAATTTGACCGCATTAAGATATTTTATAAATCTTAAATTAAAATATTTCCAAAAGATTTTTAGTGTTAATTCACATACATAAAGCATATCACGGTCATGTTTGTTATGTGAAAATCGCATTGTCTCTAACAATAAAATTTATGTTAAGAATGTAAATATTATTTACTGTACGAAGGTAAATTTTTCGTTTAATCTTAAGTAAACGGTGGACACAGTGGTATTTACAGTAATCGTATGTGTTTCAAACATATATTTATCAAAAACTTTTATGTTTAACGCACCTAAAATAATAAAGTAATATGGGTAAAATACATTAAGTCCTTGTGTAATATTGAAGATTTAAATTAGCATTGATGCATAATGCATTAAATTCCACAGTACATGAAGCGGTATTATATTTATTGGTTAAATCCCATAAATCTTTCTATGATTGCTGCATTAATATCGAATATCAATGCAAACGTACTTATTTATGCAGTGTTTATGGTTCATTAATTCAGTGACGATTAAAGGTTTTTGTCTATATTTTCGGAATTTTTCGTGTTTATAATAATTTCTCAACATTTAAAATGTGCAAAACATGTATTAATGTATTTTTTATTCCCTCAAGCATATATATATATAAATTTTCTTAGAATCTAGATAATAATAGAAAAATTAATAACTGTATGAATTCAGATTTTTAAAGTAAAATTGTTTTCAAATACAAATGAAATATTTTATTGTGTCAAACAAAAATAACTTCCATCCGTGGGATTTTAGAGCAGAAAATACAGTTACTGGCATCCCTTCAAACAAAAACAACATAATAAACTTCATTAATATTGTGGGGATTCTGCCTGCGATCGACACCCCTTGATGGTGCATTCACATTGGACAGAGCTCTCTCCCCGACTCTCCTGTCAACATTAGTCACGGTAACATTAGACACGGTATTTAGAACCACCCCCATTCCAATGAACACGTGTCTTCCAGATATTCCCCCCATTTAGAACCCCCCCATTCAAGCCGCCAAAGACTTCGTGTTTCTTGATCTAGTGTCCCCCGCCCCCACTGTCACCATTTGATCCCCGGGACCTCGAGTTTGCCTTTGATGCAATGCATACGGACCGCCAGGGCGAGCGATCCGACGCAGGGAACAAAGTACAGAGACATAAATCACTGGAATAGGCAGAGAGCGCTGTGCAAGTCTGTACGCGCTATGAAAGGTGACGAGAGGTGGTGGGGAAGGGGAGCTGCGAAGGTCCCCGTGAAGAACACCAGAGTGTGGGTGGACATGGCTCTGAGAAAAGCGGAATGGGGGATTCCTACCCCTTTGGGTTGTGTGCCTGTGTTAGTTTGTAAATAACTTGTAAATAGTAGTTTATTTATTTGTATATGTTCGTCACTATATGTATTTCTCTAGTGTGTATTCAATGATGAAGTTCATTTCCCAGCTCAAAACAGGAGAGAATCAGCCGTGTCCCTGAACGGAAGAGATAAATATTTTATATATAACCTTGTTTTTTTCTGACATTTACATTGGCTGCAGAAAGTTTTTCATTTAGTAATGCAACATCGAGGGTGGAAGCATATACAGGCAGTATTTTATTTGTGTAGAACTAAGCGTAAATCAATGTTCTATATATTAGGGAAGAACGATATGCTTATTTGCAAAAATAGTAAATGTGAGATGTTTGAATATTACAGTAAATTTACTATTGAAAACAAAATGTTTATTTGCGCTTTATAAATCGAAGGATAGTATATTTTTAAGAGCTTAATGTAAGTTAACTTGACTTTTAAAAAATATGAAAATGCGAACCATGTATTAATGTATTTTATTTTTTAATCTCAAGCATAGGTATAAATTATCTTAGAATACATAAAAAAACTACTACTTGAAATCCTATTTTAACAGGAAAATTATAGACAGAGGTAGCATTTTACAGAACTAACATACAAACAGAAATAACCTAAAAAGTCACGCAGGAAACATCCTTCTATTCGTATAATTTTAGAGCAGAAAATAAAAACAATGACGGCTCTTCAAACAAAAAAAACCTTCATTAATATTATTTAATAAATGTTTTTTCGTCTTACATTTCCCTTGGCTATAGAAAGATGTTTATCATCCAGTAATACAACATCAAGGGTGGAAGCATACGCAGGCAATATTTTCGCCAAAATCAGGAGAAAATGGGTGTTTTACTAGATTTAATAACCAGTGCATAGCTTAGAGGAAATGATAATAACTCCCCTCCTGGCAGCTGACTGTACCATCTTGAGTATGTGGCAGTTGGAGCGAATAAAAGCTCTACGGATGGTTTCACAATCGATTTTCGAGTGACAGCATTAAATCTACGTCCAACAAAATTCTTTTTACAGAGTATCTATTTTTACTATTTTTTTTCTTTTCTACAGGCTCGAATAAATTTCTGAAACTACCATTTCTGAAAAATTTCCGAAACTGTGCATGAAAGGATAAAAGTGTGTAGAACTAGGCGTAAAGTAATATGCTGTATATTAGAGAAGCAAAATTTGTTTATTTACAAAAAGAGTAAATGTGAGATATATGAATATTTCAATAAAATCCAAGCTGAAAGCAAAATCACTTTTTTTTCACTTTATACTATAGAATGATAGTAGTTTTTAAGAGAACACAATAAGATAACTGGAATTTAAAAGAAAAATAATTTATAAAACTGCTAAGATCAAAATACGAAAGTGAAAGTTGAATTCTGAAATCTGGTATACATCTGTGTTGTTTTTTCATTGATTACGAATATAAATTAAAATTTACCATTAGAAAATTATAACTACTAGTTGGTAATCACATATTTTTAACTTAACCTAGTTATAATGCATAGAGGATCGGAATTAAATCGGATTTCATCTAGTCGTATTTTTCTTTATTCTAAGACAATTTATACATATGCTTGCGTAAATAAAATAAAATACATTAATACATGGCTCGCGTTTTGATATTTAGTTTAAAAATTCAAGTAACTTACTTTAAGCTCTTAAAAATAGACTATCATTCAGGTAGATTCACTTCTGTTTATATTATATTCTCGTATAATATAAGGAGCAAATAAAGATTTTGTTTTCAGTAGAGAATTTACTGTAATATTCAAACATCTCACATTTACTATTTTTGTAAACAAATTTTATTTCTCTAATATATAGAACATTGATTTACGTTTAGCTCTACTCAAATAAAATACTGCCTGCGTATGCTTCTACCCTTGATGTTGCATTACTAAATGAAAAACTTCTTTCTATGGCCAATGTAAATGTCATAAAAAGCAACGTTATTTATAAAAATATTTATATTATCCGTTCCAAGACACGGCTGGTTTTGTCCTTTTTTGAGCTGGGAAATGAATATCATCATTGAAAATACACTAGTTTAATACATATAGTGAAGAACATACATACAAATACACACACTGTATTGCCATCATATTGCAACAATAGTTTATTTCTCTATGCTTTGCGCTTATTACACTTGAAACAACCTAAACATAGGTAGGAAAAGGTTGAGGAAGGAGGAATTTGTGATAACATATTTTTTACGGAAGATCTGAACTAGTTGGTACATGTTTGTACAAGGTCTTGCTTTTGAAGCGAAAACTTCTATGCATGTAGTAAATGTTAAAGCGTTGATACACTAATTTAAGACAACTTAATTTGCCTCATACTTTTGGGATGTTCCTGAAACAGATTTAACATGACCGTGGTGACATATTGCACTACCTTCTAGGAATCTACAAGATTTCTTGCCTAATGGTGTATAAAAATCTTTCCGTAAAACAGCAGTTCTCAACACAGGGACCATATGGCTCCCTAAGGGTCCTAGGATATTCCAAAGTTTCCACAAGGAAAATCGCATCAGAGGGGAGCCACGATACAATACAAGTTGGCCACGGAGAGAAGCAAAGTGCAAAATGTAAAAATATGCCTAGTTTTACTCTTTAACAGCATTAGCGATGAACTGAAACACACTGAAATAATTGAGTGTTTTGATAATTTGTTCCAGCTTTATCATACGGTAATTCGTTTCCGTGATCTACTGGACATGGATATTCTGGAATGGGTAGCTGCGAATTTTGCAGACGTTTATGTTTCTATCAATAAAGCTCTCATAGAGCTGTAGAGCGAAGTTACATTAAAAGTAACTTTTAGTCAAGAAAAACATCTTTTTAGGATAAGAGTACAATATCGAAAAATTTTCCACATCTTTAGAATAAAGCAAAATTGTTTCCCAGAGATATAGAAATTTGTCATTGAGTGGTATTTGGATTTTATGTATATAGATTAAGGTTTCCCGAAGGTACGACCTACCAACATCGCAAAATTTTATATTATTCGTAAAATGACAAGATTTACAGTATCGTTTATTTAAATTTTAACATTGTTTTTCATAAAAAAAGTCAATCAATTAAAACGACTAAATAAATACAGTCAGAATTGTTTAATTTTTTTTTTAATCTGACGTAACACTCTTGTGAGTTTCTTTCTAATAAAATCCTACCAACAGTGCATAATCAATTTATTTTTTTTATGCAGTAAAATAGTTTGATCTCTTGCTACTAATTTTTTAGAGACTACACTTTTCAACTTATATCTGTATTAGGCGACTAAGCTTTAATAAATATATTACCTGAATTTTCTATTGTAATTTCATAAGCAATTTCAATCGATGAATACATTTTGAAAGGATTCGCAGTTGCTGTATTATAAGAATAGTGACAAAATGAATCTAATAAGATTATATAAAATATTCTGAATACTTTGTCCTTAGATTTGATACTGATGATTTGAGGCCTTTTTGATTTGAGGTCGAGAAGATGACAGTTGTGAAAAGGTAGTTTCTGTAAGTCAATCTTTTATTCTGTATTTTAAATCTTTTTGAAGATATACACTACTTATCATAAACACGTCCTTAATCTGATGTGGTACATGTGAAAAGTTCAAAAGGGCATTTTAGTATCTGAATCTAAAAGTCAGAAGCTGAAAGTAATTGTTTTTAAAAGAACACCACTTGATTTTACGTTTCGAATTCAGGTAAAAAGGGTACACAAAACTATTGCATCTCTCTTTGCCCCAGCGGGTTGTTATTATATTTATATCATTTGAATAACTATATTTCCTTTTGTAAGTGATCTGGGGAATTATAAGTCCGACATTCAGTATGAGCTAATCAAAATTTGGGCGAGTCCAGTTGCTAACAGTTGAGTTTTCTGTGTTAGTCTCAAGTCTAACAATAGAATTTAAGCAACTATACTGGGGCTGTTGTCTGTAGATCTACAACTTTTAATGTATTTTAAGTGGTATAATAACTATTTTAAACTCAAATAAATTGTATTTTATTTTCAGCAGTAGCTTGTTCTGAGTCTAAAATAATCAATGCACGTGTTGATTGGTTGGTTGTCGTGCCCATGGACAGTCAAGCTAGATGGCACGGTGGGCGGTCCACACAGCCTGACCGATCTGGAGGCAATTGTCCGCATAAAGGTCCTCTTGGGGCCAATCACTAATCTGCTGCATTGCAGCCATTATTGCAGGGCAAGAGAAAACATTATCAGGTCCCAGTTCTGTGTCGGGGCAGTTTCTGCAATTAGTATTAACACCTGGTTCCATCGTGTTGAATTCTCATCCCTCTGATGTTGCCGAGTTCTCAGGACTTCAGAGAATTTTTCTGTTGGCGTTTAGTTCACAGATCTGATGTTTTAATTCGATGTCCATATTTCTGAATTTAGACTTTACAACTGAGATAATTTTCACAAAGTGTGACAGAATGAGGCGATTCCTCATTTAGGATATCCATGGGACAAAAAGGTTGTCATTGCCCAATGCACGTGTGTCAAGTGCATATTAGTGCACGGAAAAAAAAATACTTTCATGGTATTAATCGTTCTTTGTAGATTTTATGTATAAGATTCGACGATTTTATGTCCTGAATTTTCCATTGAGGTATGTTTTTTTTCAATTGACTTCTCATGATCAAATACAGATACCAGAGTCCAACTTTGCATAAGCACACACGTATAGTATTATAATCAACATAAAAAAAATCTACGAATAAATTCAGACTTTTTAATAAACTATGTAAAAACATCTTTCTATTTCTTTTATATATTTTTCTGTCATAAAGCGAAATATTTCTCCTATTGCATTAAGCGCTAACTTTATATAGGATTATATTTTAAATTGCAAGAATAATGCACTGTAAAAAGAATGATGTCTGAAACAATCCGCAAATCCTCTTTCACGGAATTCAAAATCCTCGTTTTCCACAAAAACCATGTATTTCCAGTGTCAACCTTTCCCCCCTCCTACCGCTGAAAATTGAAAAGAAAAAAGAAAGAAAATATACCCCTTTTTTTCCTCGTATCACATTTTCTTATTTCCGCAGTTTTATATCTTTTTCCGATATATCAAATATATCGAACCACATTCTTATTTTTATTTTGGGGAACAATTCATCAATCACTCTTTATTTTATCTCTTCAACGGGCGTCAGTACAAATTTTCTTTTCTCAAACACCAACTGGATGCTAAATGACTTGGCAAAGTGAAGAAGGAAATAGGGATGTGATGATACGAACCAGAATCAATTTTGACAAGGGAATCGATCGTTTCAAACCTCCGTGTAGGAATTGCCTCTCTGTCACGCACTTAGATGTTTGATTTGATGAGCCTCGGAGAGAGAGGGAAAAGTGAATTTCGATTTTTCTTGCTAATTATTCCTGTGCTAATAAAAATGAACGCTGCTTGTCATACGTGCACATCCATGTCATTTTGCCCTCGTTAAGGAATATTACATGATTTAGAGGTGGTTGATATTAATGGTGCTTTGTATAAAAACTTAAATAACGACTTATGAGCTTCATCTAGGCTGACAAAAAATCGCTTACATAGTCTTAAATTATGATTCCCTCTTGAAGGCAACTAAAATGATAAAAAAATTTCATCTTCAAAATGTGAAGGCGTACTGAATAGTTTTCTATCTTTTAGTTAACAAACTTTACACACGCAAAGGTAAAACACAATACGAAATAAAATTAATATGACCATAATTTAAACTTAATGTGAAGCAAATGTTCAGAATTCAAGTGTGATGAATCATAAGTTTATTTGTAGCAAAAGTTTGAAATTGATATAAAGTGTTTGCACGATAACTTAGGATATCATACATAGAGCAAATACCCATTTATGTGTTGTAAATTCTGATAGTGTTGTTTTGTGGATTCATTAATTCTAAATTATATACCCTATTGCAAGAAGAACTGAATTGATAATTTGATTTATACGCACATAGAAATGGGTTAAACTTATTTGTGTAAATATTTCCATACATGTTATTGAAATGTTTAAACTCTAGTTTTATTATTAAAATGCAAATATTTAACACCCGTACAACGTTTTTTTTTTTGCTTAAAAGTTATTAATGGACATGAATAGAGACAAAGATCCTTTCTGCTAATAATAAATCCCTTCATCACTTCCAGAACGTATCATCATTCAAACATATCGTCATTTAGTACATTAACACTTATGATTCTGTACAGTGATTAAAATATTGTTTACTATACAAACATTATTTTCAAGCAGATGTATAGAGGTTTAAACAAAGGCATAGTTACGGTCCGCTTTTGTACTGCGCATTGAAAACAAATGCATGACTTAAATTTGTATGTACTTGGGAAACCTCTTCAATCCCAACATTTCCAGCCCTCCATCATATGTATATATGTAAATTAGTTTCTCTTAAACATGTTTCCCTCCCATTTTCCTTGGATCAATTCTTTTGAGTTTCCTGCACTTCTGAGAGAAAATATGCAGAAATAGAACTTTTTTGTAAAATTTTTGTCCTTGAAAATGGCTCTCGTTTGATGGAAAAATTAGTCAGCTAAATTCTTATTTTTGTAGACTTTGCTTTCCTTTTCTTTTGGGAACAACCCACGGTAATATTTAGAAAGTATTCAGACTGAATCACCTTGTCTTTTACTGCTGTATTCCTTTTTTAAAAAAAAAAAAAAAAGTATACCTACATATTCTCAAGACGTTGAAAAAAAGATTTCAGATAGTCTCTTTTAACGAAACTACCACGGATTATTAAAGTAGGATTACTTACCGTTGCATACCTCTTTTTTTTTACGCGGTCTGGTACTTTTCTGTTTAACTGTTTACTGCTCGCCCAAGTGATACAGATTGGGTTTGGCGCGCTGCCAAAATTATAACTCGCAACGCTGGATGTCTGAAATTTTGCTTTACCGTGGACCGTTATGGAGGAACGTAATCCTACGTTAAAAAAAAAAAAACCCATTAACTCTACCATTGTAAAGGATATGAATGATGAATCAAACAAGGAAGTATTCTTTTTTTTCTTTCTCTCACGAATTGAATCTGCCCAAGTAGCACAAAGCCGTTGAATCGACGTCGGTAACTGGCCGTTGGGTCCATACAGTAGCGTAGCGAGAGGGGAAAAAGGGGGTCTTTCATGCCCCGGGCGCCACTCGCAGAGGGGTGCCAAATGGTCCCCAAGACATACAAGATATTCCGGAAAATTTCAGTTTCTATTTGGAGGGGGGGGGGGCGGTCGCCAAAATGGTATTATGCGGCAGGCGCCAGTTATTCTCACTACGCCACTGGGTCCATATCAGTTCAAGGCGTTTTCCGAGGACCCTCCGAAACCCGAACGGTCGAACCGACCTTCGTTCTGACTGCGGGCCGACCACTGAAATTTCTAAATATCAAAACATTACCTAAGAAAACTAATGCATAAAACTTATCCTTATATTCGTTCCTTAGGCACTTCATTTCATTTTAGGCGTTTTATTTTCTTTTAAGTGAACTAAATCAGTTTTTCTTATGCCTATGGTAAATCTCATTCTCACATGAAACATGTTGTTTCTTATACTTATAGAGACGGATTCCTGCTATGCAAGTTATAGTATCCTGATACCGGAGCATTTGCTTCCGTTATCTGAAAATTTCATTAATGCGGTCAAAATAAACAATTTATCACTCGCTAGTGTAGCATGACTCGATCTGTAAAACGGAAAACCCGTGATGTACGATCTGGCTTTGCAGTCCGAAACTGAAATATTTTAAAAACCTTTTAATCATTTATATTGTAAGTATTTTAATAAGATATTTTATACTTTGAATGCCAATCCTTACTTATACCTTAAAATTTGTTGTTTGCGAATTTCAAGCACTGCAATGTATCCATGCAGATTTGATATTATAAAATAGTTGTACTATATTCTAGAAACTAGTTCAGTATAAAACGAAACATGTGTGATAGATTAACCGTATTTATTGAAACAATGTATGTCTCAAAATTTTTAAGAACTATTTGTGTGTCTAACTTTAGATTTCATGTTTTCTATTGCAGTAAATGACTGGTAATGTACAAGAGTTAGCAGATATTTATAAAAGTTTAATCCATGGTAAGATTTTTAAATATTTCTTAAATTTTATCAAAGCGTTATTGAAATGTCTAAATTACAAATTTTATACGTAGTTGGAAAAACCACTTTCGAGAAATGTTTAAAGTGGAAGTTTTTTTATTGCTTTATAAAATCCCATTACACCATCTTGGGTGTCGAAAAAATTTATAGATAATTGCTCTAAATTTTTTTTCAGTAAATAATGTTATATATAAATACAATTTATACTTTTGAGCTTGTACAAGAAATTCTTATTTTAATGTAAAACATATTTCAAAGTGCTTGATTAAAGGAAAGAAATGGGAAGCACTCAATTTTTTCACATTCTGTAGTAAGACTTTTATTCATATTCTCTTGGGAAAATTTGAAATATAACTTCAATATAGCTTTAGTGCTAAGAGTTGTGAAATTTTTACGAGCTATATAACATTTTCTTGAAATTTTTAAAGGATAGAAATTTTAAAAAAAAACCTACTTTAAGTAACTAATGTGAACATCTGTTTAGCTTTAACCAAAATGAATTCTTTATAACGATCAAAATGCGGTAATGTTCACGTTGTGTAATAATTGCAAACGCTGAGTATCACTCCGGGGGCCATTGCAAATTTAAAAGGTATGAAAAGGAGGTAATCTTTTACATATTAAGAAAACATTTCTGCTGCAGGCCTTCTTTCACGTTTTATGCTGGAATGTGTTTGCTCGGTTAAAAATCAATAGCATTTTCGATTCCAATAACCAGTTGTTTTATGTAAAATTGCAACCCGTATAATTTGACGACAATTTGCTTTGTATGCACGACTTTCACTTTCTTCGTGGTTTGACTGATTCATTTCCTTGAACACGGGTACGTATTTTTAAGTGCACACTGGTATTTCATTATGTTAATGAACGTTATCGTTCTAAACAATCTTCTGATTATTGCTCCATTTTGTGAAAGGTACCATTTCCTTCGCACAAACTGTGCTGCGTTTCACTGATTCATTTCCTTGAATATAGGCAAGTATATTTAAGTGTCCACTGGTATTTTATTATTGATGTTAATGCTAATGAACGCTATTGCTCTAAACAACTTTCTGATTATTGCTTCATTTTATGAAAGGTATCGTTACCTTCGCACAATGTAAAAATATTTCACGTTTTATAAAATTTCATAATTTTCTAAATAATAACCTGATAGCTTGGTGGCATCCATGTATACGTCTACATTAGAGGATTGTATGAATTGGGCAGGCGTATGGTTTGTGTATGTGTGCGTAAAGTGAATGAATGAGGGAGAGAGAATGAATGATAGATATTTCTGCTAAGTTGTGGAGCCCGGTATAAACAAGGTAAAAGATTATGGTTTCCTTAATATATGGCTTTCAGCATTTCTCTTCCCTTTCATTAGTATGTCAGTAAAATAAATGCTAAGATTGGACTATTATACCTAGTACTGTAGTAAGAGTATGTGACCATGGAGAAAAGTCACCAAAATTGGCAGTTCCAAGGGTAGATTTTGCCTTTGAGTTTAGTTACGAATCCGAAAGTATTTAATTCTCTACGAATACATTTCAAAAGAAAAAGATGGAACTATAACGAAGCGGCGATTCTTTGGATTTGAAGAAAATTTAATACCGCTAACTGTTAACAGAGTAGTAGATCATTAAACAGGGCAAGAGCGTAAAGGCTCGGCCACACAGAAAGCGGTTTGTCGCGGCAGGAAGCGATACCTTTGGGTGCGCGATCTAATCTGGTCGTTTTCTTCTCAAGAACTTGCAGGACGTTACATAGTTTCATTTTCGTTGTAGAGTATGAGCTCTGACGAAGAACATCTCTTTCTGCTATTAGCGTTGCGAAACACAGAGAAGAAAATGGAAAAACGATGTTGGGTGCATGAAATCAATAAAGGTTCGGCCACACAGAAAGCGGTCTGTCACGGTGAAAATTATCCAGGGGTCGTCGCTGCAGTCTGCGATATGGGGACGTCACATTGGATGCGATACCTTTGTGTGAGCGGTCCAGACTGGTCGCTTTCTTCTAGCGATTTTTAAGAGCTATAGAAGATGTTGAAATGCGGATTATACAAATTGTGCAAAAGCAGTTTGCTGTTATATCAAATAACAGCAACAGAGAATGGACCGCTGTAGAAGCTCAGTAAGAGTTCCGGCCTATACGTGCATTTGTCGAAACTGGATTAACAGATAGAAGGTCGGCCAATACTGCCATTCAAATTCGCAAAAGCTTTGCTGATTACTCTGACAGAAGAAATAACGCAACACAAGATTAAATGTAATTTAATTTTTTTTATTAATAATTATTTGTCTTCTAGGCGTTTCCCAGGTATTCGGGACATCTCGATTTATCTCGGTCATTTTGGACATTTTATTTTTCACCCTTTCTCACCCCACATGCCAATAGGGGCTGAATGTGAACTTAAATGGTGGTACATCCGACGCCATTTATCTCAGAGACCCCGAAAATTATGGATTTGACAATATCAGTCGGTTTCCATTATTTTCCCATTCACCCCTTCCCACTCCCACCCCTAGGTGTGCTAAGGGTTAAAACCTTTTTCATAATGTTCGTGTGAACTATCAAACAAATAAGTGAATTTACGAAACGTTTCTTTAAAAATTTCCGTTCCATCACTCATTTTAACAGAAGGTGGTACGGGCGGTCGCGCGACAGATCTGTAAAATTCTACAGCTGGATTCCCCTCAGGGGGTTTACCTTTTTTAGGTAGACACGTTTCGCAATCCCGAGGTACCCCAGCGAACTATCTCTCCTTTCCGTTTTCCTTTTCTCTCTTCCTTTACTTTTTTTCTTTTTCTCTCCCTCGGCGTGGTTACTCTTCGTAGACGAGGGCACCTCTTTAGTAGCTGTTGCCGTTCTGTTGCTTCTTGCTGCTATTGTTGTCTTTATCACCCACGTGTTTGCCATGCTTTGAGACCCGTGTCCCCGGAAAAGAAAATCCTGGTAGTTGAGGGTCAGTTTTGGTTGAACAACACACTACTTCGACCCCCGCTTCGGGTAAACGGGAGATACTTAGTGGTTCCCTAATGTATCAATCGGTTGGTAGTTGACATTGTCTCCGGCTATGAACCAAGCCATCGTTCCGATTTCTGTACATCTTGTTAAGGGTAGAGGTCGTTTCAGGGTCGTTTCTTTCTTGTATAGTTCTCAGTTAGCACTGGTGCACGTATGTGCATCCCCTTGTTGGGCTCTGTGGTGGGTGGTGCGGCCGGGAACTGAATTTTAAGTCCCTTTGTATGGATTATTTTCTTAAAAATCCCACGGTGAGGGAAAATTCACCAACAAAATGACAAGTTTTTATCACAAGCTAACTTTTGTTTTAAAACGGATTAACGGCACTTTTCTTGATGTATCTCCTTTCTTGATACACAAGTCACTTATATCTTTAATAGGTGAAGTAAAATCTATAAAATAGCTACGTTCTGGTGACCTTCTCATTAAACTGTCCCCCAGCCAACAAGTTACACCGCTGTCTAAAATTACCACCGTCGGCCAGTATCTGGTCACGATCTCTGCACATGGGTATCTGAACTCTTCTCGCGGTGTGTTTCAGATTCTGACTTCCTGCACACGCCTGAGAATGAGATTTTAGAGAACCTGCGGTACCAGTAGGTGTATGTAGTGCGCCGTATTACTATCCATCGGGGTGAGAATATGCTTCCTACGAAGCACCTCATCCTGACGTTCAACACTCCAAACCTTCCGTCTCACATAAACATGGTCTACGTAAGGAATCCCGTGTGCCCATACATTCCGAACCCCCTGAGGTGTTTCCAGTGCCAACGTTTTTGGCATTCCAAAACTACATGTAGTTGTACCATTACCTGCGCACGTTGCTCAGAAGTTGGACATGTCAGCGATAATTGTACTGATACACCCAAATGTGTGAACTGTAATGGTGATCACGTGGCCTACCCCCGGTCATGTCCGAAGTGGCTTGCAGAAAAAGAGGTGCAAACTTTAAAAGTTAAGCAAAATATCTCTTATATTGAGGCCAGGAAAAGGATCGACGCCAGGACTCCAAAGGTAGGGGTATCCTACGCTGCAGTTTTAGTTACAAATGTGAAATATACCGGTACTCAAACAGAAAATGAACCTACTAAAAATCCTATCAAAAATAAACTACAAAATGAAAATAAAGATATTCCATCCTCCCCTCCAGCTACTACCCGTAAAAAGGTATCGGATTACGAATCTAAAAAAACAAAGGTCCGAGAATCCTCGCCAATTTCTGCTTCTGTAAATGTTAAAAACACAAATAAGTCGTGTTCCTATCATGTAAGTGCAAGTTTACCCATTCTCCCTAACCCTAATCGCAAAAAGTCTATTCCTCGAAAGAGCTTTGAAGTTTCTAGGAAATCTAGGGACCCTAATTATATCTTAAAAGGGAATCAATATGTCCGCAGGCTCGCGGACAATACTGTATATTTTGATGTGTCCGGGGACTCGGACAATGAGTTGTCTTTGACGAGCCTCTCACTCCTCCTTTTTCTCGTGTGAGTCCTCCACGTCGTGGCGCAAGAACGGGCGTCACATAACTTCCTTTCCTTTTGTTTTGTTTTGACTGGGAAAAATTAATTTTCAGCTACTTTCTTTTCCTTTTTTTGGCTTCAATTATTTTTGTCAGCCTCAGTAACTTTTATCAAATTTTAAAACTGCACTTTGTTTCATTTTAACGTTCTTCTGGGTGAAAAAAGTCATCCTGAATTCTTTCCTCTTTTGTTAAAAAGAACTTTTTCTTTCTGTTTGGTTTTATCCATTACAACTCTTGTCACCCTCGTGTGTATCTTTAAATACTTTCATCAGTCTTTATTTCATATCAATGCTTTATCGCTCTTGTGTTCATTTTTATATGACTACTTTTAATACATGTTTTGTATGACTATTTTATTACCTGACAAATATCACCGGTTTTGCCACCAACTATATGCGACAGGTTTTATCACTTGATAATTTTGACCGATTTTATCAGCGCCTACACATCGCTGTTTTCCTTTCTTTTCCTTGTTCTTGTTAACTGCTTACCACTGTTGTTCGTTATGTCTGCTTGTTGTTGTATTCACTGGTTTTATCGCTGTGTTTAATATTTCATATTCTCTGTTTTTATTTATCATTTCCTTTTCAGTGATTCATGACTCTCATTTTTCTTTGTGCACTTATGACCTCATGAAATGTCATTGTTTTAACAACTATAAATATCATTTTTACCGTTCAAACCATTAAATCCTTTTATCACCTTTTTTTAAATTATCATTTTTGTCACCTCTATGTCATTAATCTTTACATATCATCGTTTGTGCCATCTTTATACAACATTTCATTTTATAAATAATTTTTTATCATGTTTTACTGGATTATAATTCTCGAAATGCTGACTTTACGTAATTTCTTTTTTTTTCTATCTTTTTTTTATTATATTTTACCTGTAATTATAACTTTTTGTCATTTGTAAATTTTTTATAATCGTTTTAATGCACTTTGGACTATTGTTAACTTGCATATATGCATTTATCGGGTTTCATCATGTGTCTGGCGCAGCTTGTCCTGTCTGGACCTTGCACCATAAAATCCAAAACAACTAACCATCTACAACTGGATCACTTGTCATCGCAACTTAAGCTGGCGGGAAGTGGTAGACCGCGTTCTGTCTGACAGAGAGGATTCAGCATAGAGTAATACAACTAGACCGCCCGACCGCCGCATGCAGAGATCGCTTCCCGCCGCGACAGACCGCTTTCTGTGTTTCCGAGCCTTTAGTTCTGTGACTGTAAATAGCTATGGAAAGCTCGAAACGACAAGAAAACTGAAAACCTGTCCTATTCGACAGAAGATTCGAATATCTTGTCAAGATTTTATAACCAGACAACATTACATCCAACTGATAACTGGAGTATCCAAAGAATAAAGCAAGTAACTGAAAAATTGCATTTTAAACAAATGAAAAACGCCATTTTGACTTTCGCAACAGATTAAAATTTAACTTGGAAATAAAAAAAAAAATAAGAGTTTTAGTTGTGCAAGTAAATACTATAGGATGATCGTTATTTTACGGCAAAATGTGTACTGTGTTTTAGCTTTACGCCACGCTGACGTGATATTGATTAAATTCATTCCACTCGGTTGACTAGTAACGGATACCATGTAAGAGAATGTTTTAATGTGATTTATGGCTATCACTTTCTTGAATCGTTAATATTGAATAGATAAAAATTAATTCATCATATATGACTCGTTTGTATTATGCCTAATTAACGAATAATAATACTAAACAAATAACTTAATGAAATACAGAATGGATGTCTATTATTTTCAGTTAAAACTAGCATATGTCACTGTTAAAATGATAAATATATCGAAAAAAGGAAAATATTTTCTTCACTGAAAAAGTCTGAATTTACACAGGGCGCTTGCATAGTGAGTGTTTTGAGTTCGCCTGTTGTAAAGCGGCGTACTTGATGCATTAATAGATAAAATTATGATGAATTAATAGATAAAAAAATAATTCATCATATGACTCTTTTGTATTGTACCTTATTACTGAATCCTATTACTAAACAAATAAATTAATGAATTACATAATGGATGCATATTATTATCAGTTAAAACTAGCATATATCACTGTTAAAATGAAAAGCATATCGAAAAAGGAAAAAAATATTTTCTTCATTAAAAAAATCTGAATTTGCATAGGGCGTTTGCATAGTGAGTGTTTTGAGTTCGTGTGTTATAATCTATCGTAATTCAGTTTCGACCACAATATTTGTAAAACTGTTGTTATGCTTCTGAAATATCATGGCTGATATTAAATAATTCTGACTAACACGTACAAATATGTGTTCAAAAATAAAGGAACATCAGGATCACTTTACATGAGATGATACAGTAATTTGTTGTACTATTCCTCTACTAAATATTTTCTCTATATATTTCTGCATTAGAAAATTCCTTCGTAATTAATCACCGCCATATTAAACAGTATTACTCTCATTGGTTATCACGCTGCTCGTAATTCATTGAAATACTTGAAAATTCTGCAAGTTCGCATCGAGTTTCGCAGATTACTTAAATAATTTATTAAAACGCAATAAATAAGTTTGTACGTATTAATTTAGTAGTCTACGTAGGCCCTGTAAATAAAGCTTTCAGTAGATTCCCTTTGTAAAATCCCTGATGGTATCCGAATATTTCGTATACAGATTAAACATTAATAAATTAAGACAATATTGCGTATTAAAGATTGATATTAAATACATAGAATGTGGAAATGAGGATAACAAATTTCTGCGATTGTGTTCTGTTGTAACTAGATATATACATTTACAATTATATTTATTTAATCTGTGACTGAACTTATAACTAAACGAAAACAGTAGGTTCGAAAATTTAAATGAATTAAAGCAGTTCTCCAACGTTAAGGAACTCCTAAAAATTTGTAAGTAGAGCAACAACAAAAATTTGTCTGATAAAACACTGGATTTTTCAGTGACCAGAAATGTATACAGGAGGAATCAAAATCTATCAAAACAAACATCCTGGTTATTCACTGAGTTTTAGGTTACTGTAATATTTACAGCACAGAAACGCTTAAAACTAAGACAAAGTGGGAATTTACTCTCCTACATCTGCCTGCCTGTTTGTCTACCTGTCTGTACAGCAGAACGAGCAATCGGCATGGTAGTCGGCATAGGTGTAGAGTGGTTCTAACTTTTCTTTTCTTTTTTTTTTTTTTTTTTTGGGGGGGGGGGGGGGCACGAATTGAATTCAGTTAGGGCCTCCTCAGCGCATTGACTACTAGACGGTCCTTAAAATATGCAATAATGATTTTTTTATAAATTGAATAACTATAGAATTGATGTTTGAGTAGTATTCAATAGTTATACAATGAGAAAATTAAATATAATATAAATAAAATTAGAAAAAAAATAGAGCATCGAATTTTTGCTATGGATAATGATTGTTAAAAGCTATGTTAAGGCTAAAGATATAATTGGAATTTTCAGTTTCACAGTTTAAAAATGCGGAAAAAACCCAACTTTCTTAAGTTTTCTACAATTTTCCGATTTTAAATGAACTTCTAAAGTTTTAATTTATTTGAAATTAAGTTGGGGGGCACGCCCAAAAATTCGATGCTATATTCTTTTCCCTCGACGCTACGCCTATGGTAGTCGGTCCTTATGCACATAAATTCCAAATCAAACAATTCCATAAAACAGAATTGCAGTTTTATTATTTTAAACATAAATGGTTAAACATATAACTGTTAAACATACGTATTATACGAAAGGTAAAGTAGTAGAAGCTATTTTCATATTTCCAAGCATAGTAAATGGATAATGGAGTCTACTCAAGCCATGATTCAATCTTTCAGTGTATAGTACCGACGCTCACACCGACAAATATGAAATTTGGTTTATGTGTACCACGCGATCCTCTGTGGTGTCATACGCCCAGGCGACATCCAGGCGCATGTAGAAAGAACGCGGAAGTTAGTTATATAACGGGAAAGACAAGATTGAAATAGAATTAAAACTGTTGAGGTGTTTATTATTACATATACAGTGATACCTCGGTTTACTAACGATTCGGTTTACGAACAAACGCAGGACAGGTGCTGCCATCTGGTGATATGCGATGCAAGCATTCGCAACACTTGCTCCGGTTCGAGAACAGTCCGCATGTCAATCTCAGTCGGGCTTTCTCTAGCATACCTTTAACATTGTTTGCTCATGTATTTCAGATTTATTTGTGTGGATATTTTTGTTTAAATTAGCCCTCAATATGGCGTACCTTGCAGTCTGCCTGGAAGAAAATTCGACGAATGGTTGTGCCAGAGGGAGACTTCGAGGGCTTTGAATGAAAACGCGGAAGTCAAAGGTGTGGATGAGATAGTGCTCATGGGCAAAATTATGGGCTTGTAAGTCTACAGTAAAGATGTGGAGGAGCTGGTGAAAGAGCACAGCAAAGAACTCACCATAAAAGTACTTGTTGAGCTGCAGAGACAACAGGTGAACGTTATCCAGGAAGAGTATTCATCAAAGGAAAACAATGATAGGGATAACGTTTCCATTGGAATGATGAAAGAAATTTGCAGCAAGTAGAGTGAAGTGCAGGCATTTATTTGAAAGCATCCCCCTGATAAATATGTTACCAAAAGAGCAGTTAATATTCTAAATGACAATGGGATGTCCCACTTCTGTGAAATTCTTCGAAAAAGAAAAAGGCAAATTTCTTTGGACCGGTTTCTTGTGCCAAAATCAGCTAGTGAGAGTGAAAGTAGACGAAGAGAAAAAACATTAAAATCAGAATTGCCTAGCGATATTACGGAAGATGACACACCTTCCAAGCAGTAATATCTGTAGTCCTCCCTTTTCAACATTCAACCATCTGAACCAGCCATTATCCACTACAAAGTTAAAATGCTGTACTGAACAGTAATCATGTTTTAGTTCTTCATAATAAAGTCTCTTTCAATTTATTTTCACCATTTCTTTATAACTGAACCCATAAAAACAAAGTAAAAATAACTGTTTTAGGGGGTGAACGGATTAATTCTTCACCCGTTAATTTATACGGTAAAAACTGCTTCGGTTTACCAACCAAGTCTTGGTACGAATTAAGTTCGTAAACCAAGGTACCACTGTGTATATATATATATATATGTTTGTTTGTGTGTGTATGTATATATATATATATATAGATATGTGTGTGTGTGTGTGTGTATATATATATATATATATATATGTATATGTATGTGTGTATATATATATATACATATGTATATGTTTGTGTGTATATATATATACACACACATACATATATATATTTATTTGGTATGTATGTATGTATATAAGTGTGTGTGTAATATATTTTTTATATACAATCGATCGATCGTTCTCCGAATCATCGTTTTCCCGTATGTGTCGTTTATTTCACCCATTCCTGACGATCATATAACTTTATGTTCCCGCACCTATCGTTTTCCAGCATTTATCGTTCAATTCAGTTGGTCCCTTGAAAAATGATAGACCGATATTCCACTGTATTTGAATTAATTATTAATCATATTTAGAATTTTCGTTACATTGCTTTAAAAAAATGAACTAAACATTAAAGCTTTGTCATGCCAGCGTTAAGCATTTTTTTAAAATAAAATTTTTTAAAATAAAACGAAGGTCACTTTTTAATCCTAGAATTCTCAAATATAAATCCACAAAAAAAATTCCTTAAAATTTGCTATAATACTGGAAATAAATGTACTCAGAAAAACAATTTGAAGGGATTGGCGACCCACCCAATTTACATTAATATTTGGTACTTATAGAACAATGATAAAAAGAGGTAATTACGTATTCAAATACGTATAAATGTTATGACATGGATGAACCGTTATCATACTAGTCATATTAATCATATCGGTGAACGACGGAGTTAATTTTATGCTTGAAGGTTAATAATGTTAAACTGTAAAAGACTCTTAGCTTACTTTAAAAACTTATATTAAAAGAAATCAGGGACTGATTGACGAGCCTGGTAGTTTAAAAAATTGTATTCATAATTTATAAATGAGCTATTTAATCCTTTGATGCAATATTTTGATAAAATTGTCCACTTTTTAGAGTAAGAAAATCTAGAAAGTCGCATTTCTCAATGTCACAAATTTTTTCACTGCTCAAGTCTAAACATAACAGGTAATCGCACTTGTTTTTAAGCTATTATGGTAACTAGACACTGTATGATAAAATGTTTATTATAAAGTTTACGATATATATATAAAGGTGGGCTACTAAATCCTAACTTATATACTTAATGAGTACCTATTTATTTTGTATGAGAAAAGTGTTCCGTAAAATATTTTAAGATATTTTGCTTTGTCATACAGATTTCAAATGAAAATGGAACATCATGCGAATTAACATCATGAGAGGATTTTATTATACTACTCTGATAACCTGTAGTTACTTTTCCAACCAAACCTCAAATATATGCAGCTAACCATTTTGAAAAACTTGTAAGGGTTTGACAACATTTGTTTTTGATGTTCTGCAAAATTTCTATACGGATTTCTCTTCTTCTCATTTTTCTTGGTCTGTCTGACGCCAGTCTGTAGTCACTTCTGACAGTAGAGTCTGTTGATATGACGTAACTAACACCTTTTTTGAACTAAGTCAAAGATCACACATTCGAAGAAGATCTAGATTGCCCATACACAATATACTAGCTGTAAACCCGCACTTCACTACGGAGTACATTCAAATTAAATACAACGGTCAATATATGCAATTAATGCCAAAAATAAATAATTATATATATATAAATAAGTACGACGATCAATGTATACAATTTATGTAAAAAAATATATTTATAAAAAAAATCGTACGAGATATTTTTATAGGCGAAATAATGTAGAAGAAAATATTCAAATTAAATCTAATAGGACATACTAAAAAATATAGTACCGTTAATATAGTACAGTTTGAGGAACATATCATTTACTGTATTTTAATATTTTTTTGGATAATGTCCAATCGTCTGAGGCATTAGTAAGGGAAAGAACATTTTTTTGTCTATTTCATTGTTATGGACGTGACGATAAATTTAAAGTACCAGAAAAAGAAATCACGTGATCAGCATTTAATAAATTAAATTCTAAAAATTAATCTTTAAAAATTCACCAAAAATCAGAAAATGGAGGTAAAGATTCGAAAAAGATTTCATTTTAAAGACATTTTTATGATCTTTCTCGTGATATAAATTTTATAACCCTCAAGTTATTATTTTAAATGCAAACTTAAAGTTACTAAAACAGCTTAAAAATTTAATTTAAAAAAAATCTAAGAAGAATTTTTGAAAAATCTTTCTTAGTGCATCCCTACACTATAAGAAGAATCGCCATGCAAAATTTCAGCCCTTTAGGCACAGCGGTTTGGTCTGTGCGTTGTATGTCAGTGAGTCAGTAAGTTACGGAACTGTTTTATATAGAGAGACAAAAGAAGATTAATGTTTAAAAAGATTTGCCTGGATCTTCTGTAGGGTTCATCTGGTCTTTGGGGAGTTTCCCGAAGTTTCCAGTTACCTGCGTGGAGGGTTTTCGGTGTCAGGTAGAGATTGATTTGAAAAAAAGTCTGATTTGACGTCTTGAGTACTATTTCTATTGAAACTGTCATCGGTTATATTTAAATTAGAGATTAGTAATTAGAGAAAGCCACGCATTTATTTAAACTTAAAAAGATCAAGTAATTAAAATTAGGTTTGTACCAGTGTCAGTGGTTATTTGCTGTAATAATTTCAGCCTTACTCGGGCTCTGTAGTTAGGTTAAAAGCATAAGCTCTGAAACGAAGGTCAGAGACAGTTTAATGAGCCGTATAAATTAGTACGCTAAGTTTCTAGGCTGGGAATTAGTTAAGATTGTTGAGGAGTAAATGTATAAGGACACACTGATGTTGTCGCCATGATAGGTATGAATCTGATGATTAAACTTAGAATATAATGAGGTTAGATCGTAGAGTGTTCATTTAATGTGTTCAATGACCAAATATATGCTAACGAATACGGAAAAGTTAGCAATCGCAAAATGATTAAGGAATTGGGCTGAAAAATGGTTTGAAATAATATCAAAATAATATAACAATATAAATTGCTGTTACCAAAAGTCAATTTTGCCCGGCTGTAAGAGTTTGTGTATCCGGAAGTGGTAAATCGGTTGGTTGGTTGTTTGGGGTTTAATTCTGCTATGTACTAAGAAAAAAAATAGTATTTCCCTTTTCCTCTTCTTGCAGACTCTTGTGGTGGGAGGAGTCTAGTTGACAGTTCGAGATTTCCTCCCCGCTTAGGATTGACATTTTAAGGGATTGTAATGGCTCTCTCTCTATAGGGGGGGTTAAGCGCTGCCCCCAATTTTTTTATTTAAAATACATTTTTGGCAACTATTTAAAGGTACATAAATGCTGATAATAAAAAAAATTGGTATTGTCAGATATCCTGAACATTTCTGCAACGCGCTACAGGATTCATTTTATAAATTTCGTCCACCGAAGGAATTTATGAACGTTTAAAACACACTATACCACATTTTTCCCCGAATAATTTAAATTTTAAAATATTACATTTTTTTTAAAAAACGAAAAATGTACACAAATGAAAAATTTCTTTCTCTATGACGGAGTACAGTTTAAAAAAAAATCTTTCAATCCAAGTCGGCAATCCGTGGACAAATTTTCTCCATAGGTTAACATTGAGGTGAGTGAATCCAATGGGGTTAGTACATACCAGCCTTAAGGACGCAATCTCCAGAGAGGACATGCTGCGTCAAACACATGGTAAAACCCGAATAAACATTATATAAGTCAGCATTTTAAAAACATAATCCAGTGTAAACAGGATAAAAATATGATTTATAAAGAGAAATGAAATATAAAGATGATACAAACGATGATATATAAAAGGTAATAATATATAAAGGTGACAAACGATGATATAAAAAAAGCTATAAAAGGCTTCAATGGTATGAACGGGGATATTTAAATAGGGTTCGTTAGAGTTTTCTAGCGCAGAGTCCGAAAAGAACAAGGCTCGCCAAACACTCTTTAAGAGTATTATAAATGTGCAGAAAATAAAGCATATACATAAAAGGAACACTGGTAAAAAGGGTGATAAGAAAATAGGATGGTTAAAAACACTGAAATGTATACGGTGATAAAATCAGTCAAAATTAGTCGATGTTAATCACAGTCATATAATGCAGGTGATAAAAAAAAGTCATATGAAACAGGTAATCAAATCTGTCTTATAATACTGGTAACAGAAATAGTCATGTAAAATGTAAAATATAAAATATAAGTGATATAAAATAATAAAGTGTCAATAGGGAGAGCATTTATATTTAAAAGTGTGAAAAGTGAAGCTAATAAAAGCCAAACTTGATACAAAAGAAAAAGGAGTTAAGACTCCTTAAAAACATCATTGTCCGAGTCCTCGGCACAGTTTTTATTCCAAATCCAAGGTGAACCTGCGGATATATTGATTATTTTTTAAAATATAATTAGGATCTATCGCCTTCCTGTAAAGACCAACGCCGCTTCTGTGAATGGCTAATTTCTTCCTATTTTTGTTTGGAGGTATTGGAGTATTTATGCCTATGTTATACCAGCACGACTCTTTGGATTCGACAACATTTTGATGAGCGGAAGGTTGGACAGTATTACAATTATTGTTTTTAGATGAGGTTGCCAGCTGGGATGTTTCTTTTTGTTTGTTAGGTCGTCTGTTTTGTCTTTATCAATTCAATAATATTTTGATGAGCGGAAGGTGGCGATGACTGCCGAGACTTCTGCCATATACAGAAAGAGGAGTAACAGCTGCGGTGTTAGTTGGTTTAACATCGGTCTGCGTACTTGCAGATTTCATAACTTTTTAACAGCGGCAGCGTATGATACACAGACTCTTGGTGATTTTGACTACTTTAATTTCGTGGCATCCGGGAAAGAGATCTTGTTAGTTAGTTTAATTGTCTGAATTTCCTTTTCCACTAACCATTTCGGACACATACGAGAATAAGCATCATGATCACCTCCTCAATTTATGCATCGCGGACATGCTCTGCAAGTTTCGCTCTCGTGGCCAACTTCTGCGCAACGGGAGCAGGTAATGGATCCATGACAAGAATCATTCGAGTGTCCGAAGCGTTGGCATTTAATATGCCTTAGAGGATTAGGGATATACGGACGTACAGCGGTAAGCATCCAAGCCATTTTCACATAACTCGAAAGATCCGAAGTGTCAAAAATCAGGAGGAGTTGCTTCGTTGGAGCAAAGGAACAGTTCTTTAGGTCTTGTTATGGGTACCGTATGGTTTAGCAACTTTTGGCTAAGGTCAGAATAATTTTAAAATAAGAGTTTGTGCAATTCAAAAGAATTCAGAAGTGTCACGAGAAACTCTGAAACTGATCCAGGTTACACGAATGTCCTATGAGATGATTCCGAAACACATGCCAATACCATAGGATCCACAACAAACAAGAACGAATTATGAGTGGGTAGAAAAGTAAACCTTTCAACGAAAGGAGTTTCACTGCAGACGATTGTGTAATGTGCAAGTATAGGAGCAGCAGAGCAGTACCACCCCCACCCCCCACCCCCCCCCCAAAAAAAAAAACAGAAACAAAAATAAAAGAATCAAGCATTTCCAGGAATTCCGGCAATCCTTGAGTTCGCTAAGTCGAAGAGAGCCACCAGAAAGTGGAAAGTAAATCTCCCGAATAAGGGGAGGTAGATAACACCGCTACCTCAAACACGTCGAGCGAGAACAGAAATATGCAATCTAAATCCGAGGTTTTACCCACTCAGGAACAATCATCTCAGGAAACTGCGAATTCAGAAAAAAACCAGATGGGGAGATTGATGCAGCAATTTCTCCCGCAGAGATGGTGACACCGCAGTGATAACTAACACCTTTTTTAATAAAACCAAGGAGTATTAGAGATATGAAGCGAAATATACCCGGTTTTAAATGCTACCGATCAATGAAACTTTAAAAATAAATATGATCCACAATAATTAAAAAATCCCTTTCGAAATTCTAAGCAACAGAAGAAAAAATAAGTGCATACTTTGTTTTTGATACAAATTGATCAACGCATTTTTATATTGAAGGTTAAAAGCTGAAGATTCACGCTGATAAGAGGCTTGAATCTTATTCTTAAACAGGTTTTTTCAGTAATAAACTTAACAATGCTCTTATTTGAAAAACAATTTCGCTATAAATCCTTCTCTTAACAATTTTCCGACTTTAACCCATATTTTGGCGAAAACTCTCTGGAAAACATAAACCTCCCCCCCTCCTAAGTTCGAGTGCTAAAATCCCTTAAATGCTTTTTTCTTTTCCATTCAAGGACTAATCAAACATTCTATGCATTTATATGTATGGATAAGCAGAGGAACAGTTCATTAGGTCTTGTTGTAGGTATCGTATAGTTTCAGAGCTGCATCAATCTTCACGATCATAGATAATAGGAATATAAATTGAGTAATTTTTGGATGGATTCCGTATTACTGTCATTTTATGTGTCTATATACATATATATATATATATGTGTGAGTGTAAAGTTTTTAACCACCTCTACTCTATAATCACCCGTAATATGAATTTTCTCTCTCGATAGTAACTTTTCCATCCTTTGGCGATTTATCCCGTCTTTCCAACACTATCCTACCCCTCCAATTTCAGGCAACCCGTTTGGAGCTATTTGGGTGTGCTCGCCAAAAGAGAAGATGGTTGGATGTGGGCATTGTAAGAGGATGTTGTTTTGATGGAATAAACTGCATTTGTTCTTTGGGTCATTTCATATATATATATACACGTGTGTGTATGACATACGTGTATGTGTGTGACGTCACATCGCACACGTCTGTGTGAGGGAGAGAGAAATAGAGAAATAAGTTATAAATCATATGGACACATACATATATAGAAACACGCGCACTAATGGTATGCATACATAATAAAACTTACACACATAAATTCTACGCTAAATATTTGAGTATTCACAAATATTTACATGGATAAAAGGAGTCACAAAGAAGCGAAATGATTAAACATAAGATTGAAACGATTTGCTTTCACTGATTATGCCACTCTAAGAAAACGTCTCCGGTTCGATCTTTTAATCCTTGCCGAAATGAGTTATCCTTTTCGCTAAAGGCGGTAAAGATTCCAAGTAGCCGAGAATCTTTCAAGCGCGTCAAGTGTACGATGAAATGGGGTCGAAAACCACCGCGTGTAATTGAAAGCATATCTCAAATCGTATATATTAAGGGGACATATATATATGAAGGAGAAAACACACACATACACGTATTATATATATATATATATATATATATATATATATATATTATGTGTGTGTGTCTGCGAGAAGTATTACTTAGTTCCCCAACTATGGGTATTTTTAATGGAAAAATTAACACAAGTGACTTAGAAAAATAGTTCTCATTTGACCTTAATCGTAACAATAAGTATTTGATTGTTTTATTTCAATGATTGCCATGCAACAGGAGAGCATTTCTACGTCGCCGTAATCAGAAAGGTTAAGCTTCCTCTGTATAACGCCCTCCTTCAACCGTCACATTTAGAAATTGTTACCGAACTCTATTAATCTTATACGTTGTCTCTCCATGTATTTAGCACTAAAAGGCTTGATAAGGGTGTAATCAAGAATAGTGTTTACCCGCGTAGCTTCTTTAATATTAAGTAAACGTATACACGATGAAAATACAACACCATGAAAAAAATGCAAGAAATGAAATTTATATAATTGATCTAAAACTCGTAATTCATTTGTGATCCAGCACTGCAAAAGAGGTCAAAATACTGAAGATTTTTAAAATATTGTTCTCCTGAAAGAAGTTGAAAACAAAATAAGGCATGTCTCATTTAAATACGGGCACAGACTTCTTGTGTTTTAATTCCGTGGAAGGTCTTTAATAATTTGTTAACATGTAATAATTTGTGATTTTTAAAAGCGTCTAATTGTATTGAATGTAATTTCTTTTATTTCATAGTACAGAAATAACATTAATGTTTGTATTGCTTTCTAACTGCAGTATACGTGATGCAAAACTTTGAATAAACTGAGGAAAGGAAAGCGTTACAAACCCAATTTTGAAGACAGACTTTGCCAATTTTCTATAACGTTTTTATCCTTTATGTTAAGCGTACGAGACAGTCTGGTTACACTATTAGAAAACTAAGGATCTCAAACAGTCATCGTAGAGGAGGAAAATATGACAAAATTAGTGTTGCTTTATTTTGAAGACTAACAAAAACAAGTAATGGAAAATCCTATGTAATAAACGACAGTTAGTCGATACTGTGATATTCGACGGACGATTCGATTAGTAAAAAAATAAATGATACATTTCATCATTTTTAAAAGTGCTTCCAAATTTCATTCAGACTATATTATTTTCTAATAATAGCAGTTATTCATGAATTAAAAACATGAACCCCCCGATGGGTGCATATTCACTTAATTCCAATTAATTTTCAAATTATTTTATTAATTTGAAAATTCAGTTGGTTTATAAATTATTCTGTTACTAGTCTTTTGAAACACATTCAGCTGTATTTATGAGGCAATGATAATTACGCCATATTGAAAGTCGATATCGAAATAAATATTTATATTACATATTTGTAGAATGCCTATTTAGAGAGCTGTAACTGTGTAATAGAGTATATACGAGTATTCAGGTAAATTAATTGTCAAACAGTAAAAGCAATACAAGTATATTCTTAATGCTATTATAATAAAAAAGTGTTGTATAATGCATTTAAATATCGCACGTATTCCAGATCATGTCTGAATGCACACACTAAATGGAAGAGTTATGTACGGAATGTATTTACTTTCGTATTAAATTCAATTAGGTGAATCGCTGTATATAATGAGATATAGAGTTATGAATTATATAACTATCATTCGTAATTCCCTGAATGTTTTCCCCCAAATAGCCAATGAATTAGAAACTATACCTGCATAGTTTTGAACATTCTCCGATAATATTATTCCGGTTATTTTCTCTCTAACAAGAATTAAACCGAAATCATTAACATACCTGATAATTCCATTACTTTACATCCACATTCTCTGAATATGTAAATGTCTTATTAAAATCGTGTAACTAAATAGGATTGAATCAGATGAAGATTTGTGTGAATGAGTTGCGAGATATACAGTTCCAGTTAAGATAACCCATTCATTAAATTGTAGCTGATTTCAAAGCATATCGTCCGTACATTAAAATAATATTAAATCAAAACTATGATTGCACTCGTATTCTAGTGATATTATAATACGAAAGACAAAGATGGATCAACATTAAATCTAATTCGCATACTGCAACCTGCAAGTTTTTCTTTTATCAAGACCCTGACTTTTTACTGGTGTATTTTGTACAAGTATTTATAAATTTGCGACTTTTGATTAAGACTTGGTGGTTGTGGAATTGCAAGTGACACCATAAGACTTAACCTAAATCTTAATCTAACATATTAAGTTATTTTCCAAATTCGGGGTCGGTTTCAAAATTCCTTAGTCGTGAGACATCCTCGCAGGTCCTCAAAATAATGTCCTCCAGGTTCTCAAAATTACCTCTGGAGGTGCGGGGTCAAAGTGTTCTGGTCTCGTCACTTGACTCGGTTCAAAATTACGAAACTCGTCCTTTGGTCAAGTCGGACCCTTGTGGTGCCAATCAAAACAGGAGCCGCACCTTCATCGTCCATAGCCTTCGGTACTTGATCTGATGTTGCTGTTGGTCAAGTGGCATAAGCAACAACAATAACAAAGATCTCATGGAACATGAACCAGACACCGTCAGTCGCACCTAGTGCCTTAAGTTTTGCAGAGCATTTTGCCAGATAAATGGAATGTTAAGATAGTCCTGTAACCCTGAGGTCGTTTCAGAAAATTAATTATTTTACGCGCATCGTGTTTGCGTGTGTGCATATAAATGCAATATAAATTTCGAGCTATAAGTATGACTGACACCAAAGGACCATGATTTAAACCTTACAATAAGGGGAGATTTAATTTTCAGTGACAGAAGAAAAACAAATTATTTTATTTTTAGATACAGTGCAGGTAAATGAACGGTGTCAAGGCTTTATTTTATAAATAATTTTGCAATAAATACTGTATACCTTGATAGAATGAATCATATTCAAATAATAATTTCGTTCAAATAAAGCTGGTGATAAAAATTACAATGCTTATTTGGATTTTGAAACTACTTTTAAACATTTTTAAGCTGTCAAAGTAGAAAACTTCCTACAAAATTTAGAGGAAATTTAAAATAGGAACTACCAGGTGCATTTTTATTGAGCTGCAGATAGCTATAAACACGATCGCACACACACATACAAAACGATGATATTAAAACAAATCAAAATAAGATGACCATTAATAAGGTTTGAATAAAAATTTTAACTCTTATTTTTTGTCTGCCTAGTGTGGTTTGTCTCGATCTTTTCAACATTAATATATTTTTCTTCTTTCCTAGGACAGAGGTGCTATCTGTGTCTCACTATGTAAGAATTTATATTTTACTCTAATTTATTTTTAAAATTTTTTATTTTTTTATTAAATAAATTTATCATTTTCGAAATTTTTTGCCCAATTTAATGCATATGTTTCAATTATAAACCCTTTGTCTCCCTAAGTTTATTTTCTACCCCATTTCCTTTGCTCAACTTTCTGCTAATTAATGTTTTTACCCCTTAGAATTTCAGTTCCTTTAATGAGTCGTTTCATTTGCTTGTGCTGTCATTTTACTTCCCATTATATGAGCCGTTATATTATCACTTATATTATCCCATTATATTATCCCATTATATTATCACTTACCAAATCCATTTTCTCCATAAAACAAAAAGTGCAGAAAAGTGATAAAATAATATACATTGTTCTTCAAAGTTCCTTTTATAATATAAATTCATATAAACATTGTAAAATGTATTATTGCAGATGTAGCTTTTATCTAAAGACATAAAAAATGTATAAGATTTTCTTGGAGTAATAGTTATTGTAATTATATATATATATTTTTTTTTTCGTAAGTCAAGGAGTTAATCGATTTGGCAAGAGTAAAAAAAGTAATCAATCAAATTCTGTCTTCAAAATATTTTTTATTACAGATAAATTACATTATCACACATTTTTTATTAAAAAATTTTAGAAAAAATTAATAATAACTGTTCTGCTATTGTTTACAGTTATTAGTTCGTTGAAATTGATTCATCAGCAACATAAATGTATTTTTCGTCAGCTGTATACGAGGTGTCGTTTTCCTGACATGTTCTTAAGTTTTTATAATTATCATGTTTAATATAATTATAAAAACTTAAGAACAAGTCAGGAAAACGAGACCTCATATACAACTGACACTAAAATTAAAACAATTGTTAAATAATTCCCAAGTACTTACTTCAGCAGTTAGACTGTAACTAATTTATTTTACATTTTTCTTCGATAATACTACGCTAAAACAATTTACTGTTATCATCAAGTACTTGCTTCTACGTTTAAATTGCAATATTACAGTGATTTTACATTAGCATTAGAGAATGGAGTTAATTAGATTGAATAATTAATAATTTATTTCAGAAGCCAATGTCCAACAGAATTTTCTCATTCAGTGGTGTTTATACTTATTATTACGGAAATTCATTATGAATATAAAAACTTAGGAGTCAAGCAAGGGCTTTGACAATAACATTTTTAAAAATTCAAAAAGTGGCGCTGAACGATTTGACCTATGAATGGCTCATATGAAATTCGACATGAGCTGCCAGTTCGGTATTTTGCAGACGTAGATTATCATTTCGTACGATATCGCATATGATTATTAGCAATCTCAAAAATCTGTATAAGTAAATCATGTAATTTGAATCCACTATAAACTTCAGATATGTTTCCACGATTATAGCAAAGAAAAAACAACATAATTTTATGTTCGTTATACAGTAGAAGGACCGTTTTGGGGATAAGACATCGGAAAATAAAATATTGCTGATGCTCATCAATACTTCATTATCATCATCTGCTGAAAATTGTAGATGCTAGTTTTGGACTATTTGCAAATATTCTGACAATCACATACTGTAATGACTCCGACATACCTCGAGTGGATTTCAATAGAGTGCCCAACCCTTGGTATCTACCGCGTTTTATCCGCGAAGCCAAGGTGACTTTGTCATTTAGCGATACAAAAGCCTGAGATAGGGACTCCACTGATTATTTCCACGAAAAATCTTCTTTTTGCAAAATTCCCCCTTTACGGACAATGCCTGGCAGACCGGCCGGAGACAAGGGACCATTTGGGCGGTGGACTGTAAAGGACAAGGCGTGCTCGACACCCCTCCCCCCAGAAGGAAAGAGTGACAGGTATATGTTGTTGTTTTTGCCCCTTGACCGACAGCAACATCAAATCAAATCCCGAAGGCTATGGGTGATGAAGGTGCGGCTCCTGTTTTGAATTAGCGCCGCAAGGGTCGGAGTCTGACTTGGCTAAATAACTGGTCCTGTAATTTTGAACCGAGTCAAGTGACGAGACCGGAACACTTGACCCACCCCCCTCCAGAAGTAAATTTGAGAATTTGGAGGACATTGCAGCTACGCCCTATTTTACGTACCCCGTCCACCATTAGTGAACTCGGCGTTAGATTTGCAGCAACGAGCATCAAAGATGGGACGTTCAGATCACTGGTCCGCTGCTCTTGCCAACTGGGCTACCGCGCCCCGACCACCCTTGCCAACTGGTCTAAAACACACAAGTCCGTTAAAGATATATTCGACACTCGAGCGGCAGTAGCAGTCGTCCGTTATTTTCCTAGGTGATAGGTGATTTTGAAAGAGGGCCCCGAGCGGAAACGTGGCTGGCTGGAATCCAGAGAAGTCAACCAACTCATAACATGAAATTGAGTTCGGGATATCATGATAACTTAAATATTATGTTGTACCTAGTAGTACTGTATACAGCCTTATGTTAATCTAGTCTGCTAATAAAAGCATTAGTAATCTTAATGGATGTCAGTCTTATTTTAGGCAAAGTCCTTACAGTATGTAGATGCAATCAATCAAGTGTTTTTTTCCTACCTGTTAATATTGCTTAAATCAACATTAGAACGAAAATGAAGGGAGGTATGCATAGTTATTTAAAGTTTAGTCCCAAATTTGAGCAGGAAGAAAAGTGTTCATTAAAGAGAATTTAATTTACAAGATAACTATTTGAGAAAGAATATCTTAAAATAAAATAAAGGTTAAAATAATAGTGACGGATACTTTAGTATGTTAAAGCGTTATCTGAAAGTGAAGGTAATGGTGAAGGTTCCGTAAAGGTAACATAAAAACGCGATTTCCGAGCCGTCCATCTGCTTGTTAAAAACATGTAAAAAATTACAAGCAGAAGTTACAGAATCACTTTATTCATCATTCTTATTAGCACTAAGGTGCTAAAGTTATCGCTTTGACATATTTGCGTGTATGCCTTTTTCGAGTCCCTCAAAATTCCAATATGATAAGTTATATAGTAATGCCTTGGTGAAATTTGACACTTGAACAAAAAAAGGAAATTTATGAATAACAATTAGGTGTGTAGTTAAAATATAAAGGATTTTTTTAAAAGCTTTTTAAGTCTTTTTTTTTTTTTGACGTTGAGAAACAATTTTACTAGTTACGAATCTCAGATTCAGCCTCTCCTTCTCCTTATTTTATCCGAAAAAAAGAAGAAATTTTCATGTTTTTTAGAATGAATGTGCTTCTCCCCACTTTTCACCAATGTAAAAATATCTTCTAAAGTTATTACTCCATTAAAATTTTTCCCTTAAAAGGAGAATTTTACGTTAAAGATTTTAAATTAAATATTATAAAATATAATAGATTTACACAGATTAAAAATAAAAACTGTTAATAACGTACATCCAAAATTCATCCTTACTGCATTAACATTGAATAGAATTGAACATCCAAGTAAACGTACAATACACATTTGGTTTAAAGATGGACAGAAAGAAAATGGCTGCAGAAATGTCTGACAGTGTTAGTATATGAATTATTTTTTGCAGAACATGCGCTTGCCAATTATAAGACTGAAGTTTTAAGAAATCAAGGACATCTAATTAGGCTTGTTATCTCTACACAATGGAAAAATTTTCTGAAAGTCGCTTCTTTCCCCACTTAGAGAGGCGCGAGTTTTTCTGAAGACAAAAGTATATTTGGAGCTAGTTAGCCTCCGTTTCCTAATGTTGCCAGGCAATCAACAAGTCTACCTGGACCACAGTTCATCTTGCAAGTATTTTTCTCCTGCGGACACTCTCTGATTATACAAAAGAGACCGCTTATAATGCCCCTATGCGTCTTCTCCTGTTAAATAATTTCAAATCGTGGATTTGGACATAAAAGTTAAAATCTCGTTAACACTTACAGCATAATTAATTCTGTTCTAATTATAAAAGGTACCTCAAATTTTCGGATTCAAACTTGCGGAGGAAAAGCGTGGAATATTAGAGGTTATAGGAAAATTCAATAACTTTTGACATGAAACTCGGTGAAAACAAATTTCATATGGACCATTCGAAGATACGAAAGAACGCACAGTTGGGATAAATGCTTCGAATTTTTTCATTGTGACGAAATAGTTTAATGGCGTTTAGTTCGTAATTTATGTGCTCGAGGTAGCCTAGCGGTCGCGTGTAGACTTCCGGTGCTGAGGGTGCTCGGATCGAATCCCGATAAGCGCCGTTATATATCTCCATGTCCAGGCCGGATATTGGCAAGTTAAATCCGTAGACCGGAAAGTACTCCTATGAGGCCTGCGAGAGTGGTAGAAGGTACGATCCTCCCAGATGCCGCCCTTGGAGGGGCTCGGAAAAAATTAAGGTGGCACGTGGCTGAATCGGACTCCGACCCTTGTGGTGCCATTATAAACCGGAGCCGTACCCCTCAACCCGCGAGCCTATATGGACCTGGTTTGGAAAAATTCCTTACAGGGAGCATTAGAAACAACAACATCAGAGGTGGCGCAGAGGCCCGGTTGGAAAGAGCAGCGGCCAGGGATCTGAGAGTCTCTGGTTCGATGCTCGCTGCTGACAAATCCACCGCCGTGTGCGCTAATGGCGGCTGGTGCAAGTATAATCTGTCGTGGACGCAATGTACTCCAAGTTTTCAAAGTTTACCTCTGGAGGTGCGGGGTCAAGTGTACCGGTCTCGTCACTTGACCTTTGTGGTGCTGAGTTAAAACCGGAGCCGTATCTTTGAGCCCAGTAGCCTATAATGGCCTTGATCTGATGCTGCTGTCGGTCAAGGGGCATAAGTCACAACAAAACAACATAACATAACAACAGCAGAGGAATTTTATTAAATACACACATCGATAAAATTCCAACCTATACTTAACGCACCAAACGACTCTTGTTGTTTCCTAGCACTATTCAGCACATCTCCATAAAGATTCTCATTCAAAATATTAAACTATGCACTTATTAAAAGCACTGACGGATATTGATTTATTCAGAGCATAATGTCATCATCTCTCATCATCTGCAGTTCTCTTAGCGTCCTCACACAGATAGCCAATACATCGGAATTAATTCCCGCTTAATTATAACAATTTGTTCGATATATCCGCATGGCTGTTTACCGCCATGACAAAAATTCAGCTAAATTTATGAAATATATCCTAATAAGGTATTGGGTTTCATTTACATCGACCTTCATGCGATACTTAACTTATTTATTTAGAGAATTTTAATAAAACATTTATGTCCTAATTCAGTAATATTCCGGTGGGCCTTCGTACGTCATCTATTTTCTATTTACATTATGCATTCATTAAATCCCTGATGATTTCGCATCATTTACTGAAATAGACATTACAATAATAATAATAATAATAATAATAATAAATCGAGAAAATATTCCCTTTCGCCCTCTAGAGCATGTCCGATTGTAATAACAAAGCTTGTATTTTATTTGACAAATATTAATGGAGTATACGGGAGGGAATAAAGGCGGAGGAATATATATTTATCTAAACATATCTGAAAGTTTTTCCACCTTTATTAGTTCAAGGCAAAATGTATAAAAGTTGTTTATGATTTGATTTCGCTATGTATTGATCGTTACCCTAATTACAGCAGTTATAAAAGTCCGTTGTCCGGATTATTGTTTCATAACGTTACGTAGGAAAATAAAAGGATTAATGTTTCGGTAAATTTAATAGGATAGGTTACAATAAGTTGCGGGCTTCAGGTACACTAGTGGTAGCTCGTCGGCTTTCGGTGGTGAGGTTACTTGGATAGAATCCCGACAAGCGAAATTACAGTAAAATCTTGAGTATAATACGCACTTTTTTTTCCCAATTCAGTCCGTAAAAATGAGGATACTTGTTATACTCGTGTACAAAAAAACGTTGTTTTAAACACTGAATAAACGACAAACAAAAGAAAATGAGCTGTATTCTATTGAAAGTGGTTAAGACTGATAATATGACAGCATTGTTTATTTTGAATACTGTAGATACATTTTTTTTTTTAATTTAGATTTTTTTTTTAATTTAAGATTTTTTCCTAGCGAATTTGCAATAAAAATAAACAAAAACGTCAAATTTTTTGCTAGTAAATATTTTTGAAATTTTTAAATAAAATATTGAAAAGTTATGGGTGCGTTTTATAGTCGAATTTATGAGTATATTATGCGTATTATACACGTGCGTATTATAGTCGAGATTTGACGGTAAATACCTTCGTGTCTAGGCCGGTAATGGCACGTTAAATTCGTAGGCCGGAAAGGAAAGTCCATCTAGGAGGTCATGGAGGGTCGGAGAGGGTGCTATCTCCATCTCCCCTCGATGTCACTCTTGGGGTTACTTGGTAAAAATTGAGGTGGCACTTGGCTAAATCGGATTCAGACTCTTGTAGTGCCATTATAAAACGTAACCTTACCCCTCAGCGCGTTTGCTTGTATGGACCTGGTCTGGAATACTTCCGGCCAGGGGGCATTAGAAACAACAAGGAGTTGCTACATTGGACATGTATAAATACCATGCCCATCGTAAAATTTATAACTGATTGTTTTTGGTAAAAATATGTAACTAACGAACACAACACACGTTCACAAAAAGAAAACGTTTAAATAAACACACATATACACATAAATGCACCCTAGAAGAAAAACACTTTGACGCAAATCTATAGGAAATGTTTATAAAACGGAACAGTTACGAAACAGTAAAAATTACGTTTTCTGATAGATAGTAGAAAAGCGAACTGTTTTTTTTTAACTGAAAAAATAAAATTTACTGAAATATTCTTAACTATTAATGGTTTTGTTCCGAAAGCAGTTTATTTTTATAGTACCAAGTTTAAAGGAACATGATGCACCTAGAAAATACTTGAACGTATCGTCATTGTATAGTGCTTGTGTATAGTTTGTTATGGTGCTATAAAATGAAAACTTAAGTGAATAGTGTGAAAATTAATAAAAAGTTATTGTTTAGTATATCTGAAAAACTAAACGTCTGTGATTTTTATTTATGTATTTACAACACGTGATATTCATCAAATAATAAGGGAAAAATCAAATTTGTGCTTTCTGTTCACTAAAAAAATTCAAAATGGGTGTTGAACAATTATCTATTCCTGTTTTCCTACTGTCTGTGTTTGTTGCCCCTATATAACGGTTTTTAAAATTCTTTCACGCCGCCAAGGGGTAGAGTAGCTAGAGTATGGGATTGGCGGAAGTAATGAGTCTCACGCCTAGAAAAAGATCCCCGTATAGAAAGAAGCTGTTGCAACCTTTTCTGTCCATCGCCTGTGCCATGGTGTTAATAAAGAAATTCTTCTCGTGTGTGTGGGCGTCTATTTCTTAACATGTCTTCATACACATGTACATTATATATTAATTGCACAACCAAGAAGCTGAGAAACCCAGAAAGAAGTTGTTGCAACCTCTTTTGACCATCGCCTGTGCCATGGTTTGTTAATAAATTCTTCTCTCTGTGTGTAGGCGTCTATTTCGGAACATGTCTTCATACACATGTACATCATACTGGGGTCTCGCACTGAGCCTCAGCGTTATACGAGAACAACAACTGCAATGTTTTTCATGAAAAATATGAGTAAGTCTTTCTTAAAAATAGGGATACAAATAAAGATTTTACACAATCCATCCCTGGCTGAATTTATAAATGTTAGACAATAAAACTTTATGAAAATCTATATTACAGAGGCAATATTCGCTTATAGACCATAGAGATTTTTTTAACTGCTTTTAAAAAAAGGCATAAATAGAACTCACTTCGTATGAAATTATACTATGGTGCTGAAAATATTAGTCGTGACCCCCTTTGTGGTCACGAATATAATTAGAGGGGTCGCGGATAGTTCGAAGCAAATTTGTCATATTAAATTATTGAATTTAAAAATATGCTAATAATTTTGAAATCAAGATCTTTTCAATTTTGAATTTTGTTAATTGTCTAAATGAAAAGCAAATAGATATTAATATTTAAATCTGAAATTTTAGTCACACGAGATTTGCTTAAAACAAGTACACAAGTTAAGGCAAGCAAGATATATTTTTATTGCTATCATGCAAAGTAAATCTACAGTTATTTATTTTTAGAATAGTTCGTCAACAACTGCTTATTTCTTTTTTTGAATTTTGGTAACATTCTCTGAATCTTTTAAAAAAAATTGCCGCTACCAAAAAGTTCCATAGGGGCCAAAGTGAGTTTTTATATAGAGAGAATGGGTCGCACTTGAAAAATTTTTTCACACCACTGCTCTAGACCACATCTTATGAAGACAGTGTCTGAGTGCTTACTATAACTAGTCATGGAGTAAATTCACACTTACAACTCCTCTTCAAAGTCCTTGAGATTTTACAACGGCTGAATTTCTCTAAAGCAAAATCTAACCTTATATCTGCGTACAGAAGCATTTGAAATTTTTATTGTTGAAAAACTAGACAAGTAACTCACTGAGAACACACATATTTTTTTTAAATGTTGTCCTTAAAACTTATATGCTTCTAAAAGGCTAAAATAAGTGGCGAAATCGTGGCGTGATCGTCTGGTCCACAGCTTTCGAAGCGTATCATCAATGCGAGTTGCTTGGTTGTTGGTTCGATTCCTGTAGACTGCAGCTTCAGCTTTTCGTTAATTCAGTATTTAAAACGACTAATATAAATGTCATTCCGTTCTTCGTTGGTCTCTTGTGATTCGATAGAACTCATTCCGGTGTTATTTCGCGGATTTGGAAAGCCCGTTATGCAAGGAAATTTTATATACATAATGATTATAGCAATCAGCACGGTCCAGTTTGGCCGAATAGTTAGAACGGAATTCTCATCAATTCGAAATGAAGTCCGAGGTTTCGAATCCCGTCGAGAGAGGTGTCGGCAAATATGCCAAAATGTAAAAGATTCCCCAACTGACAAACCAATCAAGTACCCCTTAAGCCATGAACTCGTGAGAGACCGATCTTGGTTCGGCAGCCACTTTATCCGCTGGACAACAACGGGTATTGCAAAATTTTGCTCATTTGATTAATTGATACTATTTATAAATCGATGTTTAATAAATCAATCATAATATCGATAGAATGTTCTGTCGATTGCAACCTTAATTTAGACTAAAGACATTTAGTGCGCCGATGATTACGACCTCAAAGATGGCTTTTATAATCAAAATTGGCACCTAAAAGACGTATACTAGGTGTAGCACAAGGCAGAAAGAGAGGGCCATTTTCGCAAAATTTTGGTTCAAGCTAATCATCTTATCGATTATTAATCGATATGTAAATAACGATACTAACATATATATCTATTAATCGGAATGTGCTTTCTTGTAAAATTTTGCAAAATCCGTGTGTGTAGCCCAGCGGATAGAGTGAGAACCCAACCAAGGCCGGCCCCGCGAGGGTCCAGAGAAGCGGGGTAGCGGCCCCAGTCGAAGTCCGTGCACAAGTATTATAGCTGAAACTTATAAAATATGCACAAGCGCTTAATTTATTTAACTAAAACATTTTATTTTTTAAATAATAATCAATATTTCTCAGAATTTACATTAAATAATTTATATAAATCAAGAGAAATTAACTTAATTTTTACAAAATCGTATTATTTAAAATTTTATTTCCTTGAGTATAATAACATGTCTCTTTAACAAAATATGACATAAATTTTCTAATTTCAATGGAAAAACAGAGTATCTCTTTTTAATATGTTTAGACATAATTTCAAAAAATTTAAAATTTAAAATTTTATGAGTTACTAAAAATTTTATCAGTACTTAGTTTTACAGATTATAAAATCCAATTTATTGTATGCATTTTGTACAAAACTGATTAATAAGTTTTGAACATTTTCCACAGATGGGTACTTTACATTTTGAACAGATATCTAGAGTTTTATTTTCACATTTCGAAATGTGGCATCGGACTCGTTTACGCTTAATTTTTGGTTGTCCGTCGTTTTCATTGATTGCTTCACATGCTCTTTTTGCCACCTTTTTATGTCGGAAGAGAACAAACTTTTCTCGCAATTCTTCAACCAAGTCTTGAGTGAATTGCCGTCTACTAATAGATTTTCCAGTTGCAGCTTTATATAAAACACAGGCATTGATTGCAGCAAGGTCCAAAATATTACAAAAAAACCTGCACCGGCCACCTACGTGAAGCAGACTTGACTGTAAATTTCCTTGCCATTTGTTCAATCACATCCACACCGTATTTAGTTGCGTTGTAGAAAGCGATTGTATCAGGTAGTTTTTTGGGGTTATCTACATTTTCTACGTTTGGATAGAGATTACTTAGCAACAAAATGTTTTTATCTTTTTTACCTTGATAAACAGTTAGACTCATGTCTTTATGGGTTAGTACCGTAGTCGAATACAATGTGGATTTTAACATTTTTACAGAGACTAGTATTTCTCTTCATGAGCGTTTTACAGTTCCTACAAGGCTAGTGTTTTTGGATTTCAATGCCTCTGCAAGCTGCAGTGTCGTGAAATAGTTGTTCGTAGTGACATTTCTACCTTTGTTCTCATATGGACTTATTAGTCGAAGCACTACATGTTCAGAAAGAGAAACGTTGGATGGACTTTGGTTATCTTTTCCAACATACGGGAATCCATTTATCAGATATTTTGAGTCAAATCTGCAGCCAACCAGAACTTGATTTCACACTTATCTGGTTTGTTTGGCATGTATTGGATAAACCTACACCTAGCTTTTGTAGGAAATAACTGTTCATCTAGAGTTACATTAGGACCTGGGGTATAGTTAGTCTTTCAATTTTCCCTGAAACGACTCCAGATATCCGAAATAAGGGCAAATTTGTCTGTCTCTAGACGCTTTGATCTTGTTTATTTTATGTAGAAGCGTAAAAATCCCATTATTTCACGAAATTGGTCTCTTGACATTGTATTTTGGAAAAGTGGTGGTCCTCAGTTCTTTGACCACAAGCTATCCAGTTCAAGTCCTTTTGCACAATATATACCACGTGCATATAAAATTTATATAAAAGCATCTATTTCTTCTAATGTTATACTCCATTCTCCTTCCTGAATCTGCCGATGAGCTTCATCTTCAGTACATTTCTTTATGTGTTTCAATATCCATTTATCTATAAAAAGTCTCCAAGCACTTGAAGGACTGTTGTCGATAACATTGCTTTTAGCATGTGGTGCTGGGCCCCCAACTTCTTTCAAAATATTACACTTTGATTTTCTTCCTCTATCGTTTGTTCCTAATTGAGTGACATTCCAAATTGTCCCATCTTTGCCATCTTCATTATTTCCAACTTTGAATGTTATTGTTGATTTCTTTTTCAAATTTCTTTGCGTGTGTGTATCTTTTCTTAGAATGTTTGAATTTTATTTTTTGTCAGATAAATTAACATCAGTATTGCGATGAGAAGCACCAGGGATTGTTAGAGCATTGCCAGTGTCATCTTCACTTTAATTTTCTCCATCCGAATCCAAATTTTATACATTAGCAGGCAGGTATTGATCCTCACTACTCAAAATCGAATCTTGAGAAACCTTTTTCCGAACCTTCTGAATCCTTTTCAGATAATTGTTTTAAATATTCTAAAGCTTCCTGAACAGCAAGATTACGGCGTCGTGACATAGTTTTTATACATATACTAATTACAGAATAAAAACAATTTCAAAAATTCTTCTAAATATTCGCAGTAATCTTTCCCTGCATTCGAACGTAGTTCGTGTTTCAAACCTAATATAATGACCTTGACTGAAAAACCTTCACTATTCCCCCTTCCGGTACAGTCCATTTAAGGAATTCTAGGGTGGGGTAGAAGTATTTTACAGATACAGTTTGAGAAAATGCATCTGTTTTTCGTCATTTGTGCAATAACATTTCTTACGGGTCAAATTGACCCGCTCCGCGGTTCTAGGTATAAGTGTTAATAATCGGAAAAATATTTGTTACGAATTTTTTAATTTGGTAAATTGTTGTTCACCTTAAAATATTAAAAGTCATAAAAGGAATTGTTTTTTCAATCGATACTTTTCGCGTGGTGAAAAATTAAACATCGTTTTGGGTCAAATTGACCCGCTCCGCGGTTCTAGTGTTAATAGTATTGTAAAGAGATATATTATACTCATGTCCATAAATTAAGGATAATGCCGGCTCCGGCAAATAAAGGTTCAGAAACAAAACAAACGTGACTTATTCATAAAGCTCATTTATTAAACAAAAGATAAAGAACAAAAAAGATGGTGTATGTATGATACCAATCATAAAAACTACGATTTTTGCTCCCTGGAGCAATTGTAAAAAATATCTTCTTTACAAAATATTACTTGGTGGGTATAATGGTTAATACATTGTATGTCTCCCATGCGATGTAATACAGTCCGTACAACGCCTAGGCATGCTAAGTATCAAATTATCGAGCTGATCTTGGGGAAGATTACTCCTCTCAGCAAGCACGCTTTCACGTGTAGGAGGTGGTTGATGGGCTGCAACTCGTCGGCCAAGCATATCCCACACATGCTCTATCAGATTCAAGTCAGGTGAGAATGCTGGCCATTCCATACGGATGATATCCTCAGATTGAAGGCATTCGTTTACGATGCTTGTCTTTGAGACCGGGCGTTGTCATCCATAAACACAAATTCTGCTCCCGTGGCACCCCTAAACAAACGTACATGTTGTTCCAGAATGATATCCCGATACATGTGGCCTGTCATGGTTCCGATTTGAACATGCAGATATGTTCTGGAGCCCAGTAGAATTCCACCCCAAACGAGCAATCCTGCACCACCGCAACGGTGTCGTTTAATGATGTTGTCTTGGTGGTAACGGGTGCATGGCATTCTCCATGTGAAAGTCCGACGTGAATCAGACTGCAAGCTAAACCTGGACTCGTCGGAAAACATCACACAAGCCCACTATGACGATGTCCACATTGCATGTTCTCTACTCCAGGCTAATCGCTGCCGTACAGTGAGTTGCCGTGAGCGGAACACATCTGACAGGCCTTCGAGCATATAGACCAATATTTCCCAAACGTCTGTACACAGTTTGCCTGGAAACTGTGGTACCCGTGGCCGCAGATAGCTGGCGAGACAGGTCGGATGTTGTGCTCCGTCTGCTTCTTTTGGCAGTTACTTCCAAATACCGGTTTTCATTCGGCGTTGTAACTCGGTCAGTAGACGGCGTCAGTAAATGTCAGTAGACGGCGCTGTAACGTCTACTGACATTTCCATCATCATGGAATCGTCGCCAAAGCTTAGAGATGGCACTTTGGGTAATTCCAAGCTCCTCGGATACTTCCATCTGAATACACGCACATTCCAGGCGGCCGATAATTCTACCACGTAAAAGATCGTCCACATGCGTCCTCTGGGTCATAACTATTCAGTTATGGCACTGAGCGGCTTATAGAACGCTTGTGAACAATTTTACTTCTTTGCCACCATTCGTTATATACCCCTCTCTTACACTCTCGTTATTGTGACGTACTATCGGCGTCATCTTGCTTCCTGTAATTTGCATATTATTCTTGAAGTTGTGTCATAATTCTACAGGTGAAATTTTTACTATAGAGTTCGGTTGGTTGGTAGGTTGGTTGGTTGGTTGGTTGTATGGGGTTAAATGACGCAAGGTCCAAAGAGGACATGCTGCGCCAAACACATGGTAAATCCTAAAATACAACATGCAAAAAATAAGTTTTTGAACGTAGGTAACGAACTTGCATAGTTAAAACCGTAGCATATAACGAGTATAAAGAATGTTAAAATCAGTATTTACAGATGATGGAGGTTGGTTGGTTGAATTTAATTTATTGGCGCAAGGTCCAGATATGGACAAACTGCGCCAAACACATGGAAGCTTCAGTAAAATACATGAAAAGAACGTACCTTGTCTCTTCACGGATGTGAAAAGGGGATAAAATCCAAGAAGATCACGATGTATAAAAACAATGTCAAAGATAAAAAATAAAAAAGAAGGCACAAACTTGAAGAAATTCATATAAAAGGTGATGAAAATATGAAATATTCAAAGAAATTTATATACATGACACAAAAGATAAAATATAAAGGAAATGACATACAAAAGTGATTAGAACGATGATATAAAAAAGTGATAAAAAGGTTCAATAGCATGAAACGGTAATATACACTGGTGTAAGAAATTAAGGGAATTTGTAGACTTGATCGATTATCTCTAGAATTAATGTACCGATTTTAATGAAATTTGATATGTACATACATTGATACAATATAAAACAAATAACCATTCAATAATTGCAATACACACGCATGATCGTGCGTATCACTAGCTGGAGTCGGAAGGTATGAAACAGCGGTTGCAGAATAAACAAAAAAATGGGTTAATAGATGGGTTATTAGGGGGTATAGTCCCCTCTTACAGATAAACAGGTCTCGCAGCGTGATTTCATACTTGAAATAAGGCAGTTTATCATTTCCTGTGGCAAATGTTCCCACCCGTTCAGCAACGCTGTTTTCATTCCCTGGATGGTTCTCGGAGGGGTGTGAGTTGCAATTGCCCTCCCCAGAGCGTCCCAGACATGCTCTATAGGGTTAAGGTCTGGAGATCTGGCTGGCCAATCCTTCCGGTGATTATCCTCACTCTCTAGAAATTCGTCGACCAGAAGAGCTCTATTTGGCCTCGCGTTATCGTCTATTAAAATTAACCCAGGGCCAACTGCACCCCTGAAAAGGCGAACATAGGGCTCCAATACGTCATCCCTATAAATCACACCAGTCACAGTGCCTCTTTCGAAGACATGGAGAGGCGTGCGGCAATCCAACATGATGCCTTCCTAGACCATTAAAGCTCCTCCGCCATAATGGTTGATTTCGCGGACATTGGAGGGTAGGTAGCTGGTCCCTGGTTCTCTCCATATGAACGTACGGCGAGAATCGGTGTTTAGGCTGAACCGGGACTCATCAGTGAAGAGAACGGTCGCCCATTGATCCATACTCCAATCTCTATGCTCTCTGCACCATGATAAACCGATTCTCCTGTTCGTAGAAGTCGGCGGGACGCAAACAGCAGGTCTTCTTGCAAACAACCCTCTCTCATGAAGTCTTTTGGAAACAGGCACCCTTGATTCACGGGTTCCTGTGACTGCATACAAGTCACGAGAGAGCTGAGAAGCTGTAGCACTCCTGTTACACCTCGCTATAATCGACAAATGGAGATCTTCTCTGGCCGTCGTGGCTCTTGGACGACCTTTGCCCAGGCTTTCTCTCTATGGATCCGGTATCCTGGAACTGTTTCCATAAGTTACACACGACGCTGGGCGTTAAATTGAACTCTTAACAAATTTGGACTTGAGATGGGCCTGCTTCTAGCCTCCCCAGAATTCGCCACTTTATTCCATCATCTAAACGTTGGTGGTTACTCATTTTTAGTGTTACAATTTGAAATTAACCGATTGCTGCAAAATAACACCAAGAAATTCGCCGAGGTGTGCTAGCGAACGAAATGAGTCTTATAAAGCCGGATTCTCTACTGGCTCCGCCTACACACACTTGTACGTTTACGTATTTGACGTACAAGATTTGCATTTTTGTCTAGAAGCAGTGGTTTTACATTCAATTCAGTTCTTTTCATGAAATTCGATAAAATATGCAAATTCTCTTAATTTTTTTCACCAGTGTATAAATACAAATAGTCATACTTTTCTGGCGCAGAGTCAGGAAGGGTCGAGGCTAGCCAGATTCTCGTCCAGAGTAAAATGAAATGCACAGAAAATAAGACTAATATATACCAAGCCGGAGTGGTAAAAGGGGGGGAGAAGAACAAAGTTAAAAGCAGTGAAATGTGGGCGTGATAAATGTCAAAAATAAAGCTGGTGATAAAAAATCTGTCATGTAAAATAGTTAATAAGAACAGTCCTATAGCACAGGTAAAACAAATAGGCATATAAAATTATTATACGACTGTCATAAAATAATAGAGTGTAAAAAAAGTAATCAATATACTATACAATGCAGATAAGAAAAGCTGATAAAAGGCAAAAAAAACTGACGAAAGAAGAAGAGAGGAGTTAAGGCTTATCAAAAACAACACCATTGTCCGATTCCTCGGACACATACAATTTTAATTCAGTGTCCGAGGCGAGCCTGCGGACGTACTCGTTATGTTTTAAAATATACTTTATGTCTTCAGTTTTCCTAGAGAGGCCAACGTACTTTCTAAGAACAGCTGCTTTATTTCTGTTTTTGTTGGGAGGAATAGGTGAGTTTGTGTCTATGTGGTAAGAACACGACTGTTTGGAGTCTTCATCATACTGAGGAGCAGAAAATGGCACGGATTGTTTAATATTTGTTTTTGTTTTTTGGAGGGAGGGGTTAAAACTGTTTTGATTCAGTAGAATTTGGATGAACGGAGGGTTGGTTACCGGTGGAAGGTCTAAATCGGAATGATTTTAGGATATTTATTTGAGATGACGTGCTTGATTGCTGCGTGTCTGTTTTCTGCTGTGCGGGTTGGTCTGCTGTTCTTATAGGCGAAAATACCACAGGATCTGTGTTGAGGATGATTTAGGTTTGGGAGCGGCTGCCGAGGCGTACGACAAGCCTGAGGACGGAGTTCAACTATCTACAATATGGCGTGCTTCAGTATATGATATATTTTGGGTTACCTTTAGAGTTAGAAGTTCTTTCTCTCGCGACCTTTTCGGACATGTTTTAGAAAAGGCGGGATGTTCACCCCTGCAATTAACGCAACGGGCAATTTCCTGGCAGGAGTCACCCTCATGTCCGGTTTGTGTGCATCTAGCACATAGGAGAGCTTCTGTAGGAATCTTTGGCATGGCCGAACCTAATGGAGTCTTTGGCATGCCTTTTCTGGCATTTATAGCAGCGTAAAGGATTCGGCCCATATCGTCTCACACGACAGTTTAGATATGCAGCTGTAATTTTGGATGGTAGTGAAGGGGTATCGAAAGTTAAAATAAGAGGTTTTGTAGGGAGAAGTTTGCCTTCCCGTCGAATGGTGATGCGTTTTACTGCGAGAACTCCCTGGTTCTTAAGGTTTTCCTCGTCTGGGCAATAATACAAATCTGGCTCTGATATAACTCCGCGCGAGTAGTTCAGAGTCCTATGCGGTGTGACAAAATATTTAAATTACCCATAGTAGTGCAGTCTATTAAGGTAATGCCTTGTGCATCGGATGAAGTTTTTTTTTATTGATTTGAAATTTCTTATAGCGGCTTGAAGAGATTTATTAATCAAGAAAGGTGATACGCTTGAAAACGAACCTTGAAGGTTCTTAATAATAAAAAAATTTGCATGGGCGACTGGCAATGTACTTTGTTGCTCCTTCGAGGGGAGAGAAGATTTAATTTCCAGTGGTGATTTATCCCTCACCATGGGATTTTAAAAAAATATCCATAACAAAGGGACTTACAATTCAGATCCAGGCCACACCACCCACCATGGAGCCCAACAAGGGGATGCAGATTACTGCACCAGTGCTAGCCGGGTCTATACGTGCACGAAACGACCCTGAAGCAGACTCCACCCTTAGCGAGATGCCCAGTAGTAGAAACGATTGTTTGATTCCTAGCCGAAGACAATGTCAGCAACAAGCCGATTGATACAATAGGGAACCACAATGTACCTCACGTTTAACTGAAGCGGGGGCCGAAGCAGTGTATTGAGATACCAAAATATGTCCCTCAACTGCCAGGATTCCCTTTCCCAGGGACACGGGTCTCCACGCACGGCAAACACGTGGGTGATATACCCGCAATTAGAAGCTTAAAAACAACAGAGCGGCAACAGCTTCTAATGGGTATCCCTCACCTCCGAAGAGGAACCACACCGAGGGAGAAAAGAGAGAAAAATGTAGAAGTGAGAGAGGAGAGGGAAAGGGAAAGGAGAGATAGTTCGCTGGGGTACCACGGGATCGCGATACTCGTGTTTATCTAAAGAAGGTAAACCCCCTGAGGGGACTTTTGAGTTCGATTTCCATGTGATTGTGAATTATATTTAATTTATGGAGATGAGTGTATTATAATTATTAGTCATACGTGTTCTACATAAACTATATAATGTACTAAATTTAGAGGGAAAGATTGTAACTTTTAGGCAACTGTAATTACAGGTATTCCTTGACTTACGACCGAGACATTGGTCGTAAGTTGAGTTTCAAACTTTCTTTTTTTGTGTATGCACATGCATATATTTTTTAATTTCAGACGTAATTTAAAATACACTAGCCGCTGCACGACCAGCATGGTAGCTTTTAGTTTTAAATTTTCTTTATCTCAACTGAAAGTAACATATGTAAGGAATATTACCATTACCTATCATCATAAATATACGTTGTTAAGGGGTATACTCCATAAGGCTGATTCTAAAACACCGTGATTAAAAAATTTGAATTTCCATTACTTCGGAACAGAGAACACCGAGAAACCCAACACCAATGATTTTAAAAATCACATCCCTCTCTGTATGTACTATTTTTTAAAATTACGATATATACACTTTATCATTACATCAAATGAGAAATTGCTGGGGAAAATTTTTTTCACTTAAAAAATTGAGTAAAAATTCATCAAGTACTAAATTATAGTGTGGATTACATCACTCTCTGTATGTGCTATTGTTCACAATTCAGATATCTACACTTAATCATATCGAATAATAAATTCTTGGGAAAGTTTCTTCACTTATAAAATGGAGTAAAAATTCAGCAAGTACTGAAAAAGTTTAGAAAATTAACTATCACTGGCTGTCGGTTGCATTACCAGCAACGGTTAAGCCTAACCTCGCGATCATTTATGTTTCTCTGTTTCACGCCTCTCTTAATGAATTATTTCTTCTTCGCTTTCTTTCTTGAGACTGTACCCAATTTTCACTTGATCGTACAGCTCGCTTTCGAGCATTCCTGATTTCAGTGCGTAAATCCATGTTGACGCCCTGTTGCAAATTGCGGACGGCCGTTAATGGTAGTTGCAGCCGTTGCCATTCGGAGTGTAGAAATATTGTCGATTTTTGTGCCGCATACCTACGCTTTTAATATATATAGATTGTATTTATAACACATAAATTATTCTTCGTCATCACTACTTATTTATGTTAGTACAATCCATTGGTTCATAATTTGCGACAGAAGATACATTGCAAGTTTTTTTAACAAAATTATCAAAGGTAGTTTGAACAGTTTCAGTCTTCTTTACCTGGTAAATTCTCTGGTACATTCTCAAGCCAGATTTTCCTGAATACGACGATTTGCACTTGCGAATCTTTCTTCATTTGGATCTATTGCTTCTAATTGCTGTAGTCTTATTAATATAATGAAAAGCTGAAGCCATTTCGGATGCCAATAAAGGTTTATTTTATTTGTCGCGTGGATATCGAAACTATTGCATCATACATTGTTATTACTGCGCCATAAATTTGTGCAGTATTCCGGTATATTGCATCATATTTTTTAATAATTATTCAATACATATAGGTATGTACTGTACATTCGAGGAACCATATTGAGATTTTTTTTTATTTAAAATATTCGGTCGTAAGTCCGAGCGGTCGTAAGTCGAGGAATACCTGCATACACAAATTGTAATTTGCATTGAACTCTGTAACTGTGGAAAGGCAATCTGTGTATCTCTAATACTATTGTAATGATTACTGGATGATTTTTATTCTATACCTCTTAAGTGATTTCATTGTTCTTACACGAAGTGTATAGGAATAGTGAAATATAGGTGTATGGTACTTGAAAGTGTTGTTAGCAATATATTAGCTTTCTTTACTCCATTGTATATTTTAATTTATTTGAAAAGGTAAGTTGATGTCGAACTTTTTTATGTTCAATAGCAAGTGGCTGTCTTTTATTGCACAAAAATTTTGTACTTAAGTTGTTTTTTTTGCAATTTTAAAGTATTCGAAAGGATAGGAGACGTAGGCGGCATAGTGGTGGCTGCATTGACAGTTCTGGTAAAAATTTTGTTATTGGTATTGGGTTTGCGTTTTTTTCTCGGCCATACGTCATGTACGCCTAAGTCGCCAAGTACATCTAAGTTCGATTTAGTTTAATATACAGTCAAACCTGTTTTTGCGCGGTAGATAGGGACCGCACAAAAAAAATATTCAGAAACTTCATAAATAGCTATAACAAATAATTATTCACAACATATTAAAGAAAAAACTTTTTATGCGGGGAATAGGGACCGTGTAATAACACAGGGTCGTGACCTGTTATTAACTACGGCTGAAATCGTATCTCGTACACTGGTTTGAAGTTCGCCAATAGGGCGGTAATTAATTAATTAAATAGATGGGCCCAACTCTCAAGAATGATACTGAATATACATATATACACTTTATTTATACATATCTATATACATTCAAACTAGTAACACTGAACATAACGCTGAAACATTAGTAATGCTAGGAATTTACATATATATATATATAGTCTTATCCGATCACTATATTTTAAATAATACGATGTCGCCGGCCCTGGCGGGTTAGAGGCGATTATGTAAAGAGGCGGTATGTGAATTGATATAATACAAAATGCTCACCCATTTTTCGCAGCCGTCTACATCGAATTCACCGATGACGCTGGTCCATAGTAGTACACAAAGTTCACACAGTGTTCACAGAGTTCGTGGATACAGTTTGTTCACTGTAGCGTCACGGTGTATCATCGTCCTATTAATCCAGTTCACTCTATTGGGACTGAAGAGTTCGGGGTCCTTTTATGTCGAAGATCACTTATGAATACTCCTCGGACGTTGCTCAGCACAGGTAGCTTCTCTTACACTATGCGGGTCGGTCAGCATTGGTGGGCGGTCAATGTTGCTCAGCATAGGTGCCTTCTCTTCCGATATGCGGGTCGATCAGCACTGATGGGTGGTCGTCTGGGTGTCCAACTCGCTAAGCGACGGTGCGTGTCTCTCTGGTATCGGCTCAAACTTAATGGTAGTGTCGTCTCTTCTCCCTCGGCACTACGTAGACATCTATGGGCAATCGCTACTTCTGCAACTTCTCGCCGCTGATTATTCTATTTCGCGTCCGGAGCTAACGCTGTTCAATCCGTACGTATTATGTAGTTGCGTAGGACCGGCGTCTTTCTTCTAATAGTATATAGTGGGTCTCTTCTCAGCCCTGTGGCAGCTTATTTTTTTGTTGAGTTTCGTAAGTTAGGGCTCTCGTCGGCCCGTTGGCAGCTTACTGTTTTATCATCTTTTTTTTTAATGGCGCTCTCCCTACAAATGTCTCATCATCTTGTATATATTCTTCTCCATCCTCGTCTCATTGGTTCTCGCTTCCTCGGTCCCTATTCGCTCGCCACTCCCTTGTTTATATAGGGGGCGGATGAGATTAGCTCTCATAGGTTATTCTTGCCTCTTGCAATTACATAAGTTCTGGCGCCGATTATGTCTGGTAAAACTTCCCATCAGACGGCCCCACCTGCTCGACCTCCGACCTCAGATATACGGCCGTTGACAACTTAATTTCTACGTTTTTTTTATGGTACCGTAAATCTGGCGTTATAAAAATGTCGGGACTGTAAATTTGCTTGTCCACGCAAGCTGGGTGGCCCCTTAACAATTTAGGTTTCTGTTGTTTTCACATTCCGACTCTTTACAGACCGCATAAAAAAATGTTTCACTTAGAAAATATGTCAAAGCTTTACAAAATAGCGAGAAAGTGCTTTCCAAACTAAATGAATAATTAAATTACACATGGAAACATTTTTAAAAATTCTACTTTCTCATTTTAAATATGGAGAAATTTTCAAAACGCACATAATTCGATATGACTCATCATATTCCAAAAAGCATTTTTCCAAAACATTCTTCTGGTGAACTGGTTTGTAATCGCTTTCGTCACTTGAAAATTATAGAGATATCTGACTTCACCCTTTCTACGATATATGTATATCGAAGTCACCCTCTAATAAAATAGAAATGACAATAATAGCAAAGTTTATTATACCCTTGACACATATAAATTGCAATGTAAAAAAAGTGCAGAGTAAAGACTGGTACAAAATGAACTATGAAACTATACAAAGAAATGAAGTTCAAGTACTCACAATATACATAAAGTCAGATCAATGATGCTGAACGGCACTCCACTATTATTAATACAACAACCTCTTTATGCCAGAGTGGCAAACACTCGCTTAGGCTTACATTCGATACAGCTATGAGCCACTGAAGGCAACTCGCCTAAAAAGCTCCAAACAAACCAGTCTCTTTCGTAATCTGGCTACGCGGTATTTATAGTAATGGTTTATGCTGAATTTAGTATTTTGTGTTGCAGCTGCTTTGGATTTCAGAAAATACAATGAAAGATTGTTAATTGATCATTAGGTAAACCTTACATAATACGTATTAGAGTTGATTTATTTTTGTTACCATGTAGTCGGTGATAAGTTTTTACTACGACGGTCGTTTGATCAGCAGCTTGTAAACGTCACGACAGCCATATATACACAATCGAAGCTCTTTTTGGAATTAAAATAAATAATTTTAAATATATAATTTCAATTTTACTCGATACATATTCATATACCGCACAAAACAAATCACACAAAATAAATCGCATTATAAAAGACCGCACAAAAACGGGTTTGACTGTACTTGTGAAATTTGGGGTTTGGTATATTTTAGGTCCTTATTCGGCCGTTAGATGCTTCGGTCCGCATCGACTGCAATTCTAGCCGACGCTCTCCTGGCGGAAACGAAGGTTTGTCAGTTGTGATTGCATACCGGTACATCTAATACCGGTATTTTCTGTTATTTTGCAATTTCGTAAAACCGGTATTTGCCAAGGATAAATACCAGTATTTCGATATTACTATAAATAATAAATATTTTCTTATCAAAATTTTTGACTTAAATTATTGACTACCTACTGTTATTGGCTACCTACGGTTACTTGAAGTACGTATTTTTTTTCATTGGTGTGGCAATACTGACATAAAAAATTTGCTGTCTACTAGATGCATTATGTTTTTCATGATAACATTTCAAAAATACGCAATTAATAAATTAGTTGTTTATTTTCTTTAATAATAAATATAATAGATAGCGCAACAAAATGTTTATATGGTGTTTACTCTTCTCAATAACAGTAAATATTTTGCTACTTCATTGTATTCTAATATTAGGATTTATTTTGTATTTATATTTTTTGTTTCTAATGCTATAAATTATTTTACAGCTATTATTAGTATATTTGAATATACCATTTGTTCCTTTATTTTATTTTTGTACGTAACAAAATTGCATAAACATTACAAATATAAAACATTTTTTGCAAAAACTAATTTATGTAGCAAAGAAACAACTGTGCTTTTGTATCTTTTTTGAAAAGTTCTTGATACCGGTATAAATACCGTTATCCCGGTATAACGTATGAAAAAATACGGAATACTGGTATTATATTTTTGGTCAGGTATTGCAACCACTATTTGTCTGTTTAACAAGTCCGTATAACTTCGGGCTGGATGGTAGACCTTAGATCTCATATGTCCTTCATAGGATTACTCCAATTTCTTCAGTGAGCCAAGTTTTAACATTCAGTGTAAAATGAAATCAATCTTTATGAAGTATTTCAATCTTTATAAAGTATCTTTATGAAGAAATTTTGTTTAAAATCTATATAATCCACGTACATTCTATGGCGATTTGCATAAAAGACAATGTCGGTTCATCAGTATAGCGCTCCATAATAACGTTGTTCAAACTAAAATTGCAGAGTGTATTGCTGAATATATTGAGAAAAAATGTATGCCTCTTTAGAAAAAAAAAAAAGAAAATCCACCCACTTTTTGGAAGGAATCGAGAAAAATACTTTATTATTTACATTGTGAACTGGATTGACAGCATTTTGTATACATCTACAGTATTAAAAAACATGAAACTTATATATTTGTCCATTTTTCGGAGGTACCTTAAAAAGTGCAATTCCCTTTGGAACTGTTTAAGAACCCACACTTTTTGTACTTAGACTCTGTGACATGGAATTCGACTTTGTAAATATATTTTATTATCTCATAGTCTTGATACAGCATTGATTCGGTTCCATGCACTTTCTAGTGTATCTGTTTTATTATGTATGTCCTAAGATGTATGTGTGTTGGGTTCGCGCCTGTATTTTGTACCGGTTTCTGGAAGAAAGGTATGTACCTCCCGGAGGCAAATTTAGCTTATCGTAAAGAGGTTTTTTGTATAAGAATAAAAGCGTGACTTGCCACCCCTTCTCGGCTGTAAAGGGGTCTAGCGTCCCCATAGCAACGGCCTAGCAACATCTTTTAGCCAATGAGAGCTGAAAGGTGTTTGTTCGAGGATAGCTGACCTCTGCTCGCCCCAGTTCAAAAAGAAGTAATAAAAAAAACGTTTTTTTGAGTCAGTTGGAGTTTTAGCAGCGACAGATATAGGACCTCGTGGTGGTCCTATCGATCCTATCCGCCATTTTTTTTTTTTGGCTTGCTTCGCCGATTCCGCTGATCGACTTATGAGAAACGAGATGCTTCTATTCCATACGAAGGTGGTGGTAAGTTAATATTATTTTGTGTTATATTTATCAGGTGAGAGCACTGTGATTTTATTTTATGTAATTTGAATTTTATGTGTTATAATAATCTTTTAATGTATGATATTAATTGATATGATTATCTCTGTAAAAGTTTGTAGTCAGTGTATAAATTAATGTAAGTAATATGAAGAGAAATTAAATGGTTACATTAGATATTAAATTTGAGTACGTGCTCTTCAGTTATTCTCAGACATGTGTCAGAGTGCATTTCTAAAATTAATAATTTAGCAAAAAAAATAAATAATTAAATAATAAGCCACTATACAGAATATGCTAGTTAGCATATATTCTAACTTAATTTATTAGACTCGTACAACACTAAACTAACAAAGCTATATGGAACCAGCAATTTACTCAACTGATAAAGATTTTAACATAAACAAGCAAGACTCATCACTGACTGGCTCGCCAGATGTGTAAATACTCAGCGACGATTTGCTGTCTTGTTTGGCAGATTACGACGTAATACATGCAATGAAGACAAATTTTCTAACAGTAAACTACAGAGGTTTCATACATTAAATACTATCTAGAAGGTAATTTTAATCATGTTTTTTTTAAGAAACTCGATAAAATCTACCATAACTAACATAAGGATTATTTACAATCCTTCTTTGAGATCGTACGATTTATATAATACGTAGCATTATATAAGATGATTTGTCTAAAATTCAATACAGGAAAATGATGGCTGTTTGGTTGGTGTTTCGTGGCGCAAGGTCCGGATAGGACATGCTCGCCAGACATATGTTTTGTTTTCAAGTCAGCATTTTAAAGCCATAATCCATTAAAAGGATTATAAAAACTATGGTGTGTGTGTGTGTGTGTGTGTATATATAAACACACACACCGACGATGTAAAACAGGTGCAAAACTAAAGATACATGGAGTGTAAAAGCAAAGTTATCTAATTGTGACAATTTGATTATATCAACGAATAAAACCCGGAAAATTTTTTTAAACGATTTATATCACACTGTGGCGTTTCATTCAAAAGTGGATTTTGAGCAATTGCAGTGGAGCCAAAATGCTTTATGTGAAAGTTGGTGAGAGCTGGTTAGTTGGTTTCAGTCAAAATATAATTTATGAAATTTTATGACTGAAATTAGAGTTTTTCTTCATTCACTAAGGCCCTGAAAATGAAATAAAAATGCTTCGAATATTTTAAAGGATGAAAAATCGACAATAATTTAATCATTAAAAGCACCGTTTTAAGTTCAAAGAGTATTTTTTTTAAATGAGTATTTTGTTTTATATTTAAGCACAAATAAATTTCAATAAATGACAAACTAAAGGATATGTTTTATTAAATGATTTCAAAGAAGAATGATTTCAAAGTAGAATTTCTTTATGGTACAAAATTAAAATTAACTTGTGTTGTTCTTAACATATGGAATTAAAGGTAAACAGATGAGCCACTTTTTTCATGAGTAGGCAATTAATATATTCAGGTAATTTTTATTATATTTATGTACAAAACCTTCCTTTGAGCTTAATTAAATAATGCAGTCTAAGAATTATCATATAAAGTGAAGTTTTATTTAGAAATTATATCAACTGCCTAAGCGTTATGAAAAATAAAATCTCCGACTCATGGATTCCGACCCATGTGGTGTCATTATAAACCGGTGCCGCATTCCTCTCTGCCCGCTGCCTTCTATGGACTCTGGTCTGGCATTTTCCGGTCAGGGTTAGCATAAGACAATACTTTTTCTAGACGTATAAGCTTGATTTTGCGTCACTCCTTTACATCTTCATAATCTTTTGCGACAGAATAGTTTATCCTCTAGTTTGGGGTTCATTTGTATCCAAGACCGTAAATTTCTTAATGTTTTATCTTTTTGAATAGTGTTTGACAGACGTCTTAACATCTGGTTCTGCCGTGCACTAGATCATAAACATTGATCGAATATTTGTCCTAGCCATGAAGGAAATTACATGTAACCGTGTTCAGCATTTACTGAATTTCTTCTGTTCAGCGTAATTAACCTCCAGAGCAACAGGAATTGTGTACATGAAATTTTCCAAATAGCTTTTGCATTAATGAGCCTTGAGGTGGCTATATTTTTAAAAGTCTTAAAGATCATTCACGGATATGCTTTCAAGATCGATTGTTGGAGTTCCAAATCTCCTTAGATGCTAAATATTTGCTACTTGGTCAGAAAACTCAAAATGAATAGTCTCATTCAATACTCTCCTTATCGTGTTTTAACGAGATATTAATTTTTAAAACTGCCCAAAATGGAATACACTTATTACACCTGACTTCAGTTTTCTATTTCTTGTTATAATATACTATCTTTTATTCGGAAAGAACATTGTAATAGCATAATGGCCCAGAACTATCTCTCCACTTAATGAGATCTAGCTCCAAATTTACTGTTCTTAAGTATCTAAGACAGAATGACATAGTCCTCCTGTAGTTTCGAACCTTTGCAACAAAACCCGTATCACTTTACTTCAGATCAGCATATCCAGCTATCGAATTTATGACGAACTACTACAAATGGATGACAACGAAGATTGGGATTTTTGGTTTATTAGTAACATCCAACAATTGTAAAAAATAAATAGAAAAATGTTTCCCCAGATAGGGATTCCAATGGGGGGTTACATGACCCTGTTTTACGAGAGCGAGGAGCGAACTGAGAAGCGAAAACTTCTCCCTCTCTACGGGCGTCGCAGCGCCCCCTCGATACAATTTTCTACACACCCCACCGTGAACAAAATGTTCACCTCTAATTACACAATATGTAGGGTATATAAACTACTTAATAAAATGTCACTAACACTCAAAATACAATACAATACAATAATCAAATTTACATCAATACGAGAACGAATATTATTTTAAACTTACTGACAAAAAGAGACCTAAATTTATGTACACAATTCTTCAAAACAAATTTAAAATTTTCATAATCTAAGAAAAGGTATTAAAGTATATACAAAACATTAATCATTTAATTCAAGAGGATATATAAGTTGTATGGGACGTTTATACTGGCCACTTGAAGTACGAACAAGACAAGATCTTACGTGTCCATCACGACCTACGAATACTTCATCGATGATGCCTAAAGGCCAAAGTAATTTAGATTTCGCTGACCCTTCCAACAAGACCACATCACCTTCCTTTAAATTATCTTTAGGAGAAGGAACTATAAAATTATGAGCATTTCTTAATTGAAGTAGATAATTTTCCTTCCACTTACGCCAAATTTGCTTCAAAAGTCTAGATTGGTACAATTTTCTGCGATTTAAATTTTCCTTTGTCGATAACTCATTGTTGAAAAGATCAGCAAAATGCACAGGATAACTATAATTTTGACGGGGAAACAAAAATTGAGCCAGAGTAAGAGGCTGTGGCTCATTTAAATCATTACTTACGTAGGTAAGTGGTCGATTATTTAAAACACATTCGATTTCTGTGAGGATAGTCATTTCTTCAAAAGATAATAAAGCCTTGCCTAGGATCTTTTTCAAAGGATCCTTAACACTTTTCATGAGCCTCTCATAAAATCCACCCCACCATGGGGCACTAGGCACAATAATTTCCATGTTACGCCGTTAATAGCAACAAAATCCTTCAAATTTTTGTCTAGAATTATTTTTGAAAATTGTCCTAAAATGTCATTTGTGTTTTTGAATATGTGGCGGTTGAGAGCGAACGATGACGTCATTGCGTTTCAACTGACAGAAGCCGACTTCAACCGACAGAAGAAGAAACCTTATAGGGAAGAAGACATGATTGAGACATACCGGAGGTAGCTATAAAACCGCCGGGAGTTTCGTGAAGAAGCACTGCACTCTATTTTACTTTTCTAGCTCGGTTCCTTTGCAGGACGCTGTGAGTCCAGCTCACCGAAGCTGTATCTCAGCCCGGGAATACAGCAAATGTTATGTTTTTTTCAACGTTAAAATTTGTTTAAGTTTTAAAAGTTTCGAAGTTATTAAAAGTGTTAAGTTATCTTGAATGTTTCTACTAAGACTTCACACGACACGCCAAATAAGGGACTTCGACAGTGGTGACCCGGTCGACAGTGGTGATCTGTGCGTTGGAATATGGTTCAAGATTTTCCTGTGGAAGTGCTGGTGAGTTCTCGACTTTCTTATACCCCATGCTTTGCTGCGTTTTGTGCCAGGTTGAGAATTTGTCATTATAGGTTTAGAAAGGGTCCTTACACATCAAGTTGTTTTTGCATGTCGCGTCATTTAAAGTTGTCGATACTTCCAAAAGGTTTTTTTAAACTGTTTTTATAAATTTGGTATTTAAAGCTGGTTTTAATGGATGCAGAGATTAAACCTGAAATAGCAAGGGTCGCTTTTAGGGCACCTCCCCTTTGGAAAAAAGACCTTGATTTGTGGTTTTTACAAGTAGAATCGAGTTTTAAAGCTGCAGGTATTACCGTGTCCGAAACAGTTTCATAATGTTGTTACAGCATTGGATGCGGAAATTTTGAGTTATGTTCGGGATATGGTTCAATCCCCGCCGCAAGATGACCCAAATACAGCCCTTAAAACCCGTATTTGTTCACAATTCGCGCAATCAGAAGTTTCTCGTTTAAGAGCATTATTGCAGGATTTACAATTGGGCGATTTCCGCCCATCACAATTATTGCATAGGATGCAGACTTTGGCTGGTAACAATGTTTCAAGTGATGTGTTAAAGACTTTATGGATGCAACGCTTAATGGTGCATACACAAATACTTTCAAGTAGTAAGGATAATTTGATAGACTTAGCTTTCGTTGCAGATAAAATATTGGAGGTTTCTGAATTGTTCCCTGAAGTAGCTGCGACTAGTACGCAAAACAGCGAAATTGGTATGTTGAAAGCTGAAATAACTGCCTTGTCAAAAAAGGTGGAGCGACTTCTTAGTGATAGACCCAAATTGTATCATACGCGTTCCCGTTCTAATTGAAATACTAGAAAAAACTTAAATTCGGGTTCAGAAAAAGTTAAGCAATGTTGGTACCATTTCAAATTTGGAAAAAACGCAAAGAAATGCGTAAAACCATGTAGCTATGAGGAAAACTAGCGGGCCCATTTGTTTTTGCGACGGCATTTGATGGCCTGCATTCTAGTCGCCTATTTATTCACGATGAACGTTTAAATTTAAAATTCTTGGTGGATAGTGGCGCTATAGTTTCCGTATTACCTAGGAATAAGCTACAGGTTCAGCCAAAACAGTTCAGCCTTTATGCTGCAAATGGAACTAAAATAAATACTTATGGCTTTCAAAAACTAGTATTGAATTTGGGATTACGCCGTAACTTTGCATGGTCTTTTATGATTGCAGATGTTTCTCGCCCAATAATTGGAGCCAATTTTTTAGAAAATTTCGGATGGCTGGTCGATATTAAGAATCGTATGTTGATAGACCCAATGACTACGCTTGCAACTAAATGTACAGTAATCGCTGGGAAATCTTCTGCTTTAACGACTATAGCTGTGAAATCGCAATACCATAGAATTTTGGCTAAATTTCCAAATATTTATAATCCTGCTACTTTGCGAAACATGCGGAAACGGCATAATATAACACATTGTATTCCTACTAAGGGTCCACCAGTTTATGCTAAGGCGAGCAGATTTGCACCTGACAAACTTAAAATTGCAAAACAAGAAATTAATTTATTAAGTCAGGGTATTATACGGCCATCCACTAGCCCATAGGCCAGTCCAATACATTTGGTGCCTAAAAAGAATGGCGAGTGGAGACTATGTGGAGACTTTAGACGCTTAAATACCGTCACAACTCCCGATAAATATCCTATTCCTAATATTCAAGATTTCTGTTCTAATTTGCATAATAAAAGTTTTTTCAAAGCTGGATTTGGTGAAGGCGTACCACCAAATACCTATGGACCCGGAATCAGTACAGAAAACGGCCATTATAGCACCGTTTGGGTTGTTTGAATAGTTATTCATGTGTTTCGGATTATCGAATGCGGCGCAAAGTTTTCAGAGATTTATGGATCATGTGTTTCGAGATATCGAATGCTGCTACGTGTATTTAGACGACGTTTTGGTCGCATCTACAAGCAGGGAGCAACACATTCACGATCTTGAAATTGTTTTTCATAGACTTAATGAATTCGGTATAGTTTTAAATACAGATAAATGTATTTTTGGTAAAACTAGTTTGAAATTTTTGGGATATTTAATTTCTGAAAAAGGAGCAGCACCATTACCTGAGAAAGTAGAGGTTTTGAAGAACTTTCCTTTACCTGAAACGGTTGTCGAATTACGACGCTTTTTGGCAATGTTGAATTTTTACCACCGTTTTCTTAAGAATGCAGCTACAATACAGGCAGCATTATGAGTTAATAAAAAGCAAAAAGAAAAACGATCGAACTCAAATTCAATGGTCCGAAGATTCAATTCAGTGCTTTAATAGGTGTAAAGAGGCAATTTTGCAAGCTACACTATTAGTATTTCCCAAACCAGAAGCTGACATTTCCATTATGGTCGATGCTTCGGATTTCGCGGTTGGTTCTGTGCTACAACAAAGTGTGAATGGACGGTTAGAACCCCTTTCGTTCTTTTCGCGAAAGCTTTCTCCAACATAACGTAGGTACAGTGCCTACGACAGAGAATTGCTCGCTATTTATAGTTCTATTCGACATTTTCGTCACATGTTGGAGGGCAGGAATTTTACAATTTTTACGGATCATAAACCTCTCACATTTGCTTTTAACCGTAATAGTAGTAACACTTCCCCTAGGCAGCAGCGTCATTTAGAATACATTGCTCAATTTACTACCGACATTAGACATGTTTCGGGTGCAGATAATGTTGTGGCAGATACGTTGTCGCGAATTTCCGAAATTCAGCTCCCAAATAAGTTGAATTATGAAGCAATGGCACGGGCTCAGCGAGGGAATGGGGAGTTTGAAAGGTTAAGAACATCAGATAATTCTCTGCACTTCAAAGGTTTTGAATTTTCTCCCAGTGGCTCAACTCTGTTTTGTGATACATCAACTGGACTGGTTAGACCTTATGTTCCCTCAGATTTTCGTCGGATGGCATTCCAGACCTTGCACGAACTTTCGCATCCTGGAATTAGAGCTACTGTTAAATTAGTTAGTGAACGGTTTATTTGGGCACCTTTGAAAAATGTTACTGCCTGGTCTCGCGCATGTGTTCAGTGTCAAAGATCTAAGATCCAGAGGCACGCCATTGCTCCGTGTGAAGCATATCCTTTGCCTCGTTGTAAATTCACGCATGTAAATATAGACATAGGTCCTTTGCCACCTTCTAGAGGGCAGCGCTATTGTCTGACATGTGTGGATAGATTTTCCAGATGGTCGGAAGCTTTTCCGATTCCAGACCAATCTGCGGCAACGGTAGCCGAGACATTTTATGCGGGATGGATTTCTCGATTCGGAGTACCTGATACGGTAACTAGCGATCAGGGCAGACAATTTGAGAGCAGTCTATTTCAAAGCCTAACCCGTTTTTGGGGAATCAAAATTCGAACGACCGCTTATCATCCGGCAGCAAATTACCTAGTTGAGCGGTATCATAGGCAGTTGAAAGGCTGTATTAAATGTCATGCAACTGAGCGCTGGACAGAGATCTTGCCTACTGTTCTACTTGGCATTAGAACGAGTTTCAAGGAAGACATTCAGTCCACGGTCGCGGAAATGGTTTATGGTACTCATTTACGTTTACCAGGGGAATTCTTTCGTGACACACTACGTACTCCCCGAATACAGTGCTCAGAGTTTTTGGATTATGTTGCGGGATCATATGCAGAAACTGCGGCCTGTTCCGACAGCACATCATAATACCCAGAACGTTTTTATACATAAAGAGCTCAAGAATTGTGATTTTTTTTTGTCCGTCAGGATCACGTTCGGAAACCTTTGGAACAACCTTTTGACGGCCCTTTCCAGATTGTTCCGATACACCCTAAGCATTTCTGTTTCAATATATGAGGCGCTAAGACCACGGTTTCGATTAATAGGCTAAAACCTGCATTTCTTAATGAGCCTAACTTGCACACAAGTTCTGTTTTGCAGGATGATCTGGCTGAGAAACCCGAGGTGACAACTCGGTATGGACGGAAAGTCAACTTTAGGTTTAACGTCTGACCGACTGGAGGGGGAATGCTGTGGCGGTTGAGAGCGAACGATGACGTCATTGCGTTTCAACTGACAGAAGCCGACTTCAACCGACAGAAGAAGCCTTATAGGGAAGAAGACATCATTGAGACATATCGGAGGTAGCTATAAAACCGCCGGGAGTTTTGTGAAGAAGCACTGCACTCCATTTTACTTTTCTAGCTCGGTTCCTTTGCAGGACGCTGTGAGTCCAGCTCACCGAAGCTGTATGCTGTAACTCAGCCCGGGAATACAGCAAATGATGTTATGTTTTTTTCAACGTTAAAATTTGTTTAAGTTTTAAAAGTTTCGAAGTTATTAAAAGTGTTAAGTTATCTTGAATGTTTCTACTAAGATTTCACACGAAACGCCAAATAAGGGACTTCGACAAATGTTTTAGCATTATCCGAAATGATGACTTCACAATTTCCCCTTCGAGCCAGAAATCGCCTTAAAGACAAAATAAAACTTCTAGTTGACATGTCGGAAATGAGTTCAATATGAACTGCTCGTGTCACTCCACAGGTAAACAAAGCAATGTAGGCCTTACGAATGTCCTTATCTGATTTAAAATAAACAGGTCCTGTGAAATCGACACCTGTAACTGAAAATGGCGGCCTTTCCAAAATCCTGTCCTTTGGCAGCTGAACAGTTACCTGTCTCGCAGGTTTCAAAGTATACTTCCGACAAATCAAACATTTATTCAAAATTTTCCTTACCTCTTGCCTACCCTTTACAATCCAAAATTTTGCACGAATTTTTGACAAAGTAGCTGACACCCCACCCTGTAAAATTTTGCTATGTTCTCTAATTATCAATAATTCTACAAATTTTGATTTAGGCAAAATAGGATGAATTTCATTCTATGATAATTCACCCTGCTCAATCCTCCCCTTTAAACGAAGTATTCCATTGCCTATGAATGGGGCTAAGCTAAAGATATTAGATTCGGTGGGAACTGGCTTGCCAGTTTTCAAACAATGCAATTCCGAAGGATAGGTTAGAGATTGTTCGAATTTTATCCAAGTATTTTCTGCAATTTCTAATTCAGTTGCAGTAAGTGGACCATTTTCATATTCTAAATGTTTCAATTTCGCGATAAAACGATTAATGTCAATTTTACGAGATATAAATTTCACAAGTTCTGTGGTGGAAAAGTATATCATATCACTATCTGGATCCCAGGTCAAACCTAAGACCTTCGACGATAAGCCAGAACGAACAAGTGTCCGGCTGTTCGATTTCAATGTTGTCTGTCCACAATTCACGAAGTTCGGATGAATTAGTTGTCCACTTTCCAGCATCACTGATTATTTTTATACTTTCTAATGAGGTTTTCAGAGCATCTGAAACCTCTTCTCTTCCTCCTATTAGATCGTAGACGTAGACACAATTCGAAAGTAGATTCGATGTAGCTGGCAGTTGTTCTTGGTATTTCTGAAAATGGTATTTCAGTGTGGCTGCAAGAAGGTATGGATTCGATGTTAGCCCAAAGAGAACCCGCGTGAAGTTGAGCACAAATAGTTGTTCATTAGGGTCATCAACCCAGAAGAAACGAGTGAATTGACGATCTGATTCATCCAATTCAATTTGCAGAAAAGCCGACTTTACATCAGCTGTGAACGCAACAGCATTCTGCCGAAATTTCAAAAGCAATTGGAATATGTTGGGATGCAAGTTCGGACCTGCGTGCAAACAGTCATTGAGAGATATTTTCTCTTTGTCATGTGCAGATCCATCGAATACTATGCGTACTCGACTAGTTGTTTTGTCTTTCCGTATGACAGCGTGATGGGACAAATAAAGTGATGTTTCTTCCGGATTTTTTAGAGAAGTTTTTTCAACGATGCCTTCTCTCAAATATTCATCAACAACACCTTTGTACTCGTCGAAAAAACTGCTATCCATCTTAAACTTGCGATTCAATCCTCCAAGCCGTTTACGAGCAACTCCTATATTATCCTCTAAACCATCCTTCACACCCGACCTCCACGGCAATTTTACACGATAGCGCCCATCAACAAAACGAATCGACTCATTGAACTCTCTAATCATCTCCTGATCCCTAATATCAACACCTGAGTCACAATCCTGTACACCTAAACTCTCCAACTCCCAAAACCTTCTCAATTCTGCCGAAATTGACTCTTCTTGATTGAGGACCAGATTGACAGATGTAAGTTCGTCAACCTTACATCTTCCATGAAGCGACCCCCCCTAAACAAGTTTCAACTGCCACTAACGAAGAATTCAACCTTTCGAAACCTCTAGTTAAATTCCAGTAGTAGTCCGATCCTATCAATAGCGAAATAGACTTGTCTGATAACTCATCTGAACATGTCAACACAAATCCCTTAGACTTCATTTTTTTCCGACACGTCTTTACTAGGAAGTTTCACAACAGCGTTCGATATTTCCTCGACCTCTAGCGCTTCAATGATAAAGTCCTCTCTGTTCAACACTTTTAAAACTATCTCTACTCTGCGACAAAATTCGGTACTAGGAGCCTTAGCACCAAAAGAATAATTTTCAAATTTTCGGAACCCAAAACCTTTAAACCTAGTCTCTCCGACACACTTTTGCGAATAAAAGTACGTTGTGCGCCGTTATCAAACAAAACTAAGGCTAATTCCGATTTTTTCCGACCCACTATTTCTGCTTTAACGCACTGCAACAAAACCCCACTCAAATCATTTACCACATGGTTTAATGACACGTCATTCTCAACCTCCACTCTCGGCTTCTTGTCATTCTCGAGTTTTAAAGCAAATGGCTTTGGCGTGGCGACCCTTACAATAGCTACTTGTTGGCCCCTTGCATCTTTTTACGAAACAGTTAATCTTACAACACATCAGACAACGTTTTTCACGGACTAGCTGATCCCTCCTTTCCTGGAGAGTCAAAATATCACACTCTGAGCTCCCATGCTGTGAGTCATTGCAAAAAAGACACCTGCTAGAACTCGCGCTCTTCGAAACATTGGCGTGAAGTTCCAAAGCTGACTTATTTGTGCGATTCGGCTGAGAGTTGGACCCCCCCCCCCCCTCTGAGTAGCAATGGGGAGAATTGAGGGGTGGAGTGACCTTGGACTCGTTGAGCTTTCTCCCTCGCACTCACCGCTTTGTACAAGAAGCTCATTAACTCTTGGAGATCATGACATTTATCTGCACTGACTTTAGCAAATTCTAACGTTATATCATGTGGGAGATTTTTCAAGATTATGTTTGTCAAAAGAGTAGTGTATGTTTCGGAATCTATTCCCAGACTTTGCAAACACCAAATCTGTGTTTGACAATCGAAATACAAGTTACGCAAAGCCTGAACGTTAGAAGAATTTTTGACTGGTTTAATATTAAGCAAAATTGAGATGTGCGAGTTTAATATATCCCTTTGGCTAAAAGTTTCAGAAATCAACTTGATTGCTTGCGCGTAATTTTCTTTATTAATTGAAAACACCTTTATGCTGCAGAGAGCCTTCCCGCCTAACATGGACTTTAAATAGCAAAATTTATCAACTTCATTTAAATTTGGGTTATTGTGGATTGAATTTTCAAATTGATTCCAGAATTCAAGAAATTCTAACGGCTCTCCATAGAATTTTGCAATAGATAATTTGGGAAGTTTGGCAGTAATTTCTACACGAGTTTTCGATGGTAACGAATGTTCGGTGGTTCTATGTTCAGTGGTAGAATTTAAGTTTAACGATTTAATTTTATTTTGCAATTTAATTTTTGCAGAAATTACCTTTTCACAATATTCATCTACAGTTAAAGCTTCAGCCCTTATTTCATCCTCATCATTAATTAGTTTATGTCATCATTTAACACGCAAAATTTCACTTTTACTAATTAACTGTTCAAACAAAGACTCAGACATCAGGATACAGATCCGGTTCTAACAAATAATTATGAATTTTGTCAATTATCTTTGTTAATTGTTCTCTATGAACATCCCGTTTGGTTTTGACCTTTATCAATTTCGACATTTTGACAATCGCTAACACAAAACAACAAATATTACAAAATCAACCTCAACTACAACAATTTCTAACACAATTACTACAACAATTAAACGAAACCAAACTAACGAAAACAGAATGGCAAAGTCAACAAAATAACTAACGACAATCAAAACAAATGTCACAATAAACCAATTCAACAAGAATTTCTCACCCAAAACGACGACTTGAACACACTTCGAAAACGAACCGATGAGCACAAAAAAAGTCCGATTACGACAATTCCGATTCTACACAAAGGCACAATGTCCACTTAACGAATTTTTAACGTGGAACGACAAATTTTCTTGACACTATTTAGTAGTAGAAGGCGACTATTGGGTAGACGAAATTTTCCGGCCGACACACCACTATCGAATTTATGATGAACTACTACAAATGGATGACAACGAAGATTGGGATTTTTGGTTTATTAGTAACATACAACAATTGTAAAAAATAAATAGAAAAATGTTTCCCCAGATAGGGATTCCAACGGGGGGTTACATGACCCTGTTTTACGAGAGCGAGGTGAGAAGCGAAAACTTCTCCCTCTTTACGGGCGTCGCAGCGCCCCCTCAATAAAATTTTCTACACCAGCCTTAAGATTTATCTACTTAATCTTTATTAATTATAGATAAAAATTACATAATGCATTGTAAATGAATACTGCCTCGAAAGAATAGTTTAATTTAACAGATATTGTTTAAAAAATTAGCTGTTAATTTTTGTTGGTCGCAAATACAGGTACAACCTGTTACCTCAATGTACCATCTATAATGAGAGGCTCTTTCCGGAGATGGGGAAGAAAGCCAGTTATACATATCCTTAGTACAGACTATTTAGGCCCAAATTTTTCATAAAAATAAATTTGAATACTAGTTCATCAATGTACCGCTGAAAAGAACATAACTCTGTTGAATCCTGGGTCTAATGGGATCGCTAGAAATACTAACGTTTTATAAACTGGAAAAAGGGCAAACATTGTTAAGTTTGAATGACTTAAATACAATTTTTTTAGCTGCTCCTATAGTCAGTAAAAAAATTTTTTTTCAGTCGAAAATATCTAGATTGAGTTCTCTAAAAGTTATGTTTGAATATCTTATTTTCTACAGGGTAAAAAACGATCTTCTTTAAAAAGTAAAACACGTTAAATTAGAAATATATAAAAACGTCGCACTTCCTTGGTATATATTTTTTTCTACTGGAGGCGGTGTTAAAAGAAAGATATGAGATGCTCCTATCAATTTCCCGTTTGTTGCTCGGTTGTCTCTCATGCCTTTGTCATCTTTGTTTTTTTTCTTGACACGCTGTAATTTTGACCTAACAAAAACTCATTAGATTCAGGAATTTTTTTATATCAAATTTTCAGGAAAAAGCATATAAACCATGTTTACAAAAAACAAAACTAAAAAGGCAACTCTTAACGTTGAGAAATGTTGTACCTTGCATAAAACTTCCTGAAGTCAAGAGAAGGAAATAAATTGCAGGTTACTTTTCCATGTTTAAACATTTTTTAGAAAGTTGTTCGAGTCTGGTAAAAAAAGGGAGAGTATTTTATTTTTGAGAAAATAGAAGCTGCTGAAAGTTTCCTTAATTTATTGTAGGAGTTTTTTTTTTAAATATTAGTGGAACTTAATGTATTTCGTAGAAGGAGCATTACGCTATTTTCAAGTATACTGTATTCGCAGCATGTGATTTTAAGATTGTTGAGTAGTAAAATTCTCTAAATGCGATATTCTTGCTATTTATGGCAAATAATTACAGTAGTTTTAAAAAACGAAATTTATGGGCCTTTTCTTTTTTTCGAGTTAGCCTAAGAATTTTAGTAAGCTGATGACAGATTAAGAAAATATTTTTCTTTGTGAAAAAAGTAACCTAAATTTTAATTTTTAAGCTCCATGGCAGGATTTTGTGGTAAGAAAGGAAACTAGTTCAAGTAACAAAAGCTTTATTACTGCTGTACTTCAGCGTAAAATCTCAAGATAGAAAGATGCACCAAAGCCAATAAATAAAAAAACAGAGCGATACCTAATCAGACATCACAAAAACAACTTAAAATAAAGAACTTTAACTCTAAATCCATTACATACCGATTGCTTATATGTCAAGTGTCATTAATCCACGATTGTTGAATCCGTGCCGAATTCACTTGTCTAGAACACAACTGGTTTTTTCTCAACTACATGTTACCCTCAGCGAGTTTAATTTTTTCACGGCCAAAACTTTCTTTAATTTCTGACACCCTAAATTAACTCAGTTGCACATTACATAATATTCTCTAATAAAGATTTCTTGGTATTTCTCTTTTTCAGTATGGTACAAGGGTTTTACAAATGTAATTTTCTGGTAACAGCGATTTGAACGGGAACTTAGAACTGATAAGGAACAAAAAGGCATCGTATAAATTCATGTAACAGTTTACAGATATAAGGTTAAGAATAAATTCAATGTAAAGAATTCTCCATCAGTAATGTTTTAAAAATGTCATTGAAACTTCCTTTGTTTCTAAATGTCTTTCGTTCACGTGACAATGAAATATATACAGAGAACTGATATTTTATAGACGTAGAGGTACAGAGAAAGGGGGGCGACTAGTTTGTAATAACTCAGCATTGCAATAAATATCCTCATAAAATGAAGCTTTTCAACAGAGGAATTTTAAAGCATAAATAAATCGTTTTATTGAACACACTGAAAAATATTCTGGAAAATACACACATTAGAAGCTTCAGCTGACAAATGAAAACACTCTAAATCTGTGATTGTAGCCGCCAGGAAAAAATGGTCTTCAGTGTGTGTTTAGCACCTGTAAAAAAGCTACTGAAAAAATCCAGCCGCCACTTCTAAGCTCCAGTGATTTCGTTCACGTCAGACACGCCGTTTAGGATTGTACTGGTTCGTTCTTGTGGAAGACGTCATAGATTTCAGTCGTATGTCTGAAAAACAGTACTAAAACTCGAGAAAAAGAGTAGATATGAAACTGTCAGCATAGGAATAAACAATTGAAGATAAGAAAGTCAGTTTACATCAAAGTCTTAACATACCAATATTGTGATAATTTATACCTCAACGTGAGTGGCCGTGACTGATGGTTGGTTTGTTGGGGTTTTATGGCCCAAGGTCCAAAGTAGGACATAAAGCGCTAAACACAAGACTAAAGCTGAAATATAGTATATATAAAAACTCCAGGCTCTAACCAACGACGGAGATTACACATCTAAACACCAATGCCTTTTCATAATAAAAGGCAAGAGTGTAAAACTGGTGTCAAAAAACTTAAATGTATATTTTTAACGTTTACACTGCATTTTTAAATTAATGATGTATAAAGGTGATAAAAACAATGGTATATAAGATCCATAAAATGATTCGATGATATGGAGGTATATAAAAGATAAAAAGGCGCAAAAGTTTAAACGATAAAATCAATGGGAAAAGCAAATGCTGTTTATAAAATTAGTGGAAAATAAAAACACAAATAGAGAAGGGTAGGGGGACTAGTGTAGTGGGTGTAGTGTAACGTGGTGTAGTGGGAATGCAAAGTGGGGCAAGACGTCAAGATGTGATACACTGTAAGTTGTGACTGACAGTGTTGACAGAGAGGAGCATTCTCTCCCGTCAACAAGTGACGATTTGTAACCAGAGAATGTCCAGTTCTTAGACGTGTTAGTATGACGTCTTCACAACGCAATGAAACAGGTGGCCAAGCACCAACAAATGGCTTAATCCGTCTTAATTTGTTGTTCACTTCAAAATTCCCCTTTTGTCACTCATGCCAAACTAACTTTTTGACAGCGGACTTCAAATTCCCGACAGGAGTAAGCTGAACCAGACGACACACTGAACCTTTAGCCGCCGCATCTGCTTGCTCGTTACCCGATATGCCGACATGACACAGCACTCAGAACAAAACACTAAAACTACGACGACAGAGGTTGCGATGCAGATCTAACAGGCATGCGGATAGGCATGCGACACTAAAATGGCAACACCTCCCATCATTTGACCATCGGTCTCATTATCTTTCCTCAAAGTGCTGTAGCGACGTAACTTCGCCGTGTCAACTGACTTCGAGAAAGTTTCTATAAGTGCGACACGACTTGATAACGACCTTTTTGGTGTGGAAACCACGACAGTTCCATGAAACAATGGAAGCCATTTTGAATAGGATTAGAGGACGACAAATACGGCACATTCTGCTGCGACGACTGAGCTAGAGAGGTATTCTCGAATTCAACGTCATTATCAGAGAGATCGGATGCATAAAGTTTTAACACTAGAACCGCGGGACTTTCGATATACCTAGAACCGCGGAGCGGGTCATTTTGACCCTAGATTGTAAACTTAAATAAATTAAGCGCTTGTGCATATTTTATAACTAAATCATTTTTTATATAATAATAATCAATATTTCTCAGAATTTACATTAATTAAATTATATAAATCAAGAGAAATTAACTTAATTTTTACAAAATCGTATTATTTAAAATTTTGTGTCCTTGAGTATAATAACATGTCTCTAACAAAATATAACAAATTTCCTAATTTCAATTTAAAAACAGTATCTCTTTTCGATATGATTAGACATAACTTCAAAAAATTAAATTAAAAATTTTATCAGTTACTAAAAATTTTATCAGTACTTAGTTTTACAGATTATAAAATCCAATTTATTGTATGCATTTTGTACAAAACTGATTAATAAGTTTTGAACATTTTCCACAGATGGGTGCTTTACATTTTGAACAGATATCTAGAGTTTTATTTTCACATTTCGAAATGTGGCATCGGATTCGTTTACGCTTAATTTTTGGTTGTCCGTCGTTTTCATTGGTTGCTTCACATGCTCTTTTTGCCACCTTTTTATGTCGGAAGAGAACAAACTTTTCTCGTAATTCTTCAACCAAGTCTTGAATGAATTTCCGTCTACTAATAGATTTTCCAGTTACAGCTTTATATAAAACCCAGGCATTGATTGCAGCAAGGTCCAAAATATTACAAAAAAAAAACCTGCACTAGCCACCTACGTGAAGCAGACCCGACTATATTTCCTTGCCATTTGTTCAATCACGTCCACGCCGTATTTAGTTGCGTTGTAGAAAGCGATTGTATCAGGTAGTGTTTTTGGGTTATCTGCAATTTCTACGTTTGGATGGAGACTACTTAGCAACAAAACGTTTTTATCTTTACCTCGATAAACAGTTAGACTCATGTCTTTATGGGTTAGTACCGTAGTCGAATACAATGTGGATTTTAACATTTTTACAGAGAGTAGTATTTCTCTTCTTGGGCGTTTTACAGTTCCTAGAAGTCTGGTGTTTTTGGATTTCAATGCCTCTGCAAGCTTCAGTGTTGTGAAAAAGTTGTTCGTAGTGACATTTCTGCTTTTGTTTTCATATGGACTTATTAGTCGCAGCACTACATGTTCAGAAAGAGAAACGTTGGAGGGACTTTGGTTATCTTTTCCAACATACGGGAATCCATTTATCAGATATTTTGAGTCAACATCTGCAGCCAACCAGAACTTGATTCCACACTTATCTGGTTTGTTTGGCAGGTATTCGTTAAACCTACACCTAGCTTTTGTAGGAAATAACTGTTCATCTGCAGTTATATTAGGACCTGGTGTATAGTTAGTCTTGCAATTTTCCATGAAACTATTCCAGATATCCGAAATAAGGGCAAATTTGTCCGTCTCTAGACGCCTTGATCTTATGTCGAAGCGTAAAAATCCCATTATTTCACGAAATTGGTCTTTTGACATTTTATTTTGGAAAAATGGTGATCCTCAGTCCTTTGACCACAAGCTATCCAGTTGAAGTCCTTTTGCATAATATATACCATGTGTATATAAAATTTATATAAAAGCATCTATTTCTTCTAATGTTATCTTCTATTTCTCTTTCATGAATCTGCCAATGAGCTTCATCTTCAGTACATTTCTTTGTGTTTCAATATCCATTCATCTATAAAAAGTCTCCAAGCACTTGAAGGATTGTTGTCGATAACATTGCGTTTAGCATGTGTTTAACATTGTTACCCCCAACTTCTTTCAAAATATTACTCTGATTTTCTTCCTCTATCGTCTGTTCCTAATTGAGCGACATTCCAAATTCTCCCATCTTTGCCATCTGCATTATTTCCAACTTTGAATGTTATTGTAGATTTCTTTTTCAAATTTCTTTGCGTTTGTGTATCTTTTCTTGGAATGTTTTTTTTTTATTTTTTTATCAGATAAATTATCAGTATTGCGATGAGAAGGACCAGCAATTGTTAGAACATTGCCAGAGTCATCTTAACTTTCATTTCCTTTATCCGAATCCAACTTTTCTTCATTAGCAGGCAGGTATTCATCCTCACTACTCAAAATCAAATTTTGAGAAACAACCTTTTTTCGAACCTTCTGAATCCTTTTCAGATAATTGTTTTAAATATTCTAAAGCTTCCTGAACAACAAGATTACGGCTTCGTGACAGTTTTTATACATATACTAATTACAGAAAAAAAGCAAATTCAAAAAGCTTAAATATTCGCAGTAATTTTTCACTGCATTCGAACGTAATTCGTGCTTCAAACCTAATATAATGACCTTGACTTCAAACCTTCACTATTCTCCCTTCTGGTACAGTCCATTTCAAGAATTCTAGGGTGGGGTAGAAGTATTTTGCAGTTGCAGTTCGAGAAAATGCATCTGTTTTTCGTTATTTGTGCTTTGACATTTCTTACCTGTCAAAAGGACCCGCTCCGCGGTTCTAGGTATGAGTGTTAATAATCGGGAAATTATTTATGTTACGAATTTTTATATTTGGTAAATTGTTCATCTTAAAATATTAAAAGTCATAAAAGGAATTGTTTTTTCAATCGATACTTTTCGCGTGGTGATAAATTAAACATCGTTTTGGGTCAAATTGACCCGCTCCGCGGTTCTAGTGTTAACCCTTTCACCGGCTCAATTCGAAACTCTAATTCACCTATCCTGGCTTCTGAAACTTGTATAGTTCTACCCTTCAAGCGGCCCGATTCCCTGGAAAAAAGTTTGTTTTCACTGCAAAGTACTTCTTTCCCCCCTTTTGCTTGTCACCGCAACCCTCCACAGTAATAACATTTTCCACCCCGCTAGTGTCCCCCAGCGAGAAAGCGGAATTTTTCTAGGAAACAGTACGGGTGTGTGTGTGGCTTATTCCACCCGCTCTAGCCCTAGGCTAGACCAGAGGAAAAACAGCTTCTAAACAGGGTCATGTAGAGATTTCCGTTCCTGGGAAAGACTCCTCGGTGACTTCGTATCGGCCCGATGATAACGTTAAAATGCTATGAAAATTTAGCAAAAATATTATATTCAATTTCTTCCAAACTTCAGATATTTTCAAAACAAAGCATTCGAAAATATAAATTAAACATTAAATATTTCAGATTTTAAACCATCTTTTATAATTTTAAGTTAATAAAAAATTCTAGAGAATTCCATTAAATATTTCATCTCACTAGCATAATATTTTTCACACGTTTTCCCATAACATTTCCATGATATTCGAATGCCTGATAATAATCATCTCCTACTTCAAGATATTTATATTTTGTGCACAACGCCATACAAACTTAATTCTTAACCCATTCTAAACAAAAAGAAAATCAATCATATTGAGGTGGTATACTAATTTTATAACCTCATTGATTTCAGGAACCAAAAATTTAAACTTCAATAATTACCATTTTGTTACACAGAAGATACATTTTAACAGTCGTAAAAATATTTACACATTCTGAAACACTGCAAGTGGTTAAAAAATATTATAAGTGTAAATTTTATATAATTAAAACATAATAATACACAAATTATTTAAATGTGTCATGTTACAATCACATTGTTTTATCCTATGAATTTTATACTTCATTGTTAAACGAATTACACTCACACAAAACGATAAAAGAATATTGCAGTTCACACACAGAATTATTTTTTCGTATATGTAATGAAATTTTGGAAAAAAAAATGATTTTAACAACCCAAAATTAGATAATATTAAATTTTAGAATTAAGATTAGAACATAATATTCCATTTTTGGCATGATCTCAAGGTTAGTACAAAAAGTGACACACAGTACCCAAAATGACTGCTCAAAGGTTATGCTTGAATATATATATGGTTTATTTACACTACTATACATTTTATATACAATAACACTTTAAAAAAAAAAAAGAATTCATTAAACTTTCTTCAAATTATTTAATCCTATTCTAAATTTCCTTCAAGTTAATCATTCAATGCAATTTTTCTAGATATTCACCAATGTTAACCTAAACTATCACAATTAATTTCAACAATAAATATTTGCTAATAGATACACACATCATTGATAATCAATTCCAGCAGTAATAAAATTCCTCATCATAACTTTGTTACTACCAATTACATTCATCAATAATCTTTACTAATAGTTATACACCTCAATAATAATAGGTTTTGCCAGTAATTAAATTCCTCAACGTAACTTTGTTACTACCAATTAAAATCATCAGTAACATTTATTAATAGTTACACACATCATATACAAAATCATCAATCATCATTTCAAAACATAACTTTGTAATTAATATTTAAATTATTTTCAATCTTTCACTCAAAATCTTAAAATTTTAGGAATGCCAAAATTAGAGTTCCAAATGACTTCCCTAAATGACTTCATTAATATAAAATACTTTGAAGCAAATGCGCCTACCTTGGCTGACATCGATGACACCACATGTATACAAATGAGTTTCAGTCCTCGGACTCATTAACACACACAGGTATGAGGATAATAATCCGTTGCGTCATAATTGGCCGTCCACGTAGAATATCAGTAAACACAGTCTGGAAGTCACCACTCAGTTCTTGGTCCTTGTGCAAGGGTGCAGAGTCTCACGGCTGGCATGGAGTTGATCGTTGTGGTCAAGGAAACAGGCTCAAACTCTTAGCGTCAGTTCCAGATCATTGGGCAAGGGTGCAGAATCTCTCAGCTGGCATGGGGTTGATCCTTGTGGCTGAGGGAATAGGCTCAAATCCGTGTAATCTGGTAATCAACTATTTTATCATGCAAGGGTCAACAGCAACATGGTTTCACCCTTGCTTTTAGTTTCGACTCATTCTATATGTTTTCACGACAGTATATTTTCTTTCATATTACAAATGAATAATTATATCGCTAAAAATTTGTTAGTTCTTTCTGATGTTACAATTATAGATGCAATGATCTTGTTATAACCTTAATACATAATACCATATTTTCAAGTGCTACAATTTTTTACAACAGAAGATCGATAATAGATCGCTATATCATACACAATTGCTTATTTCTTATTATGTGAAAATGTGATGTAAACAAAGACGTATAGTTATTTTGAATATAGAAATATATGTTAAACATTCTATTCTTTTGTATGGTATTTTTCAAAACAGGAAGCGGGGCACAAAGCTTCATCACAAATTTTCCATGAATGGATAGAGATATTTTCTTATTCAGAAGAAATGTTTTCTTCCGTTATTCTCTCTATTAATTTCAAACGGAAGTTCAGATTATTAAGATTCCCTCCATTTTTTTTTTTGTAAAGAAGGAATGAATTCCAAACGGAAATATCTAAAAGGTGCCTGACAATTTTTTTATAATATTTTTTCTGTTATCATCGTTTTTCTTATATCCCATAATTTTCTGTTATCGTTTTTCCTATTTTGCCATAATTTTAAATAGATGCATCCATTCTGTCCACACCACCCATTGTATGGTTGCAATCCAGAACTGGTACGGTATTTTATAAGTTTTCCCATGTTTTGTTATATTTTGCATTTCTGTGGAATGGATCGTGCTTAAAATGGCAACAGATCTTTTATCATGCCACTTCATTATCAAAGTTTTCCCCCGTTGATAAGCAATCAGCTCACCCTTTTTCATTTTCTTATTTTTGATTGATTTGCAGTGCAATAGCGAATTAATAACAATTTTGGAACAACATCCAAAATTAATTTTTATAATATTTATATTGCAGCCGAAAAATTTTGTTGATGAATGAATATTCATGCTTAATTTATGACTTGCCAATTTTCATGGTTTTCATGCAGAAAACCAAATTTTTTGAAATATCAGAATTAAAAATTTAGTATTTTCTCGCAACCCACATATTGGATTTGAGTTCAATTGAATGCACTATTTAGACGCTATTGCACATACGTACATACACAAGTTTATAGTTAAATACACAATTTTACAAATCAGTTTTATTTTAATCATATTCTTTTTGTGTCTATGAAAATACACCCTTTTTTTTAACTGCAATTTTAAGATTGTATCGGTCATATCAATGTCCTAGTTAAATGCTGTAATAAAGAAATTCCGATAATTTGGTTGTTTAGAGAGCTTAGGTCAATTTTTGGTACTCGAAGACTAATTTGACCGGGACTTACTGCTTAATGTCGATACAGATGAATACAAACATTCATATAGAAAAGGGACTCGAACCTGCGAACTCCAGCACCGTAAGGTTCACCCGGAAAATTATGCTTTCATTAATTTGCTTCCGACCACTATCAAAAATCAATGAAATTTTAAGGAAACAACTACGGGGTCCGAAAATCCTCTCGCTGGGAAGTCGGCTACGCAAGAGAGGGGTACGAAATCAGGAGAAAATTCCTATCTCATGAGGATGATCAAAATTGTGGAGATAACCTCGAATGTGACGCTCTAAACGCCTTACACCTGATAATTTGGGTAGGTAGTTCATCGTGAGTTAAAAAAGAAAAGAAACACCTAAGAATTTCTCACCAATCCCTCCAACCCATTAATTTACAGATTAAAACAAGATGTTAGAAGACCGAGATGAAGAACTAAACAATATTTTGTTACACGAGGGTTAATTAGATAGACTGGAACCTAATTTTAAAGCCGATTACGAAAGGCGGGAATCATCCATGCCAGAAGTAGGATTCGGGACCGAAAGACAGAGCCCTACCATTCAGCCATTTCCCAGTATGAAGCACTGTACAACAAATAACTTTTCAAACTTGTATGGAAAGTAATAAAATAATAATTGAAAAGTTTGAAATGTAGCCAAATTGATAAAATAAAATATGTTTAGACATTTTAGTTATTAAAATCGTTATTTTAGTTATAAAAATTATTAAAAGACGATTAATTAAATTTAAATATACATAATTTAAATATACAGTACATGAATTAAATCCTGATTTAAATTAGGATTTAAATCACTTGATTTTTTAAAAAAATCATTGATTTAAATCAAAATTACTTATGTATATATTTTTACATTATGTTTCATTCAAATGTAATTTTATTAGCTATAATGGCTTTATCTAGATTGTAAAGTAAAAGATAAAGTAGGAGGGAACTTCTATCATTGCAATATCATATTTTATCTATCACTGTGATTAGTAAGAGTTTTGTTGACATAGGATAAAAAAAATCATGGTTTCATGTATTTAATATATAATTTATCATATGTAAATACTAATAGTGCAATGAAAACTTTATCATTAATCGTAATAATAATTTAATCATAATTTAAATTATTGCCTTTGAAATTTTTAACTTGTTAATGATTAAAAAAATAAAAATTCGCGAATCTCCCAGATTATGATCCTAGGGAAATTCATAAGCGCCCTGTTCCTGTGGCCTTACAACAGCCAGCTAGATATTCCACACCCTCCATTCTTGACCTTCCTTCTTGGAAACTGATGCAATTACCGAACATCTGACTTTTCGGGAAAGTCGATCTGCAACCCCCCCCGCCCCTCCAACTTACCAACGTCGCTCTATTCAGACCCCCATCCCGTGAATGCGTCAGAATCGGAGATGTACATGTAGGGGTCTTCATTCCCCAATTTCGGACAATTCGAGGTTGTAAATCAAGCACCTTTTATCGTTCCGAAAACGGGGGAAAAACTCCGTGCAGTGCTGGAAAAATAACCTGCGCCTGTTCAGGGGTACGTCACTGCCCGAATGAGACGGCTAAGGTCGGACGTAATATTTCGTCACTGCCCGGATGAGACAGTCAGGGCTCGACGTAATATTTCGTCACTGCCGTTGAAAGGGTTAAAGACTCTTCGGCCAAAATACGGCGAAAAGTTTGTGGGATTTTAACTAACCCGTTTTATTACAATTTATTTATTTTGTTCAAATGAACGCAACCGTAGAACTCTGAAAAGGGTACTGAAACAAAATCTCAAGTCCTCGTTGATTGAAATCACTGAGGAGTTCCAAAGTTCCTCAGGCGTTATTGCCAGTAGCAGGACTGTTCGTCGAGAGTTCAAAAACCTGGGATTCCATGGCCGTTCAGCCGCTCACAACCCAAACATCACTCGCTAGAATGCGAAGCGTTGATTGCAATGGTGCAAAGCTCACCGTCATTGGACTGTGGACATATGGAAAAACGTTCTTTGGAGTGATGAGTCCCACTTTACAATCTGACAGTACGATGGACGCATCTGGGTTTGGCGGATGCCCGGCGAGAACTTACGTGACTGCCTTGTGCCAACTGTTAAGTTTCGTGGTGGCAACATCATGGTGTGGGGGTGTTTTTCATGGTTTGGCCTGGGTTCCTTAGTTTCTATGGCTGGAACCATGAATTCTGAGATGTATATGGACATTCTGAATAATGCTGCTCTCCCAACTCTATGGCAATATTTCGAGGAAGGGAACAGCTTTTTCAGACGCACCGCCCTTGGCGACAAGTTGGCGCCAAAAGTTTTTGTCGCCAATGGAGTTTCCGCAGAGATGTTAGGCTTAAAGTGCGAAATGTAAACAAAATATGAAACAGATGTAGTAAACGTATTAAATTGGAAAACACTTACTGCTGGCTTTATTAAACTCGTAGGCGCACACGGGATCTTAAACACATAAATTCAAAAAATAAAAGCTTAAAAATAAGATATTTGTTAGGTGGGGGGCGGCAGCTCCCCCCACCCCGCTAAGAACCTCCCCGCTAAAAATAGTCAGTACAATGCAACTAATAACTCATTTAAATAAACATAAAATGCACCTTGGTTAAATATATATTTCTTCATTAAACATAAATTTCAGCACAAATTCAATTGAAAAAATTAAGTGTTCACAATAAAATATAAAAAGGATCTATTTGCATTATATCTATTTTAGACACTAAAATCCCCTGGTATTTCTCAACAACACTAAATACTACAGGCATAATAAATAACAAAAATAAATTGAAAATAAGAACAAAAACTAATTGAAATATACAACCAGAATAATTTGTATCCATGGTGCTTCCAAGTTCACAGTTAAATGCCGTATTCAAACTTAGAACGCAAAATTCAAAAACTGTTGCCGCAACATAGTATTACTACACTAAATAACATAACCATTCACGGCGCCTATAAATGACGTAAAACACAAAACCCAATTGGGCAACAACAAAATCCTAAAAGCAACAAAAACACAAATTGACAACACCAGAATAAAAACCGGCATCCCTAAAAAAACCTGCCAAACAACCAACAGATTTGGCTAAAAAATACCCCTTGGCGTTTGTTACGTATACTACATCTCTACCCCGCCGCATTTTAAATCAAGTACAACGTTTTCAAAAACTGAAACGTAAAAACGCATAACACAACCAACATATAAATCCATCAAACCACATCTAAACTAACATTTAATTTCAAATAAACCGCAAAAAACCTCATTTAGCCTCCGACTTTATATCCCTAACAGCCCCAACAGTACGCATCTCTCACAAATATCTACACCTAATAGTAACGAAAATACGTCATTAATATTTCGCAACATGGCCGCCATATTATATTACGTAAAGAAACGCAAACGACTAGCAATTCAAACTGGGTTGCCGCAAAATAACAAAATCTCCCCAAAATCGCATGGTTACCACGCCATACACAAAATCGCCAAGCTTGGCAGGGCGGTGTGTCTGAAAAAGCTGTACCCCATATTGACCGTCCTCATTGCCAGCACTCACTTCAGCTGTGATGGACGCCTGGAAGTCAAATCCCATGGACAACTATGAAAAACCGGTGGAAAGTCTCCCCAGACGTGTGCAGGCTGTCATCGATGAAAAAGGAGGACCAACATAATATATGCCTGAAGACTGGCCGATTCCGTACCACTGAGCGTCCGGATACTTTTGGCTAGATAGTGTATTTTTAGGGTCTGCGAGCTTCAGAAGGCGGATGTCCTGATTAGAGCTTTTGTTCAACGCATTCTGGACCTGCCTGGTGATAGCCCCAACTCATATACACAAGCTGCAATCAGAGATGGTGGTCTTGGTGTCCTGTGTTTGCGGATGCTGGTTCCTGCTCTTCGTCCTGGTCGGTTGGGAGCCCGTCAGTTAGCCCTCTCTCCTAAAGCTGCAACGTCCGTTCCTGGAGTCTTCCTCTAGAATATCATTGCTAAGTTGGGGCCCATGGCGACAACATCTTGCCCGGATACGACAATGAGGGAGTCTTTGCATTCTATCGTTGATGGCGAGGGCCTCCTCGACTCGTCTTAAGTTCCATCGCAACATTCGTGGGTTGGTTCTCCTAGCCTGTTCTCATCCGGAAAGGACTTTATCAACTGTTCGAATTTAAGAATCAATGCAATGCCAACACGTTCTCGTCTGTCCCGTGGCCGTGCCGAGCTTGACCGCGTCTGTCGAGCTGCATGTAACCGTATTGAAGACCTGGCCCATCTGCTACAGTCCTGTTCCAGAACGCATTCGAAGCGAATCGCCAGACAACGCAGTGGTGAATTGCATCTCGCGTGGCCTTCAATATCTTGGTTATGAGGTCCACTACGAGCCGGTCTATGAGACAGATTGAGGTAAATGTAAACCCGACTTCATTGCTGTTAAAGATGATCTTGCCTATATCATAGACGCTCGACTATAGATAGGTTGTCGACTATAGATCCTTAAGGCGTGCCCACCAGAATAAGCTCAACTATTACCGTTCTCTCCAGTTGAATGTTGCTGAGAAGATAAACGTTGAGGAAGTTGAGACCCTTGCAGTCACCTTCAGCTGGCGGAGCGTGTGGTCTTCAACCAGCACCAAAGCATTACTTGACGCCAGCCTGATTCAAAGGAGTAATCTGAAGGTCCTCTCCCCCTATGTGCTCATCGGGCGGTCTTGCGTGTTTCCAGGTGTTTAATAGCTCTTGCATCCGTTCCAGCGGCTCTCCTTGAGGGGGCCGGAGGTGAGGCTGTGACGTCCTTCAATTATCCTGTTCATGTGGTCCGAAAATAAATGCGAGTGTGCTGCACTGAATTCCTTTCTCCAGTGAACTTCTGTCGCATCGTTCTTTAATAAGTACAATTAACCAATTTATCTTCATTTTATCTTTCTTATAGGGTGCGTGACAGTTTGTGATATTGCGTAATTTGCCAGGGGATAAGCGATTAGTAGCCGATTGCCTTGTCATCGAGCTCTTTCCTAAGCGAGTACCCTAGGTAGTTCCTTTGTTCACAACTGTAAATGGTCGAGTAACTGCCTTCACGTGGAGCACCTGTGAGTACCTCCTCCAATCGCCTTCGGGCTTGAGCGGCAGGGCGAAACCAAAGTTACAGGCCTACCAGGCGAGCATTCCGCCTTGTGTCAGTTCCGAGATTGACCTAAAGCGCTGCAGTTTTTTCCACGGTGACCTTGCTTAGTTTTCTCCCTAGTGTGGACATCAGTGTACGATACCGCCCTGTTCTACCTGGTGTAGGAGCACGTTTTGACACTGCTCTGTCCACTAATCTTTGCTTCCCTTTTTAGTTAATTGTTTGGTCACCCTTAGGGTTTGTTAGGTGTTATTTTCTGTTAGGACCGTTAATTCATTTTCATCTTTTTTTTTATAAATTTTACACAAGTTTTTTCTTTTTTAAAGTAAAATTTTACGTTTAAATTTTGGTTAATTTTGAGCCCTGTAGTGATTACACACCGAAGCCTCGTTTGTCTTTAGTTTCGTTTTGATATATTTCTATTTTATTAGTTCTCCTTGGAGTGTATTAACTTTTGGTGCGCACGAGTGCCGCTTTAGTTGCTGTCTATTTTTAGTTCTCTCAGTTTTTTTGTACTGTCCCCGTACATTGGAGCCGTAAAGGCTCTCTAGTTTCTTTTTAATTTCTCATTGAGGTTGTATTTGGTTGTATTAGTTAGTCATGGAGGAAGACACTCCGCCACTGGATATGAATAAAATCAGAACTAACCCCATTCATAAAGTCATTTACAATTACAAGGCTGAAATAGAAAAAACATTAATCACCGCTAAAGCAAACGTAACTAATTCCACATTCATTAGGGAGAGGGTAGATAAACTAATAGAAATCATTACTGGAGTCCTGATTACAAATAGTGAACTTAAGGCTGAGGCCGCGGAGGCTTATCGCGTTATTGAAAATACCAGAACCCCCAACACTAACAAACAGTCTTATGCCGGAGCATTAAGCTCTGGTCTTCATGTTAAAATTCCAGTCCCATATTGCCATAAAGAAGAACATGTAGTAATAGTCAGCAAAGACTCCAATAGCTCAAATGCAGACAAAGTTAAAGATCTCATAGTTAATAACCTCAATCCTAAATCACTTAAAGTCGGCATTAAAAGAACAAGGGAAACAAGAAATGGTGATTTTGTTTTACAAGTTAATTCAGCTGGGGACTTGGAAACACTTAAACATGCAATAGTCAATAACTCTAACCTAAAAAATAATGTTAACTGCAGAAGCCCGAAGAAAGTTGACCCCCAGGTCATTATTTTTGATGTCAATAATGACATCACGGAGCAAGAGGTTACCATTGCTGTGTCGTCACAGAATGGTGTGGATAATGTTGCGGTAATACACAGGGGGCCTTTAAGGGTAAAAGGGGATCAAACCATATCTTAGCTTTGGACGGGGTCTCTTTTCAAAAATTTTCTAAATTAGACAGAATACACATCAACTGGGAACGTTACACCTTTAAGGAGTACCTCAAACCCCGTCAGTGTTATAAGTGCCTGAAATATGGCCACACTTCTAAGTTCTGTAGAGCCGAGACCGCGACATGTTATAACTGCGGGGAATCGGGGCACGAGGGAAACGGGTGTAACAAAAAAATGAATCTTGCCATAATTTCATTCTTTTCAATAATAATACCAAAGACAAACAAAATCATGTAAAAACTAACCATAGGGCGAACTTTAGGGGGTGCGACGCTTTTCAGAAAGAACTTAATAGGTTGAGGAACTTTATCAATTATGGATAGTGCCTCCCTTTCTTGTCGTCAGGTGAACATAGGTAAAAGTAGGTTCGCCTGCAGTCAGCTTAGGGCTGACATTTGCGTCACCCCCATTTCGTTTGCCTTTGTTCAGGAACCATACACTTTAAATAATTATGTTTGCTTTGGTTCTTCTCTGAATATTGTTTCCAGTTCTTTAAATCCGAAGTCTTGTATTGTAGTCAATAATAATTTACCTTTTACCGTTGTTTTTTTGTGATTCTTTTGTTAATGCTATTTTTGTTAATCAGATCAATATTTTATTTATTAATACTTACATTCCTCCCGGCAATGATGAACTGTTTGATGAAATTCTGCGCAATATTACTGGTATTATTAACTTAAAACAATTGGAAAACATAGCCCTGCTTGGTGATTTTAATTCTAAGCATTCCATTTGGGGGAGCCAGATCATTGACAATAGAGGTATTATTCTTTTGGATTTTATTAACCAGTTTTCTTTTAATCTCCATAATCCTAGCAACGGCGCCCCGACTTTTGTTTCCTCCAGAGGTAGAAGCTGGATTGATTTAACTATTACAAATTTCAATAGCAATACAGTTATTACCGATTGGTTAGTGTCAGACCAAATTAATGGTTCTGAACATCAAAACATAAACTTCAATATAAGCACCACTTCTCTAACTGCCTCTTATCCTAAATTTGTTAAATATAATTTGAACAATAGAAACTGGCTTAACATCAAATGTAATCTTTTTAATAATTTTTATGATTTTCCTCACACTGATCTCAACAATATGGTTCAGTCTATTCAGTCTTCTGTTTTTAGTTCTTTCCCTGGTAACTTTGGCGCTGTTCCTCTTACTAGAAAATCCCTCCACAGGGTCCCTTGGTGGACCTTAGATCTATCTATTGCTAGAAAGCGTGTTAGAGCGTTTCGAAGAAAGTTTCAGCGTTCCACTAATAGTGATATTGAGAGATCTGCCAACAGGGCTTGTTGGGTCCGTGCCCACGCCAAATACAAGAGGTTGGTTATGTCTGCCAAGAGGAAATCCTGGAGGGAGTTTTTGAGCAATATTTCTGAAGAAACCCCGTTCTGTAATTTCAAATCCCTTATTAGTGAAGTTTCAGTTTCTGCTTTCTGTAGAAAGTTTGATTCAGTTGACAGCTTTTTTGTTAAAGACAATATCGATAGCCTTATTTCTTTTCATTTTCCCTACAATAATGTCAATACTCTCACACATAATCATGGTTGGTACAATAACATTGAGCAGTTTGATCCTGTTTCTTTTTCTGAACTTAAATACACCCTCAGCACTTTCAAAACAAAAAAGGCTCCTGGCCCCGATGGGATCTGTCTGGACGTAATTTTAGAGATTTTCGCTATTAACCCGTTTTTATTTATTGACCTTTTTAATAACTGTCTCAACCAGGGTTTGTTCCCTGAGGAATGGAAAACAGCTAGGCTTATTTTTCTGCCAGAGGCAGACCGTGATCCACAAAATTTTAGTTCTTATCGTCCTCTTTGTTTGCTGCCCATTTTGGGTAAGGTTTTTGAAAAAATTAATTGCCAATAGATTACAGGAGTTCATCAATAGAAACAATATCATCAGTAACTTTCAGTTTGGTTTTGTTAGGGGCAGGAGCACTCTCGATGCACTTTCTTTTGTTGTCAGTAAAGTCAAGGAGCTCAGATTCAATAACCATGTTGCTTTAATTTCTTTTGACATTAAAAACGCTTTCAATTCTGTTTGCTGGGACGACATTCTGAAAAAATTAATAGATATTAAGGCTCCTCCATATTTGGTTAACATTTATTTTAGTTATTTTTCAAATAGATTTGTTTCTTATTCCAACCAGTTTTTAAGCATTAAAAAACAATACGACTTAGGTGTACCTCAAGGTGCTATTTCTTCTCCCCTGCTTTGGAACCTTATTGTTAATGACATTTTTGATATTGCTCTTCCTGATAAAACTTTTTTAATTGCGTATGCCGATGATATTCTTTTGATTTCTGCAGACACTTCTTTCCCCGGTCTTGAAAATAAATGTAATAGTGTTACCCAGTCCCTAGTGGACTGGAGTTCTAAATTCAGCCTTAAGTTTGATCACAAGAAAACTAATTTGCTTTATTTTATCAAAAAGGGGTGTAAGCCGGGGAAAAACCCAATTATAAAATTTGAAGGGGAAAAAATTAAAGTTGTTAATAGTTTTAAATAACTCGGCCTAATTTTGGACAATAACCTCACTTGGAATGAACACTTCAAATACATTCATAACAAAACAAACTATTTTTAATAAACTTATCCGTATTTCAAAAGCTACTTGGGGGGTTGGTACTGCCGTTATTAAAGTCATTTATAAAATAGTAATAGAAAAAATAATCTTGTATGGTGCCCCAATCTGGTGGAATAACAACGTTAGAACTGTCAACTCCTTGAACAAAATTTTCAGATCTGCCTTATTAACAATCACTAAAGCTTATAGAACTTCCTCTACCGCCTCTTTAGGTGTGATTGCTGGTATTCCCCCTATTGATTTGACCGCCTCCCTTGAGTCTGCTCTGTTTCAGTTGAAATGCAATAATCCCTTTGATATATTTGGCTTAACTTTACACCCCGAGGACATTGAGAAACCTAATCGTTGTTTCATTTAATGATATTTTTTCTTATACAACTTTCAATCCTCTTTCTCCCGGTAACTTTCAGTTTTTTATTTATACAGATGGCTCAAGGATGAACAATAGTTGGTTCTGGTTTTGTTGTCTTTAATTCTGCTAATAATATCCACACTGGTTCTTTCCGTATCAACGATGAGGCTTCGGTTTTTCAGGCCGAGCTTTATGCTATTTACAAAACAATAGAATGGGCTTTTATTAATGAGGTGTCATCTTTCTGTTTAATTTCTGATTCCCGCTCGGCTTTGGAGGCTCTGTGCCTCTATCCTAATTACAATTCATTAATAATCAAAATTCGTTCTTTTATTTTCCATTTTACTTCTTCCAATTTGGTTTTTAAGTTATGTTGGACTAGGGCTCACGTTGGGACTGCTGGCAATGAAGCTGCCGACGCGGCAGCCAAGTCAGCTGGGGAGCTAGCTATCGTCGACGGTAGGGTTGGCACTTCCCCCGGTAGATGTCGGCGCCGCCTTTTGAGGCATATGTGGATAGCATGGCAAGCGCGTTGGGAGTCTTTGGATGTCAGTGGTCACACGCGTTCTCTGGTCCCCAGCGTTTCAGTTTTCAGGAATTATTCTGGTCACTTTTTGAGTCAATTTATAACCGGTCATGGCAAATTTCCGTCCTATTATCACCGTTTCCTCAATAAATTTCCTGCTTGCGTTTGTGGTGAGGCTTGTGCCGATCCCATTCATTATGTTTATAATTGTCCATACTTTAATGACCTCCGCCGTAGCTTGTTTCCTCATAATTTTTCCGAAATTCATCCATCCCGTCTGTTCCTCAATCCCGTTTCTCGTCAGAACATATCCAAATTTATTCATCAACTCAATATTCTGGAAGAGGTAATATTTCATTATTAACTGCTTTTTTCATCTCATTCTTTTTGCCCTCGTCATTTGCATCAGTTTTGTTTTTTGTTAGCATTTTGTACTGTACCCGTACTTTTGAGCTGACAATGGCTCTCCTTGGTTTTTCTCTTTTTTGTTCTCCTTGGAGTGTTTTTTTAAGTTTGGAGTCGTTTGACTCTCCTTGGTTTTTGTTGTTTGGTTGAGTAAGACAGGGGTCTCTCATCTTTTGAACATTTCTTTGGTTTCGTCTTTTACACATTGGTGTGCTGCTCTTCAGTTGTGGTTTTGTTGTGTTTTTTGCCCATCGTCATGTTAACGTGTTCTAGTTTATCTCATCGTAACTTTTCTAACTCCCTGCAAGTAATCTTTTTTCACCGTGGTTCTCCTTAGCTGTGCTTCATCGTTTTGTTTTGTTGCGGTCGGGTCGGCTGCACGCCTTAGTTGTTACTAAGAGTTTTAGTATTTTGTCTTTTGTTGTCACACGGTTCGAACTGGGGTCCGTTAATTTTCGTTTTTATGGGGCGATGCCAGCTCTCAGGCAGGCCGGGGCTCCTAACATTAATATGTTATCTTTCTTATAGTATGTCTTGTTTTCGGTGTGTGACATCAGCCGTTGCACGACTAAGTAACTCAAATTAATGATCAAATAAAATTGATTTAATACCCATTAGCTCATGACACGAGTAACTATGACACTCTTAAGAGTCTGGTTCAAGGGTTCGTGATGCGTAATATAGCGGCTCCATTTTATGCAAGAGGTATGGACTGCCCTAGCCTCTAAATTACAAAGACAACCAAGTGCCTCTTCGTGGCACCAACCGTAAGTTTGTTGTCTGAAAGAGATACCGGGGTTTCCATTTTTTATGGGAATACTCGGGCTAGGTTGACAACCTAAGACCTTGATTCTGACCCTGGGCGTGAGTAAACATGTCTTTCACCACGAGTAAACGGCGGGAGTATATATGACTATCTTATAGTAGACTTATAGTCTGGAGTATATAGGCGGGAGTAACTATGACTCTCTTAAGGAGTCATAGTTGCTGGGGTTGGATGCGTAATACAGGTCCTCGTTTAGTCGCTGACGTACGAGGAACATTAGCCTCTCCAACTCAAGTAGTGCATAGGCCTCCTAGTGGTCCCGTCGGTAATTGACTGAGGGCTAGTCCCTCAGTCAAGCTGAACTATGCACGGCGCAAATGGGCCTTGGGGGTTGCCAGCCCCCTCGGTCCGTATTTAGCTTGGCTCTAGAATTATAAACGAAAGTGGTAGAGCCCGCCGCACTAGGCGGGCTCCCCAAGCTCTCAGCGCCGAGCCCAGCGCTCGGACGGGGTCGACCGACCCTAGCCCGTCACCATTCGATTGCAGCACTTGCCTGCGATCCTTTACCACCAAGCGTGGTCTAGGGGTGCATATTAGATCTAAGCACCCCGAGGTCGCCAATGCCGAAATTAATTTAGACCGGCAAAAAGCTAGATGGACTGACGAGGAGGTTCGTATACTCGCGGTCGATGAGGCACGCCTGGTCAAAGAAGGAGTCCGATTTCTCAATCAGGAGCTCCTAGCCCTCCACCCAGAGAGAACCCTTGAGGCTATCAAGGGTAAGAGGCGATTAGCCTCTTACAAGCGTCTGGTGGAGGAGCTGGGACGGACGATGACTCCAGACCAGGATAGCCAGTCGGTGGATGCTGAAGCACAATCTAACGTCGGCGAAGACGCCGCCGACGAGCATCCACGACTTGGCACCTCATCTGACTACTCTGAGTCAGTCCCGGCGACCTCGAATATTACACATGGCCTTGGGGAGGTGGAGAGTCGGTTGGAAGAATTCTTAAAAATTCTTCCTACTTCAGCCGGCTCTTTCTCGGAGGTTGACGAGGTCATCGCCTCTCTAACTAGTTCATCACGGGAAGCTGTGCTTGCCCGTGTAGAGGCGATCCTGCGGAAGATCTTCCCACCGCAGGCTAGGTCTCATTGGGGTAACGCCCGGCCTAGGACTAGGGTAATCAATTCCGTCACCTCGCGGAGAAAGAATAGGCGTAGGGAGTATGCGAGGGTGCAGAGTCTCTACAAAAAGTGTAGGGCTCGTGCGATCAGAAGCACCCTCTCTGGTGACAAGGGAGACTTTAAGGTCACCAGAGATTTCGCCGAAGATTTTTGGCGAACGCTGCTCACCCGGCCTATTCAACCACTCCCCGAATTTCCGCCTGCGGCTTGCGAGAATAAAGGGCCCCATATCGAGTTGTTAGAAATATGGGGTCCTGTCCTTTGGGACGAAATAGAGGGGTGTCTGCCCAGGAACACCTCTGCCGCAGGTCCGGACGAAGTCACACCTAGAATGATTCGTGGGTTGCCCTGGGAATTTCTTACGAAAATTTGCAACCTCATTCTATGGTGTGGCGAGCTGCCTGGAAGCATGACGTCAGCCAGGACTGTGTTTATTCCGAAGAAACCATGTCCTACCAGTCCTGGGGAACTGAGACCGATTACCATTAGTAACTGTCTCGCAAGGACTATTACGAAGATAATTAGCCGGAGGGTCCAGTCCGTCATCAAGTTGGACCCTCGTCAGAGGGGCTTTCTGCCGCTAGACGGATGCCTAGAGAACACGACGGTCTTGGACCTTGTCCTTTCGGGGAGGAGGTCCGAGATGCGGTCGGTTTTCGTGGCGTCTGTCGACATACAGAAAGCCTTTGACTCGATTGACCATCGAGCTATCCTGAAGGTGCTGGAGAATTTTCATCTTCCATTATTTCTTATTTATTTCATATCATCACTGTACTCGCGGGCGAGTACAGTACTCCAGTTCTCGGACGGATGCTCGGACCCCATAATGCCGTCTATGGGGGTCAGGCAGGGGGATCCACTCAGCCCCCTGCTATTCAATATGGCAATCGACGTGCTTTTAAGGTCCTTGCCCGATCATATCGGAGTTCCCGTGGGGGGTAAGCTTATTAACGCTGCCGCCTATGCTGACGACCTGTTGTTGTTTGCGGAGACAAAACAGGGGCTCCAGGTACTGCTCGAAAAGGCATGTGCTGCTCTCAAGGCCCTTGGCCTCCAGGTTAACTACCTGAAGTCGTTTACCATTTCGATGGTCCCCTCGGGAAGGGAGAAGAAAATGAAGGTGATTGAGGTGCCCTTTTACATATCTAATGTACCTCTCCGGTCGTTAAGACTCGGAGAGGAGTTCAACTATTTGGGCATCTCTTTCACCCCCGAGGGGCGGGCCAAGGTGTCAGTTGTTGAGCAGCTTGATATGGACTTGCAGGTCCTGTCAAAGGCTCCGTACAAGCCTCAACAGAGGCTGTATGCCCTCCGGAGTCACCTGCTGCCAGGTATCCATCATAAGTTAGTACTCGGGCGCACCAATATTGGGCACCTGAGGAGGGCGGATATCCTGGTTCGCAGGTACGTCAGAAAGTGGCTGGACCTGCCACACGACGTGCCTATCGCATTCATCCACGCCGCTGTGAGAGACGGTGGTTTGGGAGTTGACTCTTTGAGGTGGGCGATGCCCCGCCTCAGACTTGCGCGCCTGGAGACTTTTATTAAGTCCTTCGGCCTGGAGGACTCTGCTGGCGGAGCCGCCAGGTCTTTTATTGATTTACAAATCTCCAGGCTGCGGTCCCAAGTCTCTTACAATAATGAGCAACTCCTCACCTCCTCCAGTGTTGCGAGGATGTGGGCCTCGCGCCTATACGAGGCCGTGGACGGCTCAGCCCTACGACATGCGTCGAGAGTCGTCCAGCAAAACCTATGGGTAAGCGATGGCACGTCTATGTTGACGGGTAGGAAATATATTCAGTGTATTAAGGCCCGCATCAATGCGCTTCCTACCCGAAGTAGAACCTCACGGGGGCGCCCACACTTAGAGAGAAGTTGTCGGGCCGGGTGCTCTGCCGTTGAGACGCCGAACCATGTAGCGCAGATCTGCTACAGGACCCATGCGGCTAGGGTTAAAAGACACAATAAGATCGTGTCTTATGTCGAGCGCGCCCTAGTCCAGCGTGGGTTCGAAGCCACGCTCGAGCCGATATATAGGCTCAGCTCGGGGGTGCTCAAGCCAGATATCGTTGCGACTAAGTCTGGGCAAGCGTTCATATTGGATGCCCAGATTGTGGGGGACAGTGTGGACCTGCGGGAGGCACATATCTCGAAACGAGATAAATATAGTGCTAATGACCTCCTGCAGGCGGTGAAGTCCTTCACGGATGCCTCGGAGGTCCAAGTGACCTCCATTACGTTGAACTGGAGAGGCATCTGGTCGCGACATTCGGCTGAGTCGCTTCAACGGTTCGGAATGCTTGGTGGTAGAGATTTTAAGATCATTGCGGTGCGGGTCCTGGAATCGACTGTTGACGGGTTCGGTCGGTTCGGCAAGATGACGACCCTCGAAAGAGGGGCGATGGCCCGGACGGGCGTTGGATGAGGCGCTGATGGGCCTTTTAGGCCAGGTTTCGGGTGAGCCCTCCCCATAATGAGGTGCCAATGCTTGTGAAGTTGTCCTTCCCCTTGGTTTTTATGTTTTGTTTTACTGTTTTTCTTCTCTATCTTTTATATGTTGTCAAACTTCACATGGAAAAAAAAAAAAAAAAAAAAAAAAAAAAAAAATAGACTTATAGTCTGCATTATGGCGGGAGTAACTATGACTCTCTTAGGAGTCATAGTTGCTGGGGTTGGATGCGTAATACAGGTCCTCGTTTAGTCGCTGACGTACGAGGAACATTAGCCTCTCCAACTCAAGTAGTGCATAGGCCTCCTAGTGGTCCCGTCGGTAATTGGCTGAGGGCTAGTCCCTCAGTCAAGCTGAACTATGCACGGCGCAAATGGGCCTTGGGGGTTGCCAGCCCCCTCGGTCCGTATTAGCTTGGCTCTAATATTATAAATGAAAGTGGTAGAGCCCGCCGCAATAGGCGGGCTCCCCAAGCTCTCAGCGCCGAGCCCAGCGCTCGGACGGGGTCGACCGACCCTAGCCCGTCACCATTCGATTGCAGGACTTGCCTGCGATCCTTTACCACCAAGCGTGGTCTAGGGGTGCATATTAGATCTAAGCACCCCGAGGTCGCCAATGCCGAAATTGATTTAGACCGGCAAAAAGCTAGATGGACTGACGAGGAGGTTCGTATACTCGCAGTCGATGAGGCACGCCTGGTCAAAGAAGGAGTCCGTTTTGTTAATCAGGAGCTCCTAGCCCTCCACCCAGAGAGAACCCTTGAGGCAATCAAGGGCAAGAGGCGATTAGCCTCTTACAAGCGTCTGGTGGAGGAGCTGGGACGGACGGGGACTCCGGACCAGGATAGCCAGTCGGTGGATGCTGGAGTACAATCTAACGTCGGCGAAGACGCCGCCGACGAGCATCCACGACCTGGCACCTCATCTGACTACTCTGAGTCAGTCCCGGCGACCTCGAATATTACACATGGCCTTGGGGAGGTGGAGAGTCGGTTGGAAGAATTCTTAAAAATTCTTCCTACTTCAGCCGGCTCTTTCTCGGAGGTGGACGAGGTCATCGCCTCTTTAACTAGTTCATCACGGGAAGCTGTGCTTGCCCGTGTGGAGGCGATCCTGCGGAAGATCTTCCCACCGCAGGCTAGGTCTCATTGGGGTAATGCCCGGCCTAGGACTAGGGTAATCAATTCCGTCACCTCGCGGAGAAAGAATAGGCGTAGGGAGTATGCGAGGGTGCAGAGTCTCTACAAAAAGTGTAGAGCTCGTGCGATCAGAAGCACCCTCTCTGGTGACAAGGGAGACTTTAAGGTCACCAGAGATTTCGCCGAAGATTTTTGGCGAACGCTGCTCACCCGGCCTATTCAACCACTCCCCGAATTTCCGCCTGCGGCTTGCGAGAATAAAGGGCCCCATATCGAGTTGTTAGAAATATGGGGTCCTGTCCTTTGGGACGAAATAGAGGGGTGTCTGCCCAGGAACACCTCTGCCGCAGGTCCGGACGAAGTCACACCTAGAATGATTCGAGGGTTGCCCTGGGAATTTCTTACGAAAATTTGCAACCTCATTCTATGGTGTGGCGAGCTGCCTGGAAGCATGACGTCAGCCAGGACTGTGTTTATTCCGAAGAAACCATGTCCTACCAGTCCTGGGGAGCTGAGACCGATTACCATTAGTAACTGTCTCGCAAGGACCATTACGAAGATAATTAGCCGGAGGGTCCAGTCCGTCATCAAGTTGGACCCTCGTCAGAGGGGCTTTCTGCCGCTAGACGGATGCCTAGAGAACACGACGGTCTTGGACCTTGTCCTTTCGGGGAGGAGGTCCGAGATGCGGTCGGTTTTCGTGGCGTCTGTCGACATACAGAAAGCCTTTGACTCGATTGACCATCGAGCTATCCTGAAGGTGCTGGAGAATTTTCATCTTCCTGCATTTCTTATTTATTTCATCTCATCACTGTACTCGCGGGCGAGTACAGTACTCCAGTTCTCGGATGGATGCTCGGACCCCATAATGCCGTCTATGGGGGTCAGGCAGGGGGATCCACTCAGCCCCCTGCTATTCAATATGGCAATCGACGTGCTTTTAAGGTCCTTGCCCGATCATATCGGAGTTCCCGTGGGGGGTAAGCTTATTAACGCTGCCGCCTATGCCGACGACCTGTTGTTGTTTGCGGAGACAAAGCAGGGGCTCCAGGCACTGCTCGAAAAGGCATGTGCTGCTCTCAAGGCCCTTGGCCTCCAGGTTAACTACCTGAAGTCTTTTACCATCTCGATGGTCCCCTCGGGAAGGGATAAGAAGATGAAGGTGATTGAGGTGCCCTTTTACATATCTAATGTTCCTCTCCGGTCGTTAAGACTTGGAGAGGAGTTCACCTATTTGGGCATCTCTTTCACCCCCGAGGGGCGGGCCAAGGTGTCAGTTGTTGAGCAGCTTGATATGGACTTGCAGGTCCTGTCAAAGGCTCCGTACAAGCCTCAACAGAGGCTGTATGCCCTCCGGAGTCACCTGCTGCCAGGTATCCATCATAAGTTAGTACTCGGGCGCACCAATATTGGGCACCTGAGGAGGGCGGATATCCTGGTTCGCAGGTACGTCAGAAAGTGGCTGGACCTGCCACACGACGTGCCAATCGCATTCATCCACGCCGCTGTGAGAGATGGTGGTTTGGGGGTTGACTCTTTGAGGTGGGCGATGCCCCGCCTCAGACTTGCGCGCCTGGAGACTTTTATTAAGTCCTTTGGCCTGGAGGACTCTGCTGGCGGAGCCGCCAGGTCTTTTATCGATTTACAGATCTCCAGGCTGCGGTCCCAAGTCTCTTATAATAATGAGCAACTCCTCACCTCCTCCAGTGTTGCGAGGATGTGGGCCTCGCGCCTATACGAGGCCGTGGACGGCTCAGCCCTCCGACATGCGTCGAGAGTCGTCCAGCAAAACCTATGGGTTAGCGATGGCACGTCTATGTTGACGGGTAGGAAATATATTCAGTGTATTAAGGCCCGCATCAATGCGCTTCCTACCCGAAGTAGAACCTCACGGGGGCGCCCACACTTAGAGAGAAGTTGTCGGGCCGGGTGCTCTGCCGTTGAGACGCCGAACCATGTAGCGCAGATCTGCTACAGGACCCATGCGGCTAGGGTTAAAAGACACAATAAGATCGTGTCTTATGTCGAGCGCGCCCTAGTCCAGCGTGGGTTCGAAGCCACGCTCGAGCCGATATATAGGCTCAGCTCGGGGGTGCTCAAGCCAGATATCGTTGCGACTAAGTCTGGGCAAGCGTTCATATTGGATGCCCAGATTGTGGGGGACAGTGTGGACCTGCGGGAGGCACATATCTCGAAGAGAGATAAATATAGTGCTAATGACCTCCTGCAGGCGGTGAAGTCCTTCACGGATGCCTCGGAGGTCCAAGTGACCTCCATTACGTTGAACTGGAGAGGCATCTGGTCGCGACATTCGGCTGAGACGCTTCAACGGTTCGGAATGCTTGGTGGTAGAGATTTTAAGATCATTGCGGTGCGGGTCCTGGAATCGACTGTTGACGGGTTCGGTCGGTTCGGCAAAATGACGACCCTCGAAAGAGGGGCGATGGCCCGGACGGGCGTTGGATGAGGCGCTGATGGGCCTTTTAGGCCAGGTTTCGGGTGAGCCCTCCCCATAATGAGGTGCCAATGCTTGTGAAGTTGTCCTTCCCCTTGGTTTTTATTGTTTTGTTTACTGTTTCTTCTCTTTCTTTTATATGTTGTCAAACTTCACATGGAAAAAAAAAAAAAAAAAAAAAAATAGACTTATAGTCTGCATTATGGTCACTGCATATTCGGCTGACCATAATGCAGACTATTTGGCTGGAGTGATCAGCGAGGCGTTATTCTTTCTGTGCTCATTTTGCTTAGGCTTGTGACCACATTGATTGGGTTTGTCTCTCTGGTAAGTCAAGTGCGAACCTCCACGTGGTTCCAGCTGGATAGCTAGCAGAGTTTCTGCTAGTGAACTAGTACGCACCTCTGGCGTCGACCGCTCCTGGTAAGAGTTTCTCTATCTCGAGTGGTCAGTCACCGTAAGTCGGCGGTGTTATTCTTTGTACTAACCCGTTCGTTTGTGACCTGTTCTTTTTCCCTGTTGCCTCCGCTTCAGGATGGTGGCTTTTAGGTGCCACTTTTGCAGCCGTGAGTTTACCACCAAGACTGGACTGGGAGTCCACACCAGACGTGCCCATCCAGAGGACGCGAATGCAGCGATTGAAGTTCCAAGTTCTAAGAGGAGATGGACTCGGGAAGAGGATGCGATGTTGGCTGCTGCGGAAGTTGAGTTGGTAAGACGTGGGTCGAAGAATATCAACGCGGACCTGCATGAGCGTTTTCCCGGTCGTACTTTGGAATCCATTAAGTCCCGGAGGAAAAGACGTGAGTATATCGAGTTGAGGAAGAAACTGTTAGATGAGTATACCCTCCCTCCGTCTTTTGCAGGTCCCTCGGCTTCGGCCTATTCGGCTTCGACCTCCACTGCTGCTTGTGTTCCAACCACTTCGAGCGCCGTTTCTATTGATGACCAACCCTTGTCGCCGGAAGTTGAGAGATCCTTGATTGGGTCTCTCCTCCAAGACGAGGAAGATAGCGTCGATGCCGCCCATTCCCCCGATGTCCTGCCGGCGCCTGTTGCTGATGATGGTTTGTCCACCACGAGGGTGCCTGCTGCTGTCTCCCCGTCCTCTGTGATGATGCCTTGCGAACGGAATGAAGTGCCCGGCGCTGCTTCCGGTTCTGCCCACGACGTTGATGATCCTGTTTCCGGTCCGGTCGATACAGTGTATGACTTTTGCTCATCACTTTTTCGTGCCAGTCCAGCGAAGCCAGAGTCCCCTGAGGACCTCTTGGACCAGGCTTTCCTTAATTTCAGTTTCGACCGCGACCGTGAGATACTTCTTGGCCGGTTGGGCTATGCGCTGGAAGCCCTGCTTCCGTCCAGGCCTTTCCGTCTGCCAGTGGCTGTCTCCGGGACTAGACCAGCACCATCTAGGTCTAAGAAGGAGACTCGTCGGGCCCAGTACGCGGAGACTCAGAAGCTGTTTAAGAAAAACCCGAAGCGGGCAGCCAGTAAGATTCTTGACCCTTCGGGTTCTACTGATGTCTCCATGTTTCCAGCCACAATGTCTGCGTACTGGAAAAACATCTTTACCTTGCCCGCTAATTATGATAAATGTAGTGTTGATTTATTTTCCAGGATACCGAAGGGAGACTCTAACATCCAGATGTGGGGTCCTATTCTTAAGGAAGAGGTGGTTGCTGCCTTCCCTCGCCCCTCGTCTGCCCCCGGTCCTGATGGGATTCGTGTGCCAACTTTGAAGAAACTGGGAGTCCTTACCTTGATGAAGATCTTCAACTTGCTCCTCTTGTGTGGTCAGTTGCCCAGGAGGCTCCTGTGGAGCAAGACGATCTTCATCCCGAAGAAGGAGAGCGCAGTTGACCCCGGTGACTTCCGCCCAATTTCCATGTCTTCGGTCATCGTGCGGGCTTTTCACCGGATTCTGGCAGCTCGGCTGGCCAGATTCCTGAAGTTATCCACCGAGCAGAGGGCCTTCATTGAGGCGGATGGTGCGGCCCAAAACATCTTCCTGCTCGATGCTGCGCTCTGCAACGCCAAGAAGAACTTTAAAGATCTATTTGCTTCTTCTATTGACATCCGGAAGGCGTTCGACTCCGTTGCACACGACTCCATTGAGATGGCGCTGCGAGCGGCTGGTGCCGATCTTAGCTTTGTAAGGTATGTTAAATATTTATATTGTAACGCCTTTACTTCCTTTGTCTTTGCAGGTGCTGATAGTGAGTTCCACCCTACTTGTGGTGTTCGGCAAGGTGACCCTCTCTCCCCTCTTTTGTTCAATCTGGTGCTTGATGGGCTCGTTCGTGAGCTGGCCTCCTCCCCCATCGGCACCCAGTTGGGTGATGAGATGCGTGTCACCTGTAGTGCCTTTGCCGACGACCTCGTCCTGTTTGCCAGCACAGAGATGGGGCTGCAGTCGTTGGTGGATACCTCTGTCGGCTACCTGAGGAAGTGCAACCTAGTTATTAACGTTGCCAAGTCCTTCACTATAACCTTGAAGGCCAATGCTAAGAGACGAGTTACCAAGTTGGACTCCAGTGCCATCAAGATCTGTGGCTCAGCGCTTCCTGCCATTAAGATCGGGCAGAAGTTTAAATATCTGGGGGTCTACTTCGACGCGGGTGGTCTTTTGTATCATTCTCCTGTTGACCAGGTCCGGGAGCTCCTCCCCCGTCTGAAGTCAGCCCCGCTGAAGCCCCAGCAGAGACTTTATATTCTTAGGAATTTCTTCTTTCCGCGCTTATACCACCTGTGCGTCCTTTCCCGTGTTCGGGTAGGAGCACTTAGGAAGGCAGATGTTCTGATCCGGGCTTTTGCCCGTTGTATCTTGAACCTGCCTGGTGACTGCCCTAATGCTTACTTTCATGCGGCAGTCAAAGATGGTGGTTTAGGGATCCCGAGCCTTCGCCTGCTTGTTCCGTCCCTTCGTCTTCGCCGGTTGAATGCTCTGCAGCTCTCACTTTCTGTTGAGGCTGCTAAGTCCGTTCCTGGTGCGTTTCTCCGGGAGACCATTGCCAAGGTTTCTTCCGTGGCAACAACATCTTGTCCGGACCTGGCAATGAGGGAGTCTCTTTATAGAAGCGTTGATGGCTCCGGCCTCCGCGACTCCTGCTGCACTCCATCGCAGCACTCCTGGGTTGATTCGCCCAGCCTTTTTCTTTCAGGGAAGGACTACATCAACTGTGTGAAGGCGAGGATTAATGCGTTGCCGACTCGGGCCCGTCTCTCTCGTGGGCGTCCCCAGCGGGAGAGGTTCTGTCGAGCGGGATGCAATCGCATCGAGGACCTCGCGCACATCTTGCAGGTCTGCTCGAGGACCCACGCTAGGCGGATAGCACGTCATAACGCTGTGGTCAATTACATCTCTCGTGGCCTAGCCCATCGGGGTTACGAGGTCCACAGCGAGCCCATTTATGAGACGATTGCCGGAAGGAGGAAGCCAGACCTGGTCGCCGTTAAAGATGACCGTGCCTACATCCTTGATGCCCAGGTGGTAGACCATCGTACCATCGACCGTGCTCACCAGAACAAGCTAAACTACTACCGCCCCCTCCAGTTGGATGTCGCCGAGAAGCTGAACGTCTCTGAAGTTGAGACCCTTGCTGTCACGATGAGTTGGCGTGGCGTCTGGTGTTCTGCCAGCGCCAAGTCGCTACTTGATGCCAAAGTGGTGAGGAAAGGAGACCTGAAGGTCCTTTCCACCCGCGTCCTCATCGGTGGCCTCGCCTCCTTCAGAGCGTTCAACAGCTCCTGTGCCAGATCCGGTCGCTCCGGTGGAGCGGGCTGAGCGTAGTGTGTGTGCGCACGTGTCCGGTGCATCGTAGGCCGGCTGTAGATGTCATCCTACAACAGAATTGAAGTTTGGAGTTGTTTTCTCCTCCTGTTCCGGTGGTGCCATGTGGCCTCCCACCGATGTAAACATGTAAACTTGCCTGTGTATGCTCCTATGTCACATTGTTCGCGGTGACCCATTGGTGGCACCTGCCGTTGCACGGCTCTTCTGTATATTTGATAATGATCTAATAAATAGATTTAATAGACTTATAGTCTGCATTATGGCGGGAGTAACTATGACTCTCTTAGGAGTCATAGTTGCTGGGGTTGGATGCGTAATACAGGTCCTCGTTTAGTCGCTGACGTACGAGGAACATTAGCCTCTCCAACTCAAGTAGTGCATAGGCCTCCTAGTGGTCCCGTCGGTAATTGGCTGAGGGCTAGTCCCTCAGTCAAGCTGAACTATGCACGGCGCAAATGGGCCTTGGGGGTTGCCAGCCCCCTCGGTCCGTATTAGCTTGGCTCTAATATTATAAATGAAAGTGGTAGAGCCCGCCGCAATAGGCGGGCTCCCCAAGCTCTCAGCGCCGAGCCCAGCGCTCGGACGGGGTCGACCGACCCTAGCCCGTCACCATTCGATTGCAGGACTTGCCTGCGATCCTTTACCACCAAGCGTGGTCTAGGGGTGCATATTAGATCTAAGCACCCCGAGGTCGCCAATGCCGAAATTGATTTAGACCGGCAAAAAGCTAGATGGACTGACGAGGAGGTTCGTATACTCGCAGTCGATGAGGCACGCCTGGTCAAAGAAGGAGTCCGTTTTGTTAATCAGGAGCTCCTAGCCCTCCACCCAGAGAGAACCCTTGAGGCAATCAAGGGCAAGAGGCGATTAGCCTCTTACAAGCGTCTGGTGGAGGAGCTGGGACGGACGGGGACTCCGGACCAGGATAGCCAGTCGGTGGATGCTGGAGTACAATCTAACGTCGGCGAAGACGCCGCCGACGAGCATCCACGACCTGGCACCTCATCTGACTACTCTGAGTCAGTCCCGGCGACCTCGAATATTACACATGGCCTTGGGGAGGTGGAGAGTCGGTTGGAAGAATTCTTAAAAATTCTTCCTACTTCAGCCGGCTCTTTCTCGGAGGTGGACGAGGTCATCGCCTCTTTAACTAGTTCATCACGGGAAGCTGTGCTTGCCCGTGTGGAGGCGATCCTGCGGAAGATCTTCCCACCGCAGGCTAGGTCTCATTGGGGTAATGCCCGGCCTAGGACTAGGGTAATCAATTCCGTCACCTCGCGGAGAAAGAATAGGCGTAGGGAGTATGCGAGGGTGCAGAGTCTCTACAAAAAGTGTAGAGCTCGTGCGATCAGAAGCACCCTCTCTGGTGACAAGGGAGACTTTAAGGTCACCAGAGATTTCGCCGAAGATTTTTGGCGAACGCTGCTCACCCGGCCTATTCAACCACTCCCCGAATTTCCGCCTGCGGCTTGCGAGAATAAAGGGCCCCATATCGAGTTGTTAGAAATATGGGGTCCTGTCCTTTGGGACGAAATAGAGGGGTGTCTGCCCAGGAACACCTCTGCCGCAGGTCCGGACGAAGTCACACCTAGAATGATTCGAGGGTTGCCCTGGGAATTTCTTACGAAAATTTGCAACCTCATTCTATGGTGTGGCGAGCTGCCTGGAAGCATGACGTCAGCCAGGACTGTGTTTATTCCGAAGAAAACCATGTCCTACCAGTCCTGGGGAGCTGAGACCGATTACCATTAGTAACTGTCTCGCAAGGACCATTACGAAGATAATTAGCCGGAGGGTCCAGTCCGTCATCAAGTTGGACCCTCGTCAGAGGGGCTTTCTGCCGCTAGACGGATGCCTAGAGAACACGACGGTCTTGGACCTTGTCCTTTCGGGGAGGAGGTCCGAGATGCGGTCGGTTTTCGTGGCGTCTGTCGACATACAGAAAGCCTTTGACTCGATTGACCATCGAGCTATCCTGAAGGTGCTGGAGAATTTTCATCTTCCTGCATTTCTTATTTATTTCATCTCATCACTGTACTCGCGGGCGAGTACAGTACTCCAGTTCTCGGATGGATGCTCGGACCCCATAATGCCGTCTATGGGGGTCAGGCAGGGGGATCCACTCAGCCCCCTGCTATTCAATATGGCAATCGACGTGCTTTTAAGGTCCTTGCCCGATCATATCGGAGTTCCCGTGGGGGGTAAGCTTATTAACGCTGCCGCCTATGCCGACGACCTGTTGTTGTTTGCGGAGACAAAGCAGGGGCTCCAGGCACTGCTCGAAAAGGCATGTGCTGCTCTCAAGGCCCTTGGCCTCCAGGTTAACTACCTGAAGTCTTTTACCATCTCGATGGTCCCCTCGGGAAGGGATAAGAAGATGAAGGTGATTGAGGTGCCCTTTTACATATCTAATGTTCCTCTCCGGTCGTTAAGACTTGGAGAGGAGTTCACCTATTTGGGCATCTCTTTCACCCCCGAGGGGCGGGCCAAGGTGTCAGTTGTTGAGCAGCTTGATATGGACTTGCAGGTCCTGTCAAAGGCTCCGTACAAGCCTCAACAGAGGCTGTATGCCCTCCGGAGTCACCTGCTGCCAGGTATCCATCATAAGTTAGTACTCGGGCGCACCAATATTGGGCACCTGAGGAGGGCGGATATCCTGGTTCGCAGGTACGTCAGAAAGTGGCTGGACCTGCCACACGACGTGCCAATCGCATTCATCCACGCCGCTGTGAGAGATGGTGGTTTGGGGGTTGACTCTTTGAGGTGGGCGATGCCCCGCCTCAGACTTGCGCGCCTGGAGACTTTTATTAAGTCCTTTGGCCTGGAGGACTCTGCTGGCGGAGCCGCCAGGTCTTTTATCGATTTACAGATCTCCAGGCTGCGGTCCCAAGTCTCTTATAATAATGAGCAACTCCTCACCTCCTCCAGTGTTGCGAGGATGTGGGCCTCGCGCCTATACGAGGCCGTGGACGGCTCAGCCCTCCGACATGCGTCGAGAGTCGTCCAGCAAAACCTATGGGTTAGCGATGGCACGTCTATGTTGACGGGTAGGAAATATATTCAGTGTATTAAGGCCCGCATCAATGCGCTTCCTACCCGAAGTAGAACCTCACGGGGGCGCCCACACTTAGAGAGAAGTTGTCGGGCCGGGTGCTCTGCCGTTGAGACGCCGAACCATGTAGCGCAGATCTGCTACAGGACCCATGCGGCTAGGGTTAAAAGACACAATAAGATCGTGTCTTATGTCGAGCGCGCCCTAGTCCAGCGTGGGTTCGAAGCCACGCTCGAGCCGATATATAGGCTCAGCTCGGGGGTGCTCAAGCCAGATATCGTTGCGACTAAGTCTGGGCAAGCGTTCATATTGGATGCCCAGATTGTGGGGGACAGTGTGGACCTGCGGGAGGCACATATCTCGAAGAGAGATAAATATAGTGCTAATGACCTCCTGCAGGCGGTGAAGTCCTTCACGGATGCCTCGGAGGTCCAAGTGACCTCCATTACGTTGAACTGGAGAGGCATCTGGTCGCGACATTCGGCTGAGACGCTTCAACGGTTCGGAATGCTTGGTGGTAGAGATTTTAAGATCATTGCGGTGCGGGTCCTGGAATCGACTGTTGACGGGTTCGGTCGGTTCGGCAAAATGACGACCCTCGAAAGAGGGGCGATGGCCCGGACGGGCGTTGGATGAGGCGCTGATGGGCCTTTTAGGCCAGGTTTCGGGTGAGCCCTCCCCATAATGAGGTGCCAATGCTTGTGAAGTTGTCCTTCCCCTTGGTTTTTATTGTTTTGTTTACTGTTTCTTCTCTTTCTTTTATATGTTGTCAAACTTCACATGGAAAAAAAAAAAAAAAAAAAAAAAATAGACTTATAGTCTGCATTATGGTCACTGCATATTCGGCTGACCATAATGCAGACTATTTGGCTGGAGTGATCAGCGAGGCGTTATTCTTTCTGTGCTCATTTTGCTTAGGCTTGTGACCACATTGATTGGGTTTGTCTCTCTGGTAAGTCAAGTGCGAACCTCCACGTGGTTCCAGCTGGATAGCTAGCAGAGTTTCTGCTAGTGAACTAGTACGCACCTCTGGCGTCGACCGCTCCTGGTAAGAGTTTTCTCTATCTCGAGTGGTCAGTCACCGTAAGTCGGCGGTGTTATTCTTTGATATTAACCCGTTCTTTTGTGACTTGTTTCTTTTTCCCTGTTGCCTCCGCTTCAGGATGGTGGCTTTTAGGTGCCACTTTTGCAGCCGCGAGTTTTCTACCAAGACTGGACTGGGAGTCCACACCAGACGTGCCCATCCAGAGGACGCAAATGCTGCGATTGATATTCCAAGTTCCAAGAGGAGATGGACTCGGGAAGAGGATGCGATGCTGGCTGCTGCTGAAGTAGAGTTGGTAAGACGAGGTTCGAAGAATATTAACGCGGACCTGCACGAGCGCTTTCCCGGTCGTACTTTGGAGTCTCAAGTCCCGGAGAAAAAGACGTGAGTATTGCGATTTGAGGAAGAAACTGCAAGATGAGTATACCCTCCCTCCGTCTTTTGCAGGTCCCTCAGCTTCGGCCTATTCGGCTTCGACCTCCGCTGCTGCCTGTGTTCCAACCGCTTCGAGCGCCTTTCCTGTTGATGACCAACCCTTATCGTCGGAAGTTGAGAGATCCTTGATTGGGTCTCTCCTTCAAGATGAGGATGATAGCATCAATGCCGCCTATTCCCCCGATGTCCCGCCGGCGCCTGTTGCTGTTGATGGTTCTTCCACCACGAGGGTGCCTGCTGCTGTCTCCCCGTCCTCTGAGATGTCGCCTCACGAACGGAATGATGCGCCTTGCGCGGCTTCCGGTTCTACCCACAACGTCGATGCTCTTGTTTCCGGTCCGGTCGATAGTGTGTATGATTTTTGTTCTGCACTTTTCCGGGCCAGTCCTGCGACGCCAGAGTCCCCTGAGGACCTCTTGGACCAGGCCTTTTTCAATTTCAGTTTCGACCGTGACCGTGATGTACTTCTTGGCCGGTTGGGCTATGCACTGGAAGCCCTGCTTCCGTCCAGGCCTTTCCGTCTGCCAGTGGCTGTCTCCGAGGCTAGACCGTTACCATCTAGGTCGAAGAAGGAGACTCGTCGGGCCCAGTACGCGGAGACTCAGAAGTTGTTTAAGAAAAACCCGAAGCGGGCAGCCAGTAAGATTCTTGACCCTTCGGGTTCTACTGATGTCTCCAAGTTTCCATCCACAATGTCTGCGTACTGGAAAAATATCTTCACCTTGCCCGCTAATAATGATCAATGCAGTGATACTTTATTTTCCAGGATACCGAAGGGAGATTCTAACATCCAGATGTGGGGTCCTATTCTTAAGGAAGAGGTGGTTGCTGCCTTCCCTCGCCCCTCGTCTGCCCCCGGTCCTGATGGGATTCGTGTGCCAACTTTGAAGAAACTGGGAGTCCTTACCTTGATGAAGATCTTTAACTTGCTCCTCTTATGTGGTCAGTTGCCCAGGAGGCTCCTGTGGAGCAAGACGATCTTCATCCCGAAGAAGGAGAGCGCAGTTGACCCCGGTGACTTCCGCCCAATTTCCATGTCTTCGGTCATCGTGCGGGCTTTTCACCGGATTCTGGCAGCTCGGCTGGCCAGATTCCTGAAGTTATCCACCGAGCAGAGGGCCTTCATTGAGGCGGATGGTGCGGCCCAAAACATCTTCCTGCTCGATGCTGCGCTCTGTAACGCCAAGAAGAACTTTAAAGATCTATTTGCTTCTTCTATTGACATCCGGAAGGCGTTTGACTCCGTTGCACACGACTCCATTGAGATGGCGCTGCGAGCGGCTGGAGCCGATCTTAGCTTTGTAAGGTATGTTAAATATTTATATTGTAACGCCTTTACTTCCTTTGTCTTTGCAGGTGCTGATAGTGAGTTCCACCCTACTTGTGGTGTTCGGCAAGGTGACCCTCTCTCCCCTCTTTTGTTTAATCTGGTGCTTGATGGGCTCGTTCGTGAGCTGGCCTCCTCCCCCATCGGCACCCAGTTGGGTGATGAGATGCGTGTCACCTGTAGTGCCTTTGCCGATGACCTCGTCCTGTTTGCCAGCACAGAGATGGGGCTGCAGTCTCTGGTGGATACCTCTGTCGGCTACCTGAGGAAGTGCAACCTTGTCATCAATGTTGCTAAGTCCTTCACCATAACCTTGAAGGCCAATGCTAAGAGACGTGTTACCAAGTTGGACTCCAGTGCCATCAAGATCTGCGGCTCAGCGCTTCCTGCCATTAAGATCGGGCAGAAATTTAAATATCTGGGGGTCTACATCGACGCGGGAGGTCTTCTATATCATTCTCCTGTTGACCAGGTCCGGGAGCTCCTCCCCCGTCTGAAGTCAGCCCCGCTGAAGCCCCGGCAGAGACTTTACATATTAAGGAATTTCTTCTTTCCGCGCTTGTACCACCTGTGCGTCCTTTCCCGTGTTCGGGTGGGAGCACTTAGGAAGGCAGATGTGCTGATCCGGGCCTTTGCAGTTGTATCTTGAACCTGCCTGGTGACTGCCCCAATGCTTATTTTCATGCGGCAGTCAAAGATGGTGGTCTCGGGATCCCGAGCCTTCGCTTGCTTGTTCCGTCCCTCCGTCTTCGCCGGTTGAATGCTTTGCAGCTCTCACTTTCTGTTGAGGCTGCTAAGTCCGTTCCTGGCGCGTTTCTCCGGGAGACCATTGCCAAGGTTTCTTCCGTGACAACAACATCTTGTCCGGACCTGGCAATGAGGGAGTCTCTTTATAGAAGCGTTGATGGCTCCGGCCTCCGCGACTCCTGCTGCACTCCATCGCAGCACTCCTGGATTGAGTCGCCCAGCCTTTTTCTATCTGGGAAGGACTACATCAACTGTGTGAAGGCGAGGATTAATGCGTTGCCGACTCGGGCCCGTCTCTCTCGTGGGCGTCCCCAGCGTGAGAGGTTCTGTCGAGCTGGATGCAATCGCATCGAAGACCTTGCGCACATCCTGCAGGTCTGCTCCAGGACCCACGCTAGGCGGATAGCTCGTCACAACGCTGTGGTTAATTACATCTCTCGTGGCCTAGCCCATCGGGGTTACGAGGTCCACAGCGAGCCCATCTACGAGACTATTGCCGGAAGGAGGAAGCCAGACCTGGTCGCCGTAAAAGACGACCGTGCCTACATCCTTGATGCCCAGGTGGTGGACCATCGTACCATCGACCGTGCTCACCAAAACAAGCTTAACTACTACCGCCCCCTCCAGTTGGATGTCGCCGAGAAGCTGAACGTCTCTGAAGTTGAGACCCTTGCGGTCACGATGAGTTGGCGTGGCGTCTGGTGTTCTGCCAGCGCCAAGTCGCTACTTGATGCCAAAGTGGTGAGGAAAGGAGACCTGAAGGTCCTTTCCACCCGCGTCCTCATCGGTGGCCTCGCCTCCTTCAGAGCGTTCAACAGCTCCTGTGCCAGATCCGGTGGCTCCGGTGGAGCTGGCTGAGTGTAGTGTGTGCGCACGTGTCCGGTGCATCGTAGGCCGGCTGTTGCTGTCATCTTGCAACACGAATAAAAGTTTGGAGTTGTTATCTCCTCCTGTTCCGGTGGCGCCAGGTGGCCTCCCACCGAGGTACCTCTGTAAACTTGTGTATGCTCCCTCGTCACATTGTGAGCGGTGACCCATTGGTGGCACCTGCCGTTGCACGGCCCCTTTGTATAAATAATAATGATCAAATAAAATGATTTAATAGACTTATAGTCTGCATTATGGTCACTGCATATTCGGCTGACCATAATGCAGACTATTTGGCTGGAGTGATCAGCGAGGCGATATTCTTTCTGTGTTCATTTTGCTGAGGCTTGTGACCACATTGAGTTTGTGTTAGCGAGTTACACTAAAGACTACTTGTGAAACGAATCATGTACTTGCCTTTCCGGGTATTGCGTCATTTGTTTTAGACCGGTTTGATCATAAAACCTGATAACCGGATCAAATCTTTAATCGAATTTCCACAGCTGTGAAGAAGCTACCGTAAATAATTTATTATTCAGTTTCCAGTAGTTGGTGCGTTCTAAACAAACCGGATCGTTGAATATCATTAGATGAGGCGTATATAAGGCTCACATACGATTCAGTAACAAAAAGAGGAGAAGGAGGAGCTTTTCTCGACTATAGTTGAATAGATAGATAATGAAGCTGAGGACAATCTGAAGAAAGGTAATGTTGATTTATAGTTTAAGTTTAAGACGCAGTAAAGAAAATAGAATAAGGGGCTAACAGTCTTTGCCTATGCCTAACTTGAGGTAATTCCATCACAGTGTATAGACACTGTTGTTTGTATATATGCGACTTGTTTTTTTAATGAATTTAGAGAACGCTATTGATTGATATGGATATTTTTTTGTTGAAGATTTTTAAACTAACTTTTAATATTTTAAACAAATAAATTTGAATTGTTATTGTTGAAAAAGTCTTGTCGTCTATGCTTTCATCAATAGTTTTAACGTATACCTATTGTAACAAACAACGTTTCTTCTGCGATTTTACTCTGCAATTTAATTATTAGGTTTTTTGTTGACGTGCTCGTTTCACGTGCACGCTGACAGTTTGTCTCCCTGGTAAGTCAAGTGCGAACCTCCACGTGGTTCCAGCTGGATAGCTAGCAGAGTTCTGCTAGTGAACTAGTACGCACCTCTGGCGTCGACCGCTCCTGGTAAGAGTTCTCTATCTCGAGTGGTCAGTCACCGTAAGTCGGCGGTGTTATTCTTTGTTATTAACCCGTTCCGTTGTGACTTGTTTCTTTTTTTTCCCTGTTGCCTCCGCTTCAGGATGGTGGCTTTTAGGTGCCACTTTTGCAGCCGCGAGTTTGCAACCAAGACTGGACTGGGAGTCCACACCAGACGTGCCCATCCAGAGGACGCAAATGCTGCGATAGCTATTCCTAGTTCCAAGAGGAAATGGACTCGGGAAGAGGATGCGATGCTGGCTGCTGCTGAAGTTGAGTTGGTAAGACGAGGTTCGAAGAATATCAACGCGGACCTGCACGAGCGCTTTCCCGGTCGTACTTAAGAGTCTATCAAGTCCCGGAGAAAAAGACGTGAGTATTGCGATTTGAGGAAGAAACTACAAGATGAGTATACCTTCCCTCCGTCTTTTGCCGGTCCCTCAGCTTCGGCCTATTCGGCTTCGACCTCCGCTGCTGCTTGTGTTCCAACCGCTTCGAGCGCCTTTCCTGTTGATGACCAACCCTTATCGCCGGAAGTTGAGAGATCCTTGATTGGGTCTCTCCTTCAAGATGAGGATGATAGCATCAATGCCGCCTATTCCCCCGATGTCCCGCCGGCGCCTGTTGCTGTTGATGGTTCTTCCACCACGAGGGTGCCTGCTGTTGTCTCCCCGTCCTCTGAGATGTCGCCTCATGAACGGAATGATGCGCCTTGCGCGGCTTCCGGTTCTACCCACAACGTCGACAGTACCTATGTTCCTGTTTCCGGTCCGGTCGACAGTGTGTATGATTTTTGTTCCGCACTTTTCCGGGCCAGTCCTGCGATGCCGGAGTCCCCTGAGGACCTCTTGGACCAGGCCTTTTTCAACTTCAGTTTCGACCGTGACCGTGATGTACTTCTTGGCCGGTTGGGCTATGCACTGGAGGCCCTGCTTCCGTCCAGGCCTTTCCGTCTGCCAGTGGCTGTCTCCGAGACTAGACCTTTACCATCTAGGTCGAAGAAGGAGACTCGTCGGGCCCAGTACGCGGAGACTCAGAAGTTGTTTAAGAAGAACCCGAAGCGGGCAGCCAGTAAGATTCTTGACCCTTCGGGTTCTACTGATGTCTCCAAGTTTCCATCTACAATGTCTGCGTACTGGAAAAATATCTTCACTTTGTCCATTAATAATGACCAATGTAATAATACTTTATTTTCCAGGATACCGAAGGGAGATTCCAACATCCAGATGTGGGGTCCTATCCTTAAGGAAGAGGTGGTTGCTGCCTTCCCTCGCCCCTCGTCTGCCCCCGGTCCTGATGGGATTCGTGTGCCAACCTTAAAGAAACTGGGAGTCCTTACCTTGATGAAGATCTTTAACTTGCTCCTTTGTGGTAAGTTGCCTAGAAGGCTCCTGTGGAGCAAGACGATCTTCATCCCTAAGAAGGAGAGCGCAGTTGACCCCGGTGACTTCCGCCCAATTTCCATGTCTTCAGTCATCGTGCGGGCTTTTCATCGGATTCTGGCAGCTCGGCTGGCCAGATTCCTGAAATTATCTACCGAGCAGAGGGCCTTCATTGAGGCGGATGGTGCGGCCCAAAACATCTTCCTGCTCGATGCTGCGCTCTGTAACGCCAAGAAGAACTTTAAAGATCTGTGTTTCTTCTCTCGACATCCGAAAGGCGTTTGACTCCGTTGCACACGACTCCATAGAGATGGCGCTGCGAGCGACTGGTGCCGACCTTAGCTTTGTAAGATATGTAAAACATCTTTACTGTAATGCCTTTACTTCCTTTGTTTTTGCAGGTGCCGACAGTGAGTTCCACCCTACTTGTGTTCGGCAAGGTGACCCTCTCTCCCCTCTTTTGTTTAATCTGGTGCTTGATGGGCTCGTTCGTGAGCTGGCCTCTTCTCCCATCGGCACTCAGTTGGGTGATGAGATGCGTGTCACCTGTAGTGCCTTTGCCGATGACCTCGTCCTGTTCGCCAGCACAGAGATGGGGCTGCAATCGTTGGTAGATACCTCCGTCGGTTACCTGAGGAAGTGCAACCTCGTCATCAATGTTGTTAAGTCCTTCACCATAACCTTGAAGGCCAATGCTAAGAGACGCGTTACCAAGTTGGACTCCAGTGCCATCAAGATCTGCGGCTCAGCGCTTCCTGCCATTAAGATCGGGCAGAAATTTAAATATCTGGGGGTCTACTTCGACGCGGGAGGTCTTCTATATCACTCTCCTGTTGACCAGGTCCGGGAGCTCCTCCCCCGTCTGAAGTCAGCCCCGCTGAAGCCCCAGCAGAGACTTTACATCTTAAGGAACTTCTTTCCGCGCTTGTACCACCTGTGCGTCCTTTCCCGTGTTCGGGTGGGAGCACTTAGGAAGGCAGATGTGCTGATCCGGGCCTTTGCCCGTTGTATCTTGAACCTGCCTGGTGACTGCCCCAATGCCTATTTTCATGCGGCAGTCAAAGATGGTGGTCTCGGGATCCCGAGCCTTCGCTTGCTTGTCCCATCCCTCCGTCTTCGCCGGTTGAATGCTCTGCAGCTCTCACTTTCTGTTGAGGCTGCCAAGTCCGTTCCTGGCGCGTTTCTCCGGGAGACCATTGCCAAGGTTTCTTCCGTGACAACAACATCTTGTCCGGACCTGGCAATGAGGGAGTCTCTTTATAGAAGCGTTGATGGCTCCGGCCTCCGCGACTCCTGCTGCACTCCATCGCAGCACTCCTGGATTGAGTCGCCCAGCCTTTTTCTATCTGGGAAGGACTACATCAACTGTGTGAAGGCGAGGATCAATGCGTTGCCGACTCGGGCCCGTCTCTCTCGTGGGCGTCCCCAGCGTGAGAGGTTCTGTCGAGCTGGATGCAATCGCATCGAAGACCTTGCGCACATCCTGCAGGTCTGCTCCAGGACCCACGCTAGGCGGATAGCTCGTCACAACGCTGTGGTTAATTACATCTCTCGTGGCCTAGCCCATCGGGGTTACGAGGTCCACAGCGAGCCCATCTACGAGACTATTGCCGGAAGGAGGAAGCCAGACCTGGTCGCCGTAAAAGACGACCGTGCCTACATCCTTGATGCCCAGGTGGTGGACCATCGTACCATCGACCGTGCTCACCAAAACAAGCTCAACTACTACCGCCCCCTCCAGTTGGACGTCGCCGAGAAGCTGAACGTCTCCGAAGTTGAGACCCTTGCGGTCACGATGAGTTGGCGTGGCGTCTGGTGTTCTGCCAGCGCCAAGTCGCTCCTTGATGCCAAAGTGGTTAGGAAAGGAGACCTGAAGGTCCTTTCCACCCGCGTCCTCATCGGTGGCCTCGCCTCCTTCAGAGCGTTCAACAGCTCCTGTGCCAGATCCGGCGGCTCCGGTGGAGCTGGCTGAGTGTAGTGTGTGCGCACGTGTCCGGTGCATCGTAGGCCGGCAGTTGCTGTCATCTTGCAACTTGTCAACATGAATAAAAGTTTGGAGTTTGCTATCTCCTCCTGTTCCGGTGGCGCCATGTGGCCTCCCACCGAGGTACCTTTGTAAACTTTTGTATGTGCTCCCTCGTCACTTTGTGAGCGGTGACCCATTGGTGGCACCTGCCGTTGCACGGCCCTTTTGTAATAAAAATAATGATCTAATAAAAAAAGATTTAATAGACTTATAGTCTGCATTATGGTCACTGCATATTCGGCTGGAGTGATGAGCGGGGTGTTATTCTTTCTGTGAGTATTTTGCTTTTGCGAGTAGTCACATTGATTGAGCTTACCTCGTTCGATAAGTCAAGTGCGAACCTCCACGTGGTTCCAGCTGGGTAGCCAACAAAAGTTATTTTGTTGGTGAGCTAGTACGCACCTCTGGCGCTCGCCGCTCCTGGTTGGGTTTTCCCTCCTCGAGTGGCTTTCTCTACTAACCGTAAGTCGGCCGCGTCTGTTTTTCCGGACGTTGGTTTTTCTTTGCAGTTGTCTCTTTCTCCTGGTGCCCCTGCTCCGGGATGGTTAGTTTTGGTTGTCCACACTGCCAGCGTGAGTTCTCGACCAAGACGGGCTTAGGCGTGCACATTCGGCGCGCCCATCCGGTGGAGGCCAATGATGCTGTGACGGTTCCCGCTTCCAAGAGGAGATGGACGCCCGAGGAAGATGCCATGCTGGCTGCCGCGGAGGTGGAGTTGATGTCTAGTGGATCCAGATTTTTGAATGCTGATCTCCTTTAAAGATTTCCTGGGAGAACTCTGGAGTCCATCAAGTCCAGACGACGCCGTCCTGATTACGCGAAGTTGAGAGACCAGATGCTTAAGTCCAGGTCCCTCCTTCAATCGTCGCCTGTAGACCCGCCCGCTCTGTGTGCTGACGTCACCCCTCCTCCCGCTGCCGTTGCTGTTCCTTCCTGTTCCCGTGTTTCGGACGTTCCACCTATTGAGCCCTCTCTTCTTGGAATGGTGCTCGACGTGATCGATGAGGAACCTGTCCCGCCCGTGGCTGACACCGTTGATGTTTTCGCTGATGTCCCTGGAGCTGACCAACCTGCTCCGCCTGTTCCGGTCAAAGATTATGTATATGAATACTGCTCCGCACTATTCCGTGCCTGTCCTGCAACCGAGGGATCCCCTGAGGCCCTCCTGGACGAGGCCTTTGTAAATTACGCCTTTGACCGGGACAGTTGTTTTGGCTGGGCGTGTCGGGAATGCGTTGGAGGCTCTGCTCCCATCCAAACCTTACCGCCCAGTCGTCAAAACTCGTCATCCGCTCTCTAAGCGGCGAGATTTTACCCGTAGAGAGTTAAGACGTCAGGAGTATGCAGAAATGCAAAGGCTATTTAAGAAAAACCCTAAAAGGGCAGCTGATAAGGTTCTTGATCCCTTGGCCTCTGCTTCTTCAATTTTTCCGGATGACATGGCTGTGTATTGGAGGAATGTATTTACTTTGGGCTCTGCTCCTGTACCTCCTGCTAACCAATTTAATTTAATCCCTCAGGGCAATAACGATATTAACGTTTGGGGACCTATTCATGACCATGAGGTGAAGGCGGCCCTCCCTCGGTCCTCATCTGCCCCTGGCCCGGACGGTATCCGGGTTTCAGAATTAAAGAAGATCGGATTAAATGCTGTGGTAAAGCTCTTTAATCTCTTCTCGCTCTGCGGGGGTCTCCCTCGGAGGCTCCTGTGGAGTAAGACTATTTTCATTCCTAAGGTTGACGGGGCTACCGAGCCGGGCGATTTTCGTCCCATCTCGATGCCTTCTGTAGTCGCCCGGGCCTTCCATCGTGTTCTCGCTGCTCGTCTGGCGCTGTTCTTGCGGCTTTCTCCGGAACAGCGGGCCTTTATTGAGACCGATGGTGCGTCACAGAACATCTTTATGTTAGACATGGCTCTTAACCACGCTAGACACCAATTTAAAGATCTTTTTGTGGCCTCCGTCGACATCAGAAAGGCCTTCGACTCAGTTTCTCATATATCTATCACTGCGGCACTTCGTGCCACTGGTGTTAATCCTTGCTTCTCTAGATATATCGAGCGACTCTATACCGATGCTTTCACTTCTTTTGTCATTCCAGGTGCTGATGGCGAGTTTCACCCGACCTGCGGTGTACGCCAGGGTGATCCTCTCTCCCCTTTACTGTTTAATCTTGTTCTTGACGGTCTGGTACGTCAGCTGGCTGCCTCCCCAGTTGGCGCCAGGTTCGGGGATGAGCTAAAAATATCTTGCAGCGCTTTTGCTGACGACCTAATTTTGTTTGCCAGTACGGAGGCTGGCCTTCAGCAAAGCGTCACATCTGCCGTCAGCTACCTTCAGAAGTGTAACCTTTATATTAATTCTTCGAAGTCCTTTTCTATCACGATTTTGGCGAATGCCAAGAAGAAGCTAACTAAGGTCGGCGCAACTGATATTAGAGTAAATGGCGTCTCCCTGTTGGCTAAACGTGTTGGTGACAAATTTAGGTACCTTGGTGTCTTCTTCGATGCCAATGGCCTAATGGTCCACTCGCCTGTTGATCAGGTGAAGGATTTCTTGCCCAGGTTGAGACGTGCGCCCCTTAAGCCTCAACAACGGCTGTTCGTTCTACGCAATTATGTCCTTCCCAGACTTTACCATCTTTGTGTCCTGTCTCGCGTCCGTGTTGGAGCTCTCCGGAAGGCCGACGTCCTTATTAGGGCCTTTGTTCGGCGTTTGCTAGATTTGCCCGGTGATTGCCCAAATGCTTATTTACACGTGGCGATTCGAGACGGTGGTCTGGGAGTTCCTTCTCTTAGGCTGTTGATTCCCTCTCTTAGGCTTCGTCGTCTCGGAGCCCTTCAGCTGTCTTTGTCCAGCGAGGCTTCCGAGTCCGTCCCAGGGGCCTACCTCAAGGACGTCATCTCCAGAGTGTCTGCCGTGACGTCAACTACCAGCCCTGACGTCACAACCCGGGAGTCTTTGCATGCCAGCGTTGACGGTGATGGTCTTCGCGACTCCTGTGGTGTTCCATCTCAGCACTCTTGGGTGGGCTCTCCACGCCTCTTCTTGTCGGGACGTGACTTCATCCATCTTGCGAAGCTGAGGATCAACGCCTTGCCGACCCGTTCCCGTCTGTCTCGTGGCCGTGCTGAGCGCGACCGTGCTTGTCGGGCAGGCTGCAATAGGATTGAGGACTTAGCCCACATCCTGCAGTCCTGCCCAAGAACACATGGTCGTCGCGTTGCCAGGCATAATGCCATCGTGAACTATCTTGCCCGTGCCCTTCATCATCGGGGCTATGAGGTTCACGAGGAGCCGGTCTACGAGACCGATGGTGGAAGGAGAAAGCCGGACCTAGTTGCTGTTCGCGACAATCGGGCATTCATCATCGATGCCCAGATTGTCGATTTTCGGTCCATTTCCCGAGCACACCAGAACAAGTTAAATTACTACCGACCCCTACAGTTGAGCGTAGCAGAGAAGCTCCGCCTCGACGACGTCGAGACCTTGGCACTTACCATCAGCTGGCGCGGCGTTTGGTCGCCTGCCAGTGCCAAGGCCCTCCTGGACGCCAAGCTGATCCGGAAGGGCGATCTCATGACCATTTCCACTCGGGTCCTCGTCGGCGGAATGGCCTGTTTTCGTGCTTTTAACCGATCCTGTGCCCGCTTCCGCGGCGCTCCTGGGGGTCGTGTTTGACCATGCTCTCGGCGAACTGCTGTGTATTTTCGCCTCTTGTGTGGTGCCAGTGCTAATCGATGACGAAAGTAATCTTCTGTACAAGTCGTCTCGTCTCGCACTGTCCTAGTGTCAGTTTGTAACAAGTTATAAAGAAGCCTATGTACATTCCATCTATATATACTCATGTTGGCGCGTGGCGCCGGCCGTTTCACGGCATTCTGTATTTAATTAATGATTTGTAAATAAACAAATTTAATAGACTTATAGTCTGCATTATGGTCACCTCCACGTGGTTCCAGCTGGGTAGCCAACAAAAGTTATTTTGTTGGCGAGCTAGTACGCACCTCTGGCGCTCGCCGCTCCTGGTTGGGTTTTCCCCTCCTCGAGTGGCTCTTCTTACTAACCGTAAGTCGGCCGTGTCTGTTTCAGACCAAGGTCTTTCTTTGCAGTTGCGGCGGGAGTAACTATGACTCTCTTAAGGGGTCATAGTTGCTGGGGTTGGATGCGTAATACAGGTCCTCATTTAGTCGCTGACGTACGAGGAACATTAGCCTCTCCAACTCAAGTAGTGCATAGGCCTCCTAGTGGTCCCGTCGGTAATTGGCTGAGGGCTAGTCCCTCAGTCAAGCTGAACTATGCACGGCGCAAATGGGCCTTGGGGGTTGCCAGCCCCCTCGGTCCTTATTAGCTTGGCTCAGAAGATATAAATGAAAGTGGTAGAGCCCGCCGCACTAGGCGGGCTCCCCAAGCTCTCAGCGCCGAGCCCAGCGCTCGGACGGGGTCGACCGACCCTAGCCCGTCACCATTCGATTGCAGGACTTGCCTGCGATCCTTTACCACCAAGCGTGGTCTAGGGGTGCATATTAGATCTAAGCACCCCGAGGTCGCCAATGCCGAAATTAATTTAGACCGGCAAAAAGCTAGATGGACTGACGAGGAGGTTCGTATACTCGCAGTCGATGAGGCACGCCTGGTCAAAGAAGGAGTCCGTTTTGTGAATCAGGAGCTCCTAGCCCTCCACCCGGAGAGAACCTTGGAAGCGATCAAGGGTAAGAGGCGTTTAGCCTCTTACAAGCGTCTGGTGGAGGAGCTGGGACGGACTATGACTCCAGACCAGGATAGCCAGTCGGTGGATGCTGAAGTACAATCTAACGTCGGCGAAGACGCCGCCGACGAGCATCCACGACCTGGCACCTCATCTGACTACTGAGTCAGTCCCGGCGACCTCGAATATTACACATGGCCTTGGGGAGGTGGAGAGTCGGTTGGAAGAATTCTTAAAAATTCTTCCTGCTTCAGCCAGCTCTTTCTCGGAGGTTGACGAGGTCATCGCCTCTTTAACTAGTTCATCACGGGAAGCTGTGCTTGCCCGTGTGGAGGCGATCCTGCGGAAGATCTTCCCACCGCAGGCTAGGTCTCATTGGGGTAGCGCCCGGCCTAGGACTAGGGTAATCAATTCCGTCACCTCGCGGAGAAAGAATAGGCGTAGGGAGTATGCGAGGGTGCAGAGTCTCTACAAAAAGTGTAGAGCTCGGGCTATCAGAAGCACCCTCTCTGGTGACAAGGGAGACTTTAAGGTCACCAGAGATTTCGCCGAAGACTTTTGGCGAACGCTACTCACCCGGCCTATTCAACCCCTCCCCGAATTTCCGCCTGCGGCTTGCGAGAATAAAGGGCCCCGTATCGAATTATTAGAAGTATGGGGTCCTGTCCTTTGGGACGAAATAGAGGGGTGTCTGCCCAGGAACACCTCTGCCGCAGGTCCGGACGAAGTCACACCTAGAATGATTCGAGGGTTGCCCTGGGAGTTTCTTACGAAAATTTGCAACCTCATTCTATGGTGTGGCGAGTTGCCTGGAAGCATGACGTCAGCCAGGACTGTTTTTATTCCGAAAAAACTATGTCCTGCCAGTCCTGGGGAGCTGAGACCGATTACCATCAGTAACTGTCTCGCAAGGACCATTACGAAGATAATTAGCCGGAGAGTCCAGTCCGTCATCAAGTTGGACCCTCGTCAGAGGGGCTTTCTGCCGCTAGACGGATGCCTAGAGAACACGACGGTCTTGGACCTTGTCCTTTCGGGGAGGAGGTCCGAGATGCGGTCGGTTTTCGTGGCGTCTGTCGACATACAGAAAGCCTTTGACTCGATTGACCATCGAGCCATCCTGAAGGTGCTGGAGAATTTTCATATACCTGCATTCATTATTTATTTCATTTCATCGCTGTACTCGCAGGCGAGTACAGTACTCCAGTTCGCGGATGGATGCTCGGACCCCATAATGCCGACTATGGGGGTCAGGCAGGGGGATCCACTCAGCCCCCTGCTATTCAATATGGCAATCGACGTGCTATTAAGGTCCTTGCCCGATCATATCGGAGTTCCCGTAGGGGGTAAGCTAATTAACGCTGCCGCCTATGCTGACGACCTGCTGTTGTTTGCGGAGACAAAGCAGGGGCTCCAGGCATTGCTCGAGAAGGCATGTGCTGCTCTCAAGGCCCTTGGTCTCCAGGTTAACTACCTGAAGTCCTTTACCATTTCGATGGTCCCCTCGGGAAGGGAAAAGAAAATGAAGGTGATTGAGGTGCCCTTCTACATATCTAATGTTCCTCTCCGGTCGTTAAGACTAGGAGAGGAGTTCACCTATTTGGGCATCTCTTTCACCCCCGAGGGGCGAGCCAAGGTGTCAGTTGTTGAGCAGCTTGATATGGACTTGCAGGTCCTGTCAAAGGCTCCGTACAAACCTCAGCAGAGGCTGTATGCCCTCCGGAGTCACCTGCTGCCAGGTATCCATCATAAGTTAGTACTCGGGCGCACAAATATTGGGCACCTGAGGAGGGCGGATATCCTGGTTCGCAGGTACGTAAGAAAGTGGCTGGACCTGCCACACGACGTGCCAATCGCTTTCATCCACGCCGCTGTGAGAGATGGTGGTTTGGGAGTTGACTCTTTGAGGTGGGCGATGCCCCACCTCAGACTTGCGCGCCTGGAGACTTATCAAGTCTTTTGGCCTAGAGGACTCTGCTGGCGGAGCCTCTAGGTCTTTTATCAGTCTACAAATCTCCAGGTTGCGATCACAGGTCACATTTAATAATGAGCAGCTCCTCACCTCCTCTAGTGTTGCGAGGATATGGGCCTCGCGCCTATACGAGGCCGTGGACTGCTCAGCCCTTCGACAAGCGTCGAGAGTCGTCCAGCAGAACCTTTGGGTCAGAGATGGCACGTCTATGTTGACGGTGTAACAGCTTGGCCTGTTGGCTCACTATTAAATAAATCCAATGTGTAAGGCGAAAAGCACTAAACATGGACGATTAACATCTCATGCATCTATTTATTATTTAAAAAAAGAACACACATTTTAAATGCAAGTAACAATCACATCCCAGCGCGCGGAGCTGAAATACAAAAATCCCGGCGCGCAGAAAAAACTCCCAGGGCGCGGAAAAAACTCCAAATCTCGCGCGTGGAAAAAGCTCCCAACGCTGTTGTAAATAAACAATCTTCGTCTACTGTCCAGTGGCGAACCATGGCTTTAAATTTTCAACTCTGGCGCTGTCACAAACTCCTCCCCCTCCAGTGTTGAACTTGTCCGAACTCAGGATAAGTTCATGCTTGTTACTAGTTCAGATGCTGAAGGCAACAGATGTCTGAGTTCCATAATGTTCAGGAAATAAGCTCCAAATTTGCCATAGACAAAGACATCTCTTTTCCTAATACGGTACTGTGCCAATTCCCTATTTAAATGTTATTTAATGCTATTAAGTCCCTAACAATTTAGACTACCCGCAATAGCACTTTACAATGTACCAGTTACAACATAATATAATTCTTTACAATCATATACAATTTAAAAAATTTCAATCAATTTTAAACAGAATTCCTCAAAATACTATTACATAAAGAATTACTTAAACATGAGACTCTAAAGTAGTACAGTTAAATAAATATATTCCGGCAATTTATAACTAATACAAAACAATTTGTTTACACAAGGGATCAAATTTTATACACATTAAAGTCACATGGTTTAATAGAAACTAAGTAGGATATGGGTGCCGGCTTAAGGTGTCTACATTGCAGTGATTTTTCCCTTTCTTGTGTTGAATTTTATAATTGAAGGGTTGTAACGCCAGGGCCCATCGCAAAAGTCTCTGGTTATTCCCGGCATGGGTTTTGAGCCACACCAGTGAGTTGTGGTCGGTCTGTATTATGAACGGTAAATGACCATCTAAATAACACTGTAACTTTTTCACTGCATACACTATAGCCGCACACTCTTTTTCATTGGTACAATATTTCCACTCTGATGGTTTGAGTTTTCTACTCATATATAGAATCGGATGTTCTTCTCCTTGGTCGTCGATCTGTGCTAAAATTATGCCTAGACCGGTGTCGGATGCATCAGTTTGCAACAGGAATTCTTTTTGGTAGTTAGGTGCATAAAGCACTGGTTTGCTTGACAATCTTTCTTTTAATATACGAAAAGCATCTTCACAAGCATTATTCCATTTTATCTTCCCTTTTTGTTCTTTTCCCTTGAGAGTCTCCGTCAAAGGGGCGGCGATAGCTGAAAACATGGGAATGTACTGTCGATAGTATCCCGCTAAGCCAAGGAAAGCTCGAACCTCTGTTTTGCAAGTCGGAGTCGGAAATTCTCTGACTGCTTGTACTTTTAACTCTGCTGGTGATCTTTTCCCTTCCCCAATAAGGTCCAATAAGGTGTCCCAGGTACTGGACTTCTTTTTGAGCAAATTTACATTTCTTGGGCTTGATGGTTAATTGAGCACTTTTTATTTTGTCACGAACCCTCTTCAGATGTTCTAAGTGTTCTTCCCAAGTTTTAGAGAATATAGCAATGTCGTCTAAATAAGGTATTGCGAAGTTTTCACAATCATGTAGCAAGTCCGACATCATTTTGCTAAAATAATATGGGGCATTTTTCAGACCAAACGGCATTCTCAACGGACGGTAGACCCCAAAGTTGGTTGTGAATGCAGCTATTTTCTGGGCCTTCTTACTTAAAGGAATCTGCCAATATCCTTTCGTTAGATCTAACAAGGTAATGTACTTTGCTGCATCAACTGTTTCGACTCTTTGCTCTATGTTAGGCAATGGAAAGTATTGGGTTTTAGTAACTTCATTGATTTTCCTGTAATCTATACAAGGTCGAGGATTTCGTCCTGGGGATTCAACTAGTATCATGGGTGATGTATAATCTGATTCACCCGGTTCAATGATTTTGTATTGCAACATCTTCTGGATGTCTAACTGCAATATCTCGTTTTGTCTAGGTGACATACGATAGGGTTTCATACGAATAGGCTTATCGTTCATTAGCTCTATGTCATGTTCGACGACGTTTGTTTTCCCTGGGATGTTAGAAAACAATTTGGCATATTCTTCCAGTATTTTCTGCAATTGTTCTTGCTGTTTTTCATTTACAAGCTTATCTAAAGCACTATTCTCCCTTATTTCATTGAAATCGAATATGTTAGGATCCGATTCAATCTTCGGAAAATCATCTTCAATTTCCGCAGGTTCGTTGTCATCTAAACTCCATAAGATGTTCACAAGCTCTGGCCGTTTGTAACACGGTTTTAGCATGTTAATGTGATAAACTTCATTTTTCTTTTGTCTTCCTTCTGAGCTAACAACATAATTTGTTTCTGACAACTTCTTAACAATTTTGCCAGGTCCTTTCCACTGAACTGCCAGTTTATTTGGTCTACAAGTGGATAAGATCAACACCAAGTCTCCCTCTTGAAATACTCGTTTAACAGCATTTCGATCATACCATTTTTTTCGTTTGTCTCTCATTTCTTCCATTTTTTCTTCAGCTAACTCCTGACTTCTCTTCATTCGATTGATTAGCTGAAACACATATTCAACTACTCCATTTCCTTCTTCATCTGGCTCCAACCATTGTTCGTACAATAGGGTGACCGGTGACGTTAGATTTCTTAAATGTACTAACTCGGCAGGACTGAATCCAGTACTTTCATGTGTGACAGTCCTTAAGGCAAATAGAGCTGCTGGAACATGTCTTTCCCATTCAGAAGCAGCTTCAATGCATAACACTCTCAAAATTCTTTTGATGGTCCTATGGAATCGTTCGACTGGATTAGTCTGAGGATGGTGTACAGAACTTCTAATGGTTTTTATTCCAAATCTCTGGAAAAATTCTACAGTTAAGTTACTCATAAATGAGGTCCCTTGATCAGTTTGTATTTCCTTCGGAAAACCCATACGACTGAATATCTGCAATAATGCATCAATTACAGACGTTGATCCAATATATGCTACCGCTACTGCATCTGGATATTTGGATGCCATGCACATAGCTGTAATCAGATAAAGATTTCCATTTGGTGTAGTGGGCAAGGGCCCACAAGTATCTACATTTAGTTTGCTGAAAATCTCAGATATGACAGGTACCAAAGTTAATGGGGCTTTCTTCTTGTCATTACATTTGCCGGCTCGTTGACAAGCATCACAGGTTTTGACAAACTCCTCTATTTCTTTGTAACAATTCGGCCAGAAGAAATATTTCACCATTCGGTCCTTTGTTTTGGCGACTCCTAAGTGAGCCGACGTTCCTTCGTGGCACATGCTTTTGACTTGCTCCCTAAAACATTCAGGAACCACAAGTATATCAACTTCTTTCCCCATCTTGTCGACTTTCTTCTTAACCAGTAATTTATCTTTAACTATTCTGAAATCTTTTGATTCTGTCGAGGCCTTTTTGGCTAATGTAAACAACGGAGCCAGATCTTTGCTCTTCTGTTGTTCTTCAGCAAACTTTTCTGAATTGACTTTTACCAAGTCGAAAATAACTTCAGTTTCATCAATTTCTGTCAAAAGTTGAACTTCTGTACTTGGAAGATCATTTTCTTCCTCTTTCTCTAACTCTGTCTTTTTGGACATTTCAAGTTTCTCTTCTTGGGATTTTGACAAGCTTCCTCCTTCACCAAGATGTTTTCTCTGCTGCGCTCTTGTAAGTACTGCGTTCACAGTTTCCTTTTTCTTCCTACTGTCATCTTTAATTTCTTCTAACAGGGAGGCGGTTTTATTTCCAAGGATGTACCTCCCTTGGTCCAAGTTATCTCTGAGAACGGCTGCCTTAGTGGTGACATGGCCCAATTCGCATTCAATTTCAATTTCGGCCAAAGGCAAGCAAGACATCTGCTCGTTCAGTAAATGTTGCACCCATACATGTTCCCCTGTCATTCTTTGAGGCGACACATATTTCTGGCACACTACATCTACAGTTGCTCCAGTATCTCTAAGTATAGGAATGCTAGTCCCATTTATTTTACCAGGAATGGTGTATGGAGCTAATAGGTCTTCATCAACTTTATTCTTAATATAGTTTACGCTGCCAATACTGTTTTTCTTTTTGAGTTTAGGGCAATCAGGCCTGATATGTGTGGTATCCCCACATTCAAAACAATGAAACTGTTTCCTCTTATCGAAGTTGGGATCTGGTTTCTTAACCTTGTGGAAGTTTTCCATTTCTTTTACGGCATACGTATCTTCCTTTTTCTGGCTATTTCCCTTCCAAGGTTTCGATTGCCATGGTTTTTTTATTACTTTGATCCTTGTAACTCATCGAAGGAATTTTACCCCGTATGCACTTTCTCACATCCTCAAATTCGTCAATCTTGGTTACAAGTTCAACTGGGGAAGTAATGGATGTCCAATGATCCAAAAAGTTTTCTTTAAATTCATTCGGTGCCCTTTTCTTTATCTGATCAACGATCATCAATTCTTTTAATTGTTCATAGGTTTCTATCTTCAATCCATTTAGCCAGCCTTCTAGATAATTTTTCATCTCGTAGTAAAAATCCTGCCAAGTACGGTCTGGTGATTTTTGCAGTTTCACAAAATTTTGGCGAAACTTCTCTGGGCTCATCTTAAAACGCTTAAGTAATAAGGTCTTAACATATGCATACTCACTAGCCTGTTCTTCAGGTTCACGAGCTATCAAGTGAGCAATTTCTAATGGCAGAACACCAATTAATTTAGTGACCCACTTCTCTCGGGGTACCTTAAGAACTTTCGCTTGTCGTTCGAAAAGCTCTAAGAACAAACTTATCTCACCCCCTTTTTCATCAAATTTGGGCATTAGCTTTTGAAGTTCAATTTTAGAACTAAAATCTGTACTAGAATTAATACATTCCTCAGAGTTTTTGTTTTCCTTTAACTGTAACTCTAATCTTAGTTTTTCCAATTGAAAGTCCCTTTCTTCTTTCTTTTTTCTTTCTTTTCTTTCTTCTTTTCTTTCTTCTTTCATTTTTCTTTCTTCTTTCTCTAATCTTAGCTTTTCCAATTGAAAGTCCCTTTCTTCTTTCTTTTTTCTTTTTTCTTCTTTTTCTTTTCTTTTTTGTTCTTTCTTTTTTCTTTCCTCTTCTTTTTCTTTTCTTTCTCTGATCACAGTTGAAAGAAGTTCTTTTATATACTCTTCCTCATAATTACTACTTTTCAAAATTAAGTTACGCAGATCAATTACCTTTAAGTCTTCTGTTACATTTTCCCCTAATTCTCTCGCAATCACCTTCAAGTCCTCCTTCCGGCCTTGGCCAAGATAAGCCATATTAAATTCCGAATCTAACACTACTATATTCTAAATTGCACAAATAAATTATAATACACACTTAATATCTGCCAGTTTGGCTTTAGCAGTATTCAATACAAATAAAATATTCTTTATCTTTACAAAACACAAACACAATTTACTTAAAAATCAGTTCGATTTTTAATACATGAATCGTTATTCATTTAATTTCAGCCAGTTTGGCATTACACAATATCTCAACGATCTGAAATTAAGAATTCAAATCGCCAGTTTGGCATTAAAAAAATATCTCAACGATCTGAAATTAAGATTTTAAATAGCCAATTTGTCATTAGATACACTTGAAACATGAACACACTTTATGTAATTCGAACTAACAGAGGATACACAATTTAATTATTACACATACGAAACCAAATCTAGAGTTTCTAGATAAAAATAAGCCAGTCTGGTACTTGTGAACTGCTATTTTAAACCGATGCATATAAGCCAGTTTGGCCCCACAATATACATCCAAAACTTTCAACTAGTTTAGCCTAATAGCAAACACTAAGTTCCTAACTTTGCCAAGGCGGCAACAAAATCTCAGGCACGTACTGTATTAAATAAAAAGAAATACCTCCTTTTAGTTCCTCCACGCAATATTTTTTATCGCTGGATTCCGCATTCAAAATCTCGGTGGAACCTCCATTTTCAATATATATATATATATATATATATATATATATATACTGTAACAGCTTGGCCTGTTGGCTCACTATTAAATAAATCCAATGTGTAAGGCGAAAAGCACTAAACATGGACGATTAACATCTCATGCATCTATTTATTATTTAAAAAAAGGAACACACATTTTAAATGTAAGTAACAATCACATCTCAGCGCGCGGAGCTGAAATACAAAAATCCCGGCGCGCGGAAAAAACTCCCAACGTTGTTGTAAACAATCTTCGTCTACTGTCCAGTGGCGAACCATGGCTTTAAATTTTCAACTCTGGCGTTGTCACAATGGGTAGGAAATTTATACAATGTATTAAGGCCCGCATCAATGCGCTTCCTACCCAAAGTCGTACCTCACGGGGGCGCCCACACTTAGAGAGAAGTTGTCGGGCCGGGTGCTCTGCCGTTGAGACGCCGAACCATGTAGCTCAGATCTGCTACAGGACCCATGCGGCTAGGGTTAAAAGACACAACAAGATAGTGTCTTATGTCGAGCGCGCCCTAGTCCAACGGGGGTTCGAAGCCACTCTCGAGCCTATTTATAGGCTCGTCTCGGGGGTGCTCAAGCCGGATATTGTGGCGACTAAGTCTGGGCAGGTATTTATTCTCGATGCCCAGATTGTGGGGGACAGTGTGGACCTGCGGGAGGCTCATATCTCGAAGAGAGATAATAATGGTAGAGACCTCCTGCAGGCGGTGAAGTCCTTCACGGGTGCCTTGGAGGTCCAGGTGACCTCCATTACGTTGAACTGGAGAGGCATCTGGTCGCGACACTCGGCTGAGTCGCTTCAACGGTTCGGGATGCTTGGAGGCAAAGACGTTAAGAACATTGCGGTGCGGGTCTTGGAATCGACTGTTGACGGGTTCGGTCGGTTCAATAAAATGACGACCCTCGAAAGAGGGGCGATGGCCCGGACGGGCGTTGGATGAGGCTCTCATGGGCCTTTTCAGCCAGGTTTTGGGTGAGCCCTCCCCATTAATGAGGTGCCAATGCTTGTGAAGTTGTCCTTCCCCTTTGTTTTTATTGTTTAGTTTCTTGTTTTTCTTCTCTCTTATATGTTGTAAAACTTCACATGGAAAAGAAAATAGCCGTTTGCTCTGCTACTATAAGATAGGTTGTCGACTATAGATCCTTAAGCCGTGCCCACCAGAATAAGCTCAACTATTGGCGGGAGTAACTATGACTCTTAAGGGAGTCATGTTACTCGGTTTGTGATGCGTCATACAACATTTCATTTAGTCTCTGACGTATGGTCTGCCTAGCCTCTCACTTACCAAGACATACAAGTGCCTCCTCGTGGCACCGCCGGTAACTAAGTTGTCTGGATGACCTCGGTTGTCTGGGCGACTTAGGCTAAATCTTGTTATGTCGATACGGGACTTCCGGGTTAGCAGCCCGGTCGTTCCTTCTTCGCTCGCTCCTAACTCGAAGAATACAAGAAGGGAGACCCGCAGCCGCGGTGTCCCCAGTGAAGATGAGAACACCTTACCATTGTCTGGCACCGCTGATACCTCCACATCGGGGGTATCGCGGTCGCCTTTATTTTTGCGTGCTGCTTTTGCAGAATACCGCGACGCCGCCCCAGGAGCTCCTGAAGTTTTACCATCTTCTCCAGCGGTTCCTGATGTTCCTGTAGCTGAAGTCTTGGTTCCCGAGGTCCAGGAGATGTCCGCAATACCATCTGCCACTTCGTCTCTGCCCGGGGATCCTTCCCATGATGTCGCCCCAGCCACGGGGTACAGTTGTCCGGACTGTGCCTCATCCTTTAAGACCAAGCGTGGACTGGGGGTCCATAGACAAAGAGTACACCGGACTGCCACCAACGAGGAGATAGACGTCGTTCGCCTAAAGACCCGTTGGACTGAAGAGGAGGAGTCCCTTCTGGCACACAAGGAGGCTGAGTTGATTCGCGCCGACGCTCTGGGTCGTTTTCCGAACCAGGCGTTGGCTGCGTTCTTCCCAGATCGCTCATTAGAGGCGCTTAAGGCCCGGAGGAAGCGCAAGAGTTACAGAAGTAAGGTTGAGATTTTTCTCAACACCTTCACCTCCGCGGATAGCGTTCATCCTGCCCATTTTTATAGGGCGGGACGTTCCGCGTCGCCTCTACGCCTCCTGTGTCGTCTGATGCTGATATTCCTGCTTCTGCGGATTCTTCTCCAGTTCCTGTTCCGGGTCCGGATATGTCGCCCGTTGAGTCGGTTTCCAGGGACACTTTGGTGTCCTCTGATGTCCACTCGCTGGCCCTGGCGATGCCTGTCTTACGTCCCGTTGGTGTTATTCCCGATCTGGATGCATCGCTAAGGGAGATGCCCATTCTTCTTCCAGCCGTACCTTTATCGGAGGATGAAGAAGTTGATCAACATCTTTGGGCTATTCTGGACGCCCTCCCTCCTTCCGCCTTTCCTTTTCAGGAGGTGGATACCATTCTACTTAATCTGCGATCATTTCCAGACTATGATTTCTCTGTGTTGGGGAGCTTTTTCGCTAAGCTTTCATCTGTGCCTGTAAAGCGTCGAGCCTCGAGACCTGTACCATCTGCTCCGCCAAACTCCCGACGCAAGCTCCGACGATTTCAGTACGTCAGTGTCCAGCGAGCCTACGTTAAGATCAGACGTCGGTGCTACGAATTTGTCAAGTCCGGTCTTAAAGAGTCACCAGAGGTCTCTTCTGCTTTTGCTCTTAATTTTTGGAAACAGCTGATGTCTCAGTCAAGTGGCCCGTATTATGATCCCGTTGAGAAATTCGGTAGAGTCCCCATCTCTATGATGTCTTCGGTCCGGCCGGTTTCGAGGAGATCCGGCGCTGCCTCCCAGATGCCGGGAGTGCCCCTGGACCCGACGGAGTGGACGCAAGGAAGCTCCGGAGGTTGCCTTGGGAGGTACTCTCGAAGATCAACATGTTTTTCCTGTGGAGGAAGTCGCTGGGTCAAGTTTGGAACCTAGGTCGGACGGTGCTTATCCCCAAGACGACGAGGTTGGAGACTCCCGGGGATCTTCGTCCGATAACCGTTTCCAATGTGCTCTTGAGGTTACTTCACAAAATTTTAGTTAATAGGCTCCGCCGCCTGTTGATCCATGATCGCAGGCAGGTCTGTTTTCGCGCTGTTGATGGATGCCTCGAAAATTCGGTTGCACTCTGTTATCCTCCATGCGAGGACTGAGGAGTTGCGACCGATTTTCGTGGCGTCCATCGACCTTTCTAAGGCTTTTGATTCCGTGTCGCATGCCGCTCTCCTAGGGGTGCTGCGGGACAGGGGTGCTCCGAGGGTATTGGTCGAGTATATCTCGGCCGTATACTCCGAGGGGCGAACTGTCTTGCAGTTCTCTGACGGGAGTTCGGATTCGATACGGCCGCGGAGGGGAGTCCGTCAGGGCGACCCTCTTTCTCCACTCCTTTTCAATCTGGTTATAGATCGTTTTCTAACTCTGCTTCCAGGGCACATTGGGATAAAGTTATGTGGACAAACTATCAACGCTCTGGCTTTTGCTGATGACATCTTGCTGTTTGCAGAGACGCCTGCTGGTTTGAACATACTACTCCAAAGTGCTGAGTCGATCCTGGGGACCCATGGCCTTGAGATCAACCCCGCGAAGAGCTTCAGCTTTTGCTGGGCTCCGAGCGGGAGGGAGAAGATCAAGCTCCTAGATAGAAGTTTACGGGTAAAGACCGGCCCCCTGAGGGTTCTCAAGATAGACTATCTTTTCCTATCTTCATCGGTGCCATTCCCTGCCGGTCCCGTACCACCAGAGGACGCAGTGATCTCTCTAGAAGATGCCGAGCCGGTTGCAATGCCCAGGAGACAGTCCATCACGTCTCCCAAGTATGCCATCGGACGCATGGCGCCCGTATTAGGCGTCACGATGCCATACTACATTACTTGCGTCGCTCCTTGGAGCAAAAGGGCTACCGGGTCGTGTGGGATCCCTTCTTCCATCTGGGCTCCACGCATCTAAAGCCAGACTAAGTGGCTACTAAAGAAGACTTTGCGATCGTCCTGGACGCTCAGGTTGTCTCTGACAACTATGATTTAAATGCAGCCTCTGGCCTGAAGAAGGCCAAGTACAACTCGCCGTACCTTATTTCCGAGATAAAACTTATTTATGGGGTGGCCTATGTCACTGTACTTCCAGTAACACTTTTTTGGACAGGCGACTGTGCGTCCAGAGACGTCAAAGAGCTTCTTGCTTATGGGCTCGTCCGTGGTGGTGACGTGAAGATCCTGTCCACGCGGGCGGCCATAGGTACCTACCTATATTGGTTGGTATTCAGTAGAATGACTAGCCGGGCCCCCGGCATGATGGGGTGCCGGACGGGTGTAGGTTGATCTCATTTTATCCCTACTGCTGGGGTTCAGCAGCAATAAATTGTTGGGTTTTTCCCAACAATTGAAAAAAAAGCCGTTTGTTCTGCTGTTCTATAGTAGCGGTTTGTATTTTATTCTGCTGATGCCGTTGCTGAGTACTGGATGCGTCGACTCGTTCGCTCGTAGGAGCACCCTCTCTGGTGACAAGGGGGGCTTTAAGGTCAGAGAATTCGCCGAAGACTATTGGCGAGCGCTGCTCACCCGGCCTACTCAACCCCTCCCGAAATTTCCGCCTGCGGCTTGCGAGAATAAAGGGCCTCATATCGAGTTATTAGAAATATGGGGTCCTGTCCTTTTGGACGAAATAGAGGTGTGTTTGCCCAGGAACACCTCTGCCGCAGGTCCGGACAAAGTCACACCAAGAATGATTAGAGGGTTGCCCTGGGAATTCTTAACTAAGATCTGCAACCTCATTCTATGGTGTGGCGAGTTGCCTGGAAGCATGACGTCAGCCAGGACAGTTTTCATTCCTAAAAAGTCAAGTCCTGCCAGTCCTGGGGAGCTGAGACCGATTACCATCAGCAATTGTCTCGCAGGGACCATAACTAAGATAATCAGCCGGAGGGTCCAGTCCATCAAGTTGGACCATCGTCAGAGGGGCTTTCTTCATCTAGACTGATGCCCATTTAAATAACTTTTAAAGAGTTGTGCATTCCCAAAAGCTTTTTAAGTTCATATATATATATATATATATATATATATATATATATATATATATATATATATATATATATATATATATATATAATTTATCGGTAATTTTGTGAAAGTCTGTCTAAATTTTACTTTTAAGCTTCGAGCAGGGCCGATCGTAGGCTACGACTAGAGTCTTGTAAAAACTTATCAGACTTAAAGCAGGCCGCGCTTTGAATTTTCGCCACTTCTAAACGTTATCAGTTGACTGTCTTATCAGGAAAGGGGAAAATTGTTGTAGCATCTTCAGCCCCTATGGCGAGATTCATTAAAATCAATCCAGGGGGGGGGAATTCTCCAACTGTCAACTCTTCTCCGCCCACTACCAGATTAAGAAACAAGGTCCGAACAGCGATTTATTTATTTATTTTTTTACATAGCAGCCTTAACTTTCCCCTTTTCTGGAGTTCATATTCCAACGTTACCCATCCCCTCACCCACCCGCCCACCGGAAAAGGGGGCCAGTGTTTTCTAGTTGGTCAATGAGAAACGATGACATAAGACCTCTGCTCCTACATAGATACAGTTTTCCATACAAGCGCCATCTGTATAAACAAGCATTAATTCAGACTCAGAATAGAACACGTTGATAGCTTCGTGGGTCAAAGACTCAAAACCACAACGATCCACTCTTGGGTCCAAAGGAAAGATTGAATCGAATACGCTATAACTCGTGATCCTGATGGGTACTAATTCTAATATTTTGGTACTAATTGGTACTAATTAGGTACTAATTTTTGTGAAAGTTTCAACTCGAAATTCAAAAAGTGCCGGGCCAGCGACATGGTAGCCCGGCAGAATCGAACACGCTATAACTCGCGATCCTGATGGGTACTAAATCTAATATTTTGGTACTAATTAGTACTAATTAGGTACTAATTTTTGTGAAAGTTTCAACTCGAAATTCCAAAGCGTCGGGCTCGGAAGCGACCTGATTGTCGCTGGCCCGGAAGAATCGAATACGCTATAACTCGTGATCCTGATGGGTACTAATTCTAATATTTTGGTACTAATTGGTACTAATTAGGTACTAATTTTTGTGAAAGTTTCAACTCGAAATTCAAAAAGTGCCGGGCCAGCGACATGGACCTCTTTTGACCCGCGAGGAGCGGTCCAAGGTGTCTCTTGTAGAGCAACTCGATAAGGACTTGCAGGTCTTGTCCAAGGCTCCGTACAAGCCTCAACAGAGGCTGTATGCCCTCAGGAGTCAGCTGCTGCCGGGTGTCCATTATAAGTTAGTACTCTGGCGCACCAATATTGGGCACCTGAGGAGGGCGGACATCCTGGTATGCAGGTACGTTAGAAAGTGGCTGGACCTGCCACACGACGTGCCAGTCGCATACATCCACGCCGCTGTGAGTGATGGTCTGGGAGTTGACTCATTGAGGTGGGCGATGCCCCGCCTCAGACTTGTGCGGCTGGAGACTTTTATCAAGTCCTTTGGCCTAGAGGACTCTGCGGGCGGAGCCTCTAGGTCTTTTATCAATCTACAAATCTCCAGGTTGCGATCACAAGTCACTTACAACAACGAGCAGCTCCTCACCTCCTCCAGTGTTGCGAGGATGTGGGCCTCGCGCCTATACGAGGCCGTGGACGGCTCGGCCCTTCGACATGCATCGCGAGTTGTCCAGCAGAACCTTTGGGTTAGCGATGGCACGTCTATGTTGACGGGTAGGAAATTTATACAATGTATTATGCCCGCATCAATGCGCTTCCTAACCGAAGTCGTACCTCACGGGGGCGCCCACACTTACAGTGAAGTTGTCGGGCCGGGTGCTCTGCCGTTGAGACGCCGAACCATGTAGCGCAGATCTGCTACAGGACCCATGCGGCTAGGGTTAAAAGACACAAGATCGTGTCTTATGTCGAGCGCGCCCTAGTCCAGCGTGGGTTCGAAGCCACTCTCGAGCCTATTTATATGCTCGGCTCGGGGGTGCTCAAGCCGGATATTGTGGCGACTAAGTCTGGGCAGGTATTTATTCTCGATGCCCAGATTGTGGGGGACAGTGTGGACCTGCGGGAGGCTCATATCTCGAAGAGAGATAAATACAATGGAAGAGACCTCCTGCAGGCGGTGAAGTCCTTCACGGGTGCCTCGGAGGTCCAAGTGACCTCCATAACGTTAAACTGGAGAGGCATCTGGTCGTGACACTCGGCTGAGTCGCTTCAACGGTTCGGGATGTTTGGAGGCAAAGATGTTAAAATCCTTGCGGTGCGGGTCTTGGAATAGACTGTTGACGGGTTCGGTCGGTTCAAGAAAATGACTACCATCGAAAGAGGGGCGATGGCCTGGACGGGCGTTGGCTGAGGCGCTGACAGGCCTTTTAGGCCAAGTTTCGGGTGAGCCCTCCCCTTTAATGAGGTGCCAATGCTTGTGAAGTTGTCCTTCCCCTTGGTTTTAATTCTTTAGTTTCTTGTTTTTCCTTCTCTTTTATATGTTGTCAAGCTTCACATGGAAAAAAATAGCCGTTTGACTACTATAAGATAGTCACTATGGCGGGAGTAACTGACTCTCTTAAGGAGTCATAGTTGCTGGGGTTGGATGTGTAATACAGGTCCTCGTTTAGTCGCTGACGTACAAGGAACATTAGCCTCCCCAACTCAAGTAGTGCATAGGCCTCCTAGTGGTCTCGTCGGTAATTGACTGTTGGGCTTGTCCCACAGTCAAGCAGAACTATGCACGGCGCAAATGGGCCTTGGGGGTTGCCAGCCCCCTCGGCCGTCTTTAACGTGGCACAAATTCGAGCAAGATATGCAACCTCATTCTATGGTGTGGCGAGTTGCCATGAAGCATGACGTCAGCCAGGACTGTTTTCATTACGAAGAAATTAATTCCTGCCAGTCCTGGGGAGCTGAGACCGATTACCATCAGGAACTGTCTCGCAAGGACCAAAACTAAGATAATTAGCCGGAGGGTCCAGTCCGCCATCAAGTTGGACCCTCGACAGAGAGACTTTCTTCCTGTAGACGGATGCCTAGAGAACACGACGGTCTTGGACCTAATCCTTTCGGGGAGGAGGTCCGAGATGCGGTAGATTTTCGTGGCGTCCGTCGATATTCAGAAAGCCTTTGACTCGATTGACCACCGAGCAATCCTGAAGGTTCTGGAGAATTTTCATATCCTATCTTTGGTTATATATTTCATCTCATCACTGTACTCGCAGGCTAGTACAGTACTCCAGTTCTCGGATGGATGCTCCGACCCCATAAAACCATCTATGGGGGGGGGGTCAGGCAGGGGGACCCACTCTGCCCTCTGCTATTCAATATGGCAATCGACGTGCTCCTACGGTCCTTGCCCGATTATTTCTGAGTTCCCCTAGGGGGTAAGCTTGTAAATGCTGCCGCCTATGCTGACGACCTGCTATTGTTTGCGGAGACAAAGCAGGGGCTGCAGGTAATACTCGATAAGGCATGTCTGGCTCTCAGAGTCCTTGGTCTTCAGGTAAATTACTGAAATCTTGCACGATTTCTATGGTCCCCTCGGGAAGGGACAAGAAAATGAAGGTGATTGAGGTGCCCTTCTACATATCTAATGTCCCTCTCCGGTCGTTAAGACTCAGAGAGGAGTTTATTTATCCGGGCATCTCTTTCACCCCCGAGGGGCGGGCCAAGGTGTCTCTTGTAGAGCAACTGGATAAGGACTTCCAGGTCTTGTCCAAGGCTCCGTACAAGCCTCAACAGAGGCTGTATGCCCTCCGGAGTCAGCTGCTGCCGGGTGTCCATTATAAGTTAGTACTCTGGCGCACCAATATTGGGCACCTGAGGAGGGCGGACATCCTGGTACGCAGGTACGTTAGAAAGTGGCTGGACCTGCCACACGACGTGCCAATCGCTTACATCCACGCCGCTGTGAGTGATGGTTTGGGTGTTAGCTCGTTGAGGTGGGAGATGACCCGCCTCAGACTTGCGGGCCTGGAGTCTTATCTCGTCCTTTGGCGTAGAGGACTCTGCTGGCGGACGCTCTAGGTCTTTTATTACTTTACAGATATCCAGGCTGAGATCACAGGTCACTTATAATAACGAGCAACTCCTCATCTCCTCCAGTGTTGCAAGGATGTGGGCCTCGTGCCTATACGAGTCAGTGGACGGCTCGGCCCTTACACAAGCATCGCGAGTCGTCCAGCAAAACCAATGGGTTAGAGACGACATTTCTATGTTGACGGGTAGGAAATTTATTGTGTATTAAGGCCCGCATCAATGCGCTTCCAACCCGAAGTCGTACCTCATGGGGACGCCCACATTTAGAGAGATCTTTTAGGGCCGGGTGCTCCGCCGTTGAGACCCCGAACCATGTAGCGCAGATGTGCTACAGGACCCATGCGGCTAGGGTTTAAAGACACAATAAGATCTGTCTTATGTCGAGCGCGCCCCAGTCCAACGGGGGTTCGAAGCCACTCTCGAGCCTATTTATAGGCTCGGCTCGGGGGTGCTCAAGCCAGATATCGTTGCGACTAAGTCTGGGCAGGCATATGTTCTCGATGCCCAGATTGTGGGGGACAGTGTGGACCTGCGGGAGGCTCATATCTCGAGAGATAAATATAACTATGGAGCTCTTTCCTAAGCGAGTGACCTAGGTAGTTCTTTTATCACAGCTGTAAATGGTCGAGTAACTGCCTTCACGTGGCGCACCTGTGAGTACCTCCTCCAATCGCCTTCGGGCTTGAGCGGCGGGGGTGAAACTAAAGTTACAGGCCTACTGGGCGAGCATTCCGCCTTGTGTCAGTCCCGAGATTGACCTAAAGCGCTGCAGTTTTTCCACGGTGACCTTTTCTTAGTTTTTTCCCCTTTTTGCGTGGATATCAGAGTACGTTACCGCCCTGTTCTACCTTGTGTAGGAGCACGTTTTTGACTCTGCTCTGTCCACTAAAGTTTTCTTCCCTTTTTAGTTAATTGTCTGGTCACCCTTAGGACCGTTAGGTTGTGTTAGGTTTTTTTTTGTTTGTTGTGTTGTTTTGGTTAGGGCCGTTAGGCTGTTAGTCATTTTTCATCTTTTCTTTTTTTTTATTTTTATTACAAATTTACATTTTTTTCTTTTTTATACACTTTTCAATTTTAAAGTTCACACACCGATTCCTCGTTATCTTTAGTTACGTTGTGAGTTATTTTCTATTTTTTAAGTTCTCCTTGGAGTGCCACTTTTGTTGCTGTATTTATTAGTTCTCTTAGAGTTTTTGTACTGTCCCCGTACATTTTGGAGCCGTAAAGGTTCTCTTTAGTTTTTATATTATAAGTTCTCATTGAGGTTGTTTTTAGTTGTATAATTTTTTGCCATGGAGGAAGACCCACCTCCACTGGACTTAAATCAAATCAGGACTAACCCCATACACAAAGTAATCTATCAATACAAATCAGAAATAGAAAAAGCCTTAATCACCGCGAAAGTAAACGTAACTCGCTCAAATGTCATAAGGGAGAGGGTAGACAAACTAATTGAGATTATAACAGGGGTACTAATAACCAATAGTGAACTTAAGGCTGATGCCGCGGAAGCTCATCGCGTGATCAATAATTCCATACCTCCAAATACTAACAAACAGTCTTATGCCGGAGTACTTAAAAATAATAAGGTTCCTGTTTCATTTCGTCAAAAAGAAGAACACGTAGTGATAATCAGTAAAGACTCGAATAGCGCCAATACAGATAAAGTTAAAGACCTAATAGTTAATAACCTCAACCCTAAAACACTTAAAGTCGGCATTAAAAGAACTAGAGAAACTAAAACTGGGGATTTTGTTTTAGAGGTAAATTCTGCTGGGGAATTGGAAACACTTAAACAAGCAATAGCCAACAACAATAACCTAAAAGATAATGTTAACTGCAGAAGCCCGAAAAAAGTTGACCCCCAGATTATTATTTTTGATGTCAACAATGACATCACCGAACAGGAGGTGACTTCCGCTGTGTCATCACAGAATGGAGTGGAAAGTGTTGCGGTTATTCATCGGGGGTCCTTTAAGGGCAGAAGGGGTACAAATCATATTCTAGCTTTGGATGGGGTCTCTTTTCAAAAATTTTCCAATTTAGACAGAATACATATTAATTGGGAACGTTACACCTTTAAGGAGTACCTCAAGCCCCGACAGTGTTACAAGTGTTTGAAATTTGGTCACACTTCAAAGTTCTGCAGAGCTGAAATAGCGATTTGTTATAATTGCGGAGATTCGGGCCACGAGGGAAACGGGTGTAACAAAAAGAACGAGTCATGCCATAACTGTACTATATTCAACAATAACACTAAAGACAAGAAAAATCATGTAAAAACCAACCATAAAGCAAGCTACAGGGGATGCGACGCCTTTCATAGAGAGCTTAACAGGTTGAGGAACTTCATAAATTATGGATAGTACCTCCCTTTCTTGTCGTCAGGTAAACATAGGTAAAAGTAGGTTCGCCTGGAGTCGGCTTAGGGCTGACATTTGCGTCTCTCCCTTTTCTTTTGCTTTTGTTCAGGAACCGTATACTTTAAATAATTCCGTTGTTGGTTTTGGTTCTTCTTTGCATATTGTTTCTGGTTCTTTAAATCCGAAATCATGTATTGTTGTTAATAATAATTTACCGTTTACAGTTGTTTTTTTGTGATTCTTATGTTAATGCTATTTTTGTTAATCAAGTCAACATTTTATTTATTAATACTTACATTCCCCCCGGCGACGATGAGCTCTTTGATGAAATTTTAAACAATATTACAGGTATTATTAACTCAAGACAAAGGGAAAACATAGCCTTGCTTGGGGATTTTAATTCTAAACATTCTATTTGGGGGAGCCAGATCATTGACAATAGGGGTATTTTTCTTTTGGACTTTATCAATCAGTTTTCTTTTAATTTACATAATCCTAGTAATGGCGTCCCAACTTTTGTTTCCTCCAGAGGTAGAAGCTGGATCGACTTAACAATTTCAAATTTCAATAGCAATACAATAATTACGGATTGGTTAGTGTCTAATCAAATCAATGGTTCCGAACATAAAAACATAAATTTCAACATTAGTACCACTTCCATTACCGCTTCTTTTCCTAAGTTTGTTAAATACAATTTAAACAATAGAAATTGGCTTGATATAAAATGTAATCTTTTTAATAACTTTTGTGATTTTCCCCGCACTGGTCTCAACAACATGGTTCATTCTATTCAGACTTCTGTTTTTAGTTCTTTCCCTGGTAATTTTGGCACTGTTCCTTTAACCAGAAAATCCCTCCATAGGGTCCCTTGGTGGACCGTTGATCTATCTATTGCAAGAAAGCGTGTTAGAGCGCTTCGAAGGAAATTCCAGCGCTCCACTAATTGCGATATTGAGAGATCTGCTAACAAGGCCTGTTGGGCTCGTGCCCACGCCAAGTATTAAAGGTTGGTTATGTCTGCCAAGAGGAAATCCTGGAGGGAATTTTTGTGCAATATTTCTGTTGAAACCCCTTTTAGTAATTTCAAATCCCTTAGTAGTGAAGTTTCTGTTTTTGCTTTCTGTAGTAAATTTGTTTCAGTTGACAGCTTTTTTGTTAAAGATAATATTGACAGTCTTATTTCTTTTCATTTTCCTTACAACAATGTCATTACTCTCTCGCATAATCATGGCTGGTACAATAACATTGAACAGTTTGACCCGATTTCCTTTTCTGAACTTAAATACACACTCAGTACTTTCAAGCCTAAAAAAGCTCCTGGCCCCGATGGGATCTGTCTGGATGTTATTGAAATTTTCCATATTAATCCTTTTTATTTATTGATCTTTTTAATAACTGTCTCAACCAGGGTTTCTTCCCTGAGGAATGGAAAACTGCTAGGCTCATCTTTCTGCCTAAGGCAGATCGGGATCCGCAAAACTTTAGTTCTTATCGTCCTCTGTTGCCCATTTTGGGTAAGGTTTTTGAAAAAATTATTGTTAATAGGCTTCAAGAATACATCAATAGAAACAACATTATCAGTAACTTTCAGTTTGGTTTCGTTAGGGGCAGGAGCACACTCGATGCTCTTTCTTTTGTTGTTGATAAAGTTAAGGAACTCAGGTTTAATAATCATGTTGCTTTAATTTCCTTTGATATTAAAAACGCTTTCAACTCTGTTCGTTGGGATGACATTCTGAAAAAATTAATAGATATTAAGGCTCCCCCATATCTGGTCAACATTTATTTTAGTTATTTTTCAAATAGATTTGTTTCCTATTCCAGCCAGTTTATTAACATCAAAAAACAATATGATTTGGGCGTTCCTCAGGGAGCTATTTCTTTTCCTTTACTTTGGAACTTGATTGTTAATTATATTTTTGATATTGCTCTCCCTGAAAAAACCTTTCTGATAGCTTATGCCGACGATATTCTTTTAATTTCTGCTGATTCTTCTTTCCCCGGTCTTGAAAACAAATGCAATAGTGTTACCCAGTCCCTGGTGGACTGGAGTTCTAATCACAGTCTTAAGTTCGACCACAAGAAAACCAATCTGCTTTATTTTATTAAAAAGGGGTGTAAGCCGGGGAAAAATCCGATTATAAAATTTGAAGGTGAAAAAATTAAAGTAGTTAATAATTTTAAATATCTGGGCTTAATTTTGGACAATAACCTCACTTGGAATGAACACTTCAAATACATCCATAGCAAAACTCAAACTATTTTTAATAAACTTATCCGTATTTCTAAGACTACTTGGGGGGTTGGTTCTGCCGTTATTAAACTCGTATATAATACTGTAATAGAAAAAATAATTTTGTATGGAGCCCCAATTTGGTGGAATAACAACGTAAGAACTGTCAACTCTTTAAATAAAATTTTCAGGTCAGCCCTCTTAACTGTCACGAAAGCTTATAGAACTTCCTCTACCGCCTCTTTGGGGGTGATAGCTGGTATTCCCCCTATTGATCTGACCGCCTCCCTCGAAGCCGCTTTGTTTCAATTAAGATGTAATAAATCTGTTGACATTTTTGGTTTAACTTTACACCCTGAGAGCATTGAAAAGCCCAATCGTTTTGTTTCCTTTAAAGACATTATTCTTAATTTTACAACTTTCAACCCTCTTTCCCTCGGTAACTTCCAGTTTTTTATTTTTACGGACGGATCTAAGATGAACAATAGAGTTGGCTCCGGTTTTGTTGTTTTTGACTCAGCTAATATTAAAATACACACTGGTTCATTCCGTATTAACGACGAGGCTTCGGTCTTTCAGGCCGAGCTTTATGCCATTTACAAAGCAACAGAGTGGGCTTACATCAATGAAGTTTTCTTTTTGTTTAATTTCTGATTCTCGCTCGGCTCTGGAGGCTCTGTGCCTCTATCCTAATTACAATACTTTGATCATCAAAATTCGTTCTTTTATTTTTCATTTTATTTCTCTCAACTTGCCGTTTAAGTTATGTTGGACTAGGGCTCAGGTTGGGACTGCTGGCAACGAGGCTGCCGACGCGGCAGCCAAGTCGGCTGGGGAACTAGCAATCGTCGACGGTAGGGTTGGAACCTCCCCCGGTAGGTGTCGGCGTCGCCTTTTGAGGCTGTTGCGGCTAGAATGGCAAGCGCGTTGGGAGTCTTTGGAAGTCAGTGGTCACTCGCGCTCTCTGGTCCCCAGCGTTTCTGTTTATAGGAATTTTTCTGGTCATTTTCTTTCTCAGTTTATAACCGGTCATGGCAAGTTTCCGTCCTACTACCACCGTTTTCTCAATAAATACCCTGTCTGTTTGTGGTGAGGCCTGTGCCGATCCCATTCACTATGTTTACCATTGTCCTTACTTTAATGATCTCCGCCGTAGCTTTCTTCCACATAATCTTTCTGAAATTCATCCTTCCCGTCTGCTGCTCAATCCCGTTACCCGTCAAAACTTATCTAAATTTATTCATCATCTTAATTTGCTGGAAGAAGAAATATTTCATTACTAACTGCCGTACTTTTCTCATCCTTTTTGCCCACGTCATTTGCATCTGTTTGTTTTTGTTTGACTTTTGTACTGTACCCGTACATTTGAGCTGTCAATGGCTCTCTTTGATTTTTATCTTTTTCGTTCTCCTTGGAGTGTTTGTTTTTGGAGTCATTTGACTCTGTTTTTTTTGTTTTGTTGAGCAAGACAGGGGTCTCTCGTCTTTTGTGCATTTCTTTGGTTTCGTCTCTTATTATTATCTTTGTTGCGCTGCTCTTTTTGTTGTGGTTTAGTTGTATTTTTTGACCATCATCATTCTAACGTGTTTTAATTTTCGTCATCGTAACTTTGGTAACTCCCTTCAAGTTATTTTTATTCACCGTGGATCTCCTTTACAGTGTTTCATCTTTTTTGTTTGTTGCGGTCGTGCCGGCCGCACGCCTTTGTTGTCACTATAAGTTTTAGTGATGTTGTCTTTTGTTGTTCCACGGTTCGGACTGGGGTCCGTTTGTCTTTTGTTTTTAGAGCGATGCCAGCTTACAGCAGGTCGGGGCTCTCAACTAATTTTTTTTTTTTATCTTCCATAGTTTCTAACCTATTTCCTTTTATCACTGTACTCGCAGGCGAGTACAGTACTCCAGTTCTAGGATGGTTGCTCCGACCCCATTTGACCATATATCGTGGTCAGGCAGGGGGATCCACTCAGCCCCCTGCTTTTCAATATGGTGATCGACGTGCTGTTGCGGTCCTTGCCAGATTATAACGGAGTTCCTATAGGTGGTAAAATTGTTAACGCTGCCGACTATGCTGATGACCTGCTTTTGTTTGCGGAGATAAAGGCAGGGGCTCCAGGTACTACTGGATAAGGAAAATGATGCTCTCAGAGTCCTTGGTCTTCAAGTTAACTACTTCAAATCGTTTATGATTTCTGTCGTTCCCTGCGGACTTCATAAGGAAATGAAGGTGATTGAGATGCCCTTCTACGTATCTAATGTCCCTCTCCGGTCGTTAAGACTGAGATGAGTTCAGATATCTGGGCATCTCGTTGACCCCCGAAGGGCGGGTCAAGGCGTCTCTAGTAGAGCAGCCAGATCGAGACATGTAGGTGCTTTCCAAGGTTACGTCAAGCCTTAGCAGAGGCTGTATGCCCTCCGGAGTCACCTGCTACCAGGTGTCCATCAAAAGTTGGTACTCGGGTGCACCAATTTGGGACACCTGAGGAAGGCGGACATTCTGGTACAAAGATACGTAAGCAAGTGGTTGGACCTGCCTCACGACTTGCCGATCGCTTACATCCACGCCGCTGTGAGTGATGGTGGTCTTGGAGTTGGACACTTTCAGGTGGGCGATACCCCCCCCCCCCTCAGACTTGGGCGCCTGGAGACTTATTTCGTCCTTTGGCCTAGAGCAGAGCTCCGCAAAACGTTTTCGATAATTCAGCGGCACACCACAAGAAAAAGCTTGCAAATATATAAATTACAATAAATACGTATGTATTTTATTAGATTCGACACAAAATAGCTCTATGTATTAAGATAATTATAATCATTTAAGTTTTATATAAATCATTTCGAACTGTACACCAACAGAAGAACAGAAATATAAAATTAGTTTACAAGTAAAAAACTTCTCTTTAAATTTTAATATTAAAATTTTTTTTTTGGTCTTTACTTAAGCCTAATAAATCAAAGTTAATTTAAACATACCTAATTTATTAATGAGATATTTGAGATTGTTTTGACAAATGTGTGTTTTCTATTTGCACGTTTCGTATTTGGCTCTACAATAGAAAGAGCTATAGTTCATGGTCAAGGCCCTTTAAATATGATCGTCTGTTATTTTCAATTAGAACCAGTGTCGAAAACTTTGATCGCATAAGTATGTCGTAGAAAATGGGAGCAAAATTGCAACGGCCTTGTCAGAAATTTGTGGATATTCTTTCTCAATTGAAATCCAGAAATATGACGCTCAAGCATGCATACAATGTATGGCTAACATGATTTTGTTTCGTGTATAATTTCGACCAGACAAATTACATAACAAAAAGGTAGAGGAATATTTTACTTAGAAAATTTTCTATTTAATGCGGTGGTTATTTTTTTTATCATAATCTATAAAATCACCGCGGCACAGTCAAGATCACCTCGCGGCACACTAGTGTGCCACGCCACAGTGGTTGCGGAGCACTGGCCTACAGGACTCAGCTGGCGGAGCCTCTAGGTCTTTTATCAGTCTGCAAATCTCCAGGCTGTGGTCCCAAGTCACGTTTAACCCTATCACTGTAACCTGGGGTCCACGCGGACCCCAGGCACGTTTAACTAGTTGCCAAAAAATATATCTTACTTTGAGGGGTCTAAGCCAGTGACATCTCATCTTAACATGTGTGTAACACAGGGTAAAAAATTAATTGCATAAATTTCAGGGGTTGTTGGGGTTTTTTAAATTTGAAACATATGTCACATTTCTGTGACCTGGGGTCCGCATGGACCCCGCTTTATGCCGGGTGTCTGAGAACTATTGGACACATTAGAAAAATTAAATAGCTAGGATCAATGACGTGTTTTTGATAACGTGTATTAATAACAAGGTCCGAAAGTTTTTGTTTCACAACAATGTTATTCCCAGAATCCGACAGATGGCGCTGGGTGATACTACAGGTGTGTTTGCATTTTTCTCATTGCGCGTCTCTCAGTTGAGAGCTGTTATTCGAAGCTGCAACATGTTGCGACAAAGAGTTTCGATAGACAACTTTACGCATGATAAAGAAAGTGATAGTGAAAACTATGTAGATATAGTTAGCTTCAGTGAATCATCCGAGTCTGAAGAGAGTGAAGCGAATATTCAAGATCCAAACATTGAAACCGATAGTGAATCGGAAAGTGACGAGTATACTGGCCAACAATCTCTTATCTCATAAAAGAGCTCGATTCACCCATCTGTTGAATCAAGCACATACTTTTGAATCGCCGTCAGAATGTAAGTGGACGACAGAAAAACGTAATTTGGTACAAACTTTGGCAGCTAATATTTTACGAGAGAATAGTGGATTAGCAGGAGATGCCAAGAATGTATCTGATAAATTAGATTCACTAAAAATGTTTATAACATCTGAAATTATCAACGTTATTGTCCGAGAGACTAATAGAAGGGCTAAAAAAGTGATTGCAACTTCGAATCAAGCCAATCCGGCAAATGAGGAGAAGTGGACTGAAACAGATAAAATAGAACTCTACGCTATTGTTGGATTACTCTTACTCGGTGGTGTATACAAATCTGTGAACGAAAGTTGAGAAGAAATGTGGTCTTTGGACAGTGGAAGGCCGATATTTCGTGCTACAATGTCTATGCGACGTTTACAAAATTTCCTTAGTTTCTGCCGGTTTCACAATGATGCAACAAGGAAACAAGGACTACAGGTAGATAAAATAGTTGCCTGTCGGGATGTCTGGCGAATGCTTCTCGAAAATCTAGTGAAATATTACAAGCCCGGAAAAGATCTGACAGTCGATGAGCAATTAGTGGCAACTCGTGGTCGGCGCAGATTTCGACAGTACATACCGAGCAAGCCCGGAAAGTATGGAATCAAAATATTTTGGTGCTGTGATTCCATCACTTAGTTTCCTTTGAAAGAAGAAGTGTATGTTGGACGACAATCTGATACTGCAGTTGGAGCCAACAATGTGATCTCATCAGTCGATTAGTTGACCCTTGGAAGAACAAAGGACGCAACGTTTCCATGGACAATTACTTCACAAGCGCTCAGTTAGCAGAGGACATACTAGCTGTGAAAACCACAATGGTTGAAACAATTCGAAAAAATCGAAAAGTCCCAAAAGAGTTGCTACCAAATCGTCAGCGTGAAGAGAAGTCTTATCTTTTGTATTGATAAACAACTGACTTTAGTTAGCTACACTCCAAAGAAAGGGAAGGCAGTCTTTTGCTATCTTTCATGCATCATGACAAAAAAGTCATTGAGGCGAAAGACAATAAGCCAGATATTATTTCTCATTACAACGCAACAAAATCAGGAGTTGACAACCTTGACCATTTATGCAGATTGTACCCATGCAAGCGAAAAATACGCCGTTGGCCTATGGTCATCAGGTTCAACATTCTAGACTGCGCAGATGTTGCTACATACATAATTTGGATTTTGAAATATCGAGACTGGGAATCTGGGAAGCGCCATCGACGGTTCCTGAAAGACCTTGGGAGAGAGCTGGTCAATAACCTCATTCTGAGTAGTTTTCCGAACCAGACGTTTACCAGCTTTACATTGTGTTGGGCTCCGAGCGGGAGATATAAAAAGATGAAGCTGTTAGACCGAGGATTCGGGGTGGCGGCAGGTCCCCTGAGGGTGTTGAAGATACTCCTGATTTGCCTACCTGGGTAGGGTGCGTGACAGTTTGTGATATTGAGTAATTTGCCAGAGGATAAGCGATTAGCAGCCGATTGCATCGTCATCGAGCTCTTTACTAAGCGAGTTCTCTAGGTAGTTCCAGTGTTCACAGCTGTAAATGGTCGAGTAACTGCCTTCACGTGGCGCACCTGTGAGTACCTCCTCAAATAGCCTTCGGGCTTGAGCGGCGGGGCGAAACCAAAGGTACAGGCCTACCAGGAGAGCATTCCGCCTTGTCAGTCCCGAGATTGACCTAAAGCGCTGCAGACTTTCCACGGTGACCTAGTGAGATATTTTAATTAGTGTGGATATCGGTGTACGTTACCGCCCTGTTCTACCTTGTGTAAGAGCACGATTTATGACACTGCTCTGTCCACTAATTTTGCCTCCCCTTTTTAGTTAATTGTATGGTCACCCTTAGGGATTTAGGCTTTTTGTTAGGTGTTAATTGATGTTAGGGCCGTTAGGCTGTCAGGTTCATCTTCCCTTTTTCTTTTTGTAAAGAATTTCTCAAAGTTTTCACTTTTCCTTTTAAGAAAGATTTTTTTACGAATTTTTATTAAAGTTGCTGGTTAAGTCATTTGTTAGGTTGTTACTTTTGCCCTGTAGTGGTTAAGCACCGGGCCTCACTTTTTCTTAAGTTCGTTTTTGCTATATTTCTCTTTTATTAGTCCTCCTTGGAGTTTAATTAAATTTTTGGCACGCACGAGTGTCGCTTTTGTTGCTGTAGTTTTCTGTTCTCAGTTTTTTTGTACTGTCCCAGTACATTTGGAGCTGTAAAGGCTCCCTTTAGTTTCTTTTTAAGTTCTCTTAGAGGTTGTATTTAGTTGGTTTTTGGTTCCTGCAATGGAGGAAGAAACTCCACCTTTAGACATGAATAAAATAGGATCTAACCCCATCCATAAGATATACACTTACAAATCAGAAATAGAGAAAACTTTAACTAGTGCTGAAGTAAACTTAACTAATTCCACTTTTATCAGGGAGAGGGTTGATAAGTTAATAGAGATTATAACAGGGATTTTAATTACCAATTGTGAACTTAAAACTAACACTGTAGAGGCCTACCATGTAACTGAGAACAGCAAGACTACTAATTCTAATAAGCAGACTTATGCCGGGACACTAAACGCTGGTTTTCATGTTAAAACTCCAGTTACCTTCTGCCCCAAGGAAGAGCATGTAGTAATTGTCAGTAAGGAATCCAAAAGTACTAACACTGATAAAGTAAAGGACTTAATAGTTTATAACCTCAATCCAAAAACACGTAAGGTTGGAATTATGAGAACCAGAGAGACTAGGAACGGAGATTTTTTTTATTAGAAGTTAATACTGCCAAGGACTTAGAAACTCTTAAAAACGCAATAGACAATACTAACCTTAAAAATACAGTTAACTGCAGAAGCCCGAAAAAAGTTGACCCCCAAATAATTTTTGATGTTAATGACGATGTCACTGAGCAAAAAGTTACCACAGCTGTCTCGCAACAGAACGGCGTTGACAATGTTGCTGTCATACATAAGGGGTCCTTTAAGGGTAAAAGGGGGAACAAATAACATTTTAGGGGTGGATGGGGTCTCTTTTCAAAAATTTTCTAAGTTAGATCGAATTCATATTAATTGTGAACGTTACACCTTTAAAGAGTACCTTAAGCCCCGACAGTGTTATAAGTGCCTGAAATATGGTCACACTTCTAAGATTTGCAGATCTGAAGTTTCGGTTTGCTATAACTGTGGTGAGTCGGGTCACGAGGGAAAGGGGTGTAATAAGAAAACTGAATCTTGTCATAATTGTATCCAGACTACTAACAATACTAAGGACAGGAATAATCATGTAAAAACCAACCATAGGGCTAAATTTAGGGGGTGTGACGCATTTCAGAGGGAACTTAAGACTAAGAAATTTTATTAACTATGGCTAGTTCTTCCCTTTGTTGTAGACAGGTTAACATTGCTAGAAGTCGTTTTGCCTGTAGTCAGCTTAAGGCTCACATTTGCGTCACTCCCTTGTCTTTTGCTTTTGTTCAGGAGCCGTACACGCTAAATAACTGTTGTCGGTTTTGGTTCTGCCTTAAGTATCATTTCTAATTCAATAAACCCTAAGTCTTGTATTGTTGTCAATAATAAGTTACCTTTTACTGTTGTTTTCTGCGATTCTTTTATTAATGCTATTTTTGTTAATCAGTTAAATATTTTATTTATAAATACTTATATTCCCCCTCGTAACGATTAGCTTTTCGATGACATTTTAACTAAAATTACAAGTATTTATTTGAAAAATTGAGAAATTATTGTTTTACTCGGTGATTTTAATTCTAAACATTCTGCTTGGGGTAGCCCGATAACTGATAGAGGTACTGTTCTTTTGGATTTTATAAACCAATTCTCTTAATTTACATAATCCCAGTAATGTGGTTCCGACATTTGTTTCCTCTAGGGGTAGGAGTTTGATCTAACTTTATCAATTTTTAATAGTAATACAGTTATTGCTGATTGGTCAGTGTCTGACCAAATTAACGGTTCGGAACACCAAAGTATTAATTTTAATATCAACACCTCATCCTCTCTTGTTTCTCACCCTAAGTTTGTTATGTATAATTTGAACAATAGAAACTGGCTCAATATTAAATGTAATCTTTACAATAACTTTTACGATTTCCCTCATTCTGATTGTAATATGGTTAAATCTATTCAGTCTTTAGTTTATGATTCTTTTCCTGGTAGCTTTGGTGTGGTTCCCCTTACTATTAAATCTCCTCGGAGGGTCCCTTGGTGGATGTGAGTTATCTATCATTAGGAAGCGTGTTAGAGCGCTTCGAAGAAAGTATCAACGTTCCACTACTAGCGAACCTGTTAGAGCTGCCAATAAGGCTTGTCGGGCTATCGCCCACGCCAAATATAAGAGGCTCGTTATGTCTGCCAAGAGGAGGTCCTGAAGGGAGTTTTTGGGTATTATTTCTGAGGAAACCCCGTTTAGCAATTTCAAATCCCTCAGTGAGGTTTCGGTTTCTGTTTTTTGTAGCAACTTTAATTCTGTTGACAGTTTTTCCGTAAATAATGATAATATTGATAGTTTAATCTCTGTCCATTTCCCTTTCAATATCTACAACACTCTCATAGTCATGGTTGGTTTAATAATATTGCGCAGTTTGATCCCATTACATATTCTGAACTTAAATACACTCTAAGCACTTTTAAGATTAAGAAAGCTCCTGGTTCCCGATGGGATTTGCATGGACGTTATTTTGAAAATTTTCGCTATAAATCCTTTGTTTATTGATTTTTTTAACAATTGTCTTAACCAGGGTTTATTCCTTATTGTGTGGAAAACTGCTAGATTAATCTTTCTGCCTAAGGCATACCGTGACCGTCAGTGTTTTAGTTCTTGTCGCCCTCTTTGTTTACTGCCCATTTTAGGTAAGGTTTTTGAAAAAATTGTTAATAGGTTGCAGGATTTTGTTAACAGAAACAACGCTGTTAGTGATTTTCAGTTTGGTTTTAGAGGTAAAAGCACGCTTGATGCTCTTTCCTTCGTTGTCAATAAAATTAAGGATCTTAGGTTTGGTAATCATGTTGCTCTCATTTCTTTTGATATTAGAAACGCTTTTAATTCTGTTAGATGGGGTGACATTTTAAATAAACTAATTACTATAAAAGCTCCTCCTGACTTGGTTAATATCTACATTAGTTACTTTTCGAATAGTTTCCTTTTTCCATCAGTTTATTAATATTAAAAAGCAGTACGATATCGGTGTTCCTCAGGGCGCTATTTCTTCCCCCTTACTCTGGAATCTTATAGTAAATGATATTTTTGAAATTAATCTCCCGGATAAAACTTTTATAATAGCTTATGCAGACGATATACTTCTAATCACGGCTGATACTTCCTTCCCCGGTCTGGAAAATAAGTCTAATAGTGTCACCCAATCCCTTGTGGATTGGAGTTCTAAATTTAGTTTAAGATTTGACCATGGAAAGACTAACTTGCTTTATTTTATTAAAAAGAGTTGTAAGCCGAGGAAAAACCCCATAGTTAAATTTGAGGGTGAAAAAATCAAAGTAGTCAATAGTTTTAAATATCTCTGGATATTTTAGACAATAACCTCACTAGGAATGAACATTTTAAATATATTCATAATAAAACTCTGATCATTTTTAATAAGCTTAACTGAATTTCTAGGGCAACTTGGGGGGTTAGTACTGCCATAACCAAAACAATATATACAACTGCAATAGAAAAAATAATTTTGTATGGTGCCCCAATCTGGTGGAATGATAATACTAGAACTGTTAATTCTTTAAAAAAATTTATAGATCAGCCCTTTTGACAATAACTAAAGCTTAAATAAATTCCTCCACCGCCTCTTCAGGCGTGATTGCTGGTATCCCTCCTATTGACCTGACAGCTTCTCTTGAGGCTGCGTTATTTCAATTAAAGAGTAATAATTCCGTTAATATTATTGGTTTGTTATTCCCTGATGACAGAGAATTCCAACCGTTACGTTTCTTTTAAATAAAATTTTTCTTCCTTTACTACTTTCAACCCTCTTTCTCCCGGCGATTTTCAATATTTTATCTACACTGATGGTTCTAAGATGAACAAAAAAGTTGGTTCAGGTTTTGTTGGTTTTGATTCTGTTAATGTTCACACTGGTTCTTTTCGCATAAATGATGAGGCTTCGGTCTTTCAGGCCGAACTCTATGCAATTTATAAGGCAATAGAATGGGCTTTTGTTAGCAATGTTACCTCCTTTTGTTTAGTTTCAGATTCACGCTCGGCTCTAGAGGCTCTATGCCTCTATCCCAGATATAATTCTTTAATTATTAAAATTCGTTCATTTTATATCATTTTACCTCTTCTGACCTGGTTTTTAAGCTGTACTGGACTAGGGCTCACGTTGGGACTGCTAGCAATGAAGCTGCCGACGTGGCAGCCAAGTCAGCTGGGGGGCTAGCTATAGTCGACGGTAGGGGTTGGTATTTCCCCCAGTAGGTGTCGGCGCCGCCTCTTGAGGCATTTGTGGTTAGCCTGGCAAGCGCGTTGGGAGTCTTTGGATGACAGTAGTCACACGCGTTCTCTGGTCCCTAGCATCTCCGTCCATAGGAACTTCTAGTCATTTTTTGTGTCAGTTTATAACCAGTCATGGTAAATTTCCTTCTTATTTTCAACCTTCTCTTAAGTTTCCCACTTGTATCTGTGGTGAGGTGTATGCCGATCCCATTCATTACATATATAGCTGTCCTTATTTTAATGATCTCCGTCTTAGTCTCCTTCCTCATAACTTATCTGAAATTCCTCCTTCCCGTCTTCTTAATCCCGTTTCTCGACAGAACATTAAGTTTATTCACCAAGTCAATATCATGGAAGACGAGATCTTTTTGTATTAAATTCCTCTTAATCTTGCTCATTTTTGCTTTGTCTCCGTTTCACTCATCGGTTTTTATTTGTTGAAATTTTGTACTGTCCCTGTACATTTGAGCTGTCAATGGCTCTCCTTGGTTTTTCCGATTTTGTTCTCCTTGGAGTTTTAAAATTTTGGAGTTGAAAAGACTTTGCTTTTGTTGAGGTTGACAGGGGTCTCTCGTCTGTTCGTGCCATATCCATTGTTATTTTACTTTCTTTTGCCTTTGTTGAGTGGCTGGGGTCTCTATCGAAGTTTGCTTTTTCTTTGTTGCTTTCCTGTCACTGGGTGTGCTGCTCTTTTTATTTAGTTTGTTAAGTTATTTTTCATCATCATTGCTAACTTAGTTGAAGTCTTATAATCGTAACACTTTATTATATTACAAGCTATCTTTCTCACCGTGGTTCTTCCTTAACAGTTGCTCATCTTTTTCTTTGTTGCAGCCTGGGTGGCTGCACGCCTTTGTTGATACTGCAGCTTTATCTTTTTGTCTTTAGTTGTTCCAGTGGTCTGACTGGGGTCCGTTTGTTTCTTTTTTTTTTGAGCGATGCCAGGTGCAGAGCAGGCCGGGGCTCAATTTCAGAAATCATATCTCTTTACTCCTGTGTTATTTCCCAGCTGCGTCTGGGTCGCCTATGCGGCATTGTACTGGGTTAGCCCATCCCATCAACAGGGCGATCGTATAATAAGACTTTTATAGTCAAACACACGATTGGGAGGGAGTAGCTATGACTCTTAAGGAGTAACCTGGATGGCGGGTGTCCTCCCTCTGCTACCGAAATGAACCGGGACTACTAGGTGCGTCAAGGGGATATATCCCGAATGGGGTCCAGACAATAGACCTACGGGAGGCACATACGTATTCAAAGCAGACTGCCATGTGCCAAACGGCGGGAAGTTTATCATTTATGAATTGCATCTAAACGCGGCTAAATTATTAACCTTTACCATCGTTGCGAATGCCAAGAAAAATATTACTAAGCTTGGAGCGTCGGATATCTCTGTGCGCCACTTCAAGCTGACTGCCAAGAAAATTGCCAAGTCTTTCCGCTATCTAGGTGTCTACTCGGTCTATATGCCCTCCAGAGCCATCTATCGCGTGTCCATCATTAGTACTCGGTCACACCAATTCTGGGCACCTGAGGAGGAATGACATCTTGGTAAGAAGGTATGTGAGGAAATGTTTGTACCTGCCTCACGTTTTACCGATCGCGTACATCCATGCCGCGGTAAGGACGGTGGGCTTGGAGTTGTCTTATTAAGGTGGGCTATGCCTCACCGAAGACTGGTGCCCCTGGAGACTAATTTAGTCTTTGGCCTGGGGGTCGCTGCTGGCGGAGCCCTTAGGTCTTAAATGTTTACAGATTTCCAGGTGGCGATAGCAGATGAAATATTAATGAGAGCAACTCCCCACTTCCGGCATTGGGCAGAGGATGTAGACCTCATGCCTATATGGGGCCGTGGACGGCTTGGCCGTACCTCAGACCAGTAGTGTCATCCAGCAGGATTATTAGGAAGCGACGGTACTTCCATGTTGACTGACAGGAAATCTATACATTATATAAAGGCCCGCATACATGCGTTACCTGCCAGAAGTCGAACCTAACTGAGACGCCCACCGTTAAAAGATCATTTCGGGCCAGATTTTTCGCCGTTGGGACGCCGAACCACGCAATGCAACAAGACTCAAATCTCTAGGGTAATGAGACAACATCGTGTCTTATATTGACAGCGCCCTAGCGGTGCGTTTTTTTTAGTGTTGATTTCAGAGACTGATTAAAGTATCTGAGATAGTTCCTGTCCTTGTATCCTTACAGGGGGTTTACCTTCTTTAGGTAAACATCGGATTTACAACCCCGAAGTAACCTAGTGTCTTTCTCTCCGTGGGGTTTACTTTCTTTGGTGAATGTGGCTCGCGTCCCCAGTGTCCCATAGCGATCCGTCTCTCTTCTATCCTGGCTTTTTTGCTGTCTTCTTTCTGGGATTTTTTCCCTCGCCATCTGGAGCCCTAACATTTATTTGCTGTTTTCTTTCATAACCCCTGAGTCTTTTGTTAGTCTTTTCTTAGTCAAATATAAAAACCAAAAAAGTAAAAATAAAATGGACACAAGTTTGTTATCTGTACTCTTCGGAGCCCTCATGGTAACAAAACCGATCTCCACCTACCCAACCTTGACGTTACTGAGTCCTGTACCACTGTTCTGCCTCTCCCGTGAGGGACACCGCTTGGGCTCGGGAACGGACCCTGTTGTGGTGGTGGAGAGGAGTGGCGTGCCATGATGGTAATGGTTGAGGTACGTTCTCCTTAAACGGTCTCAGAGGTAGAGGTCCTTAGTTGCTTTTATCTTCATGGCAGACGTCGCGAGACAGCGAGAAATCCTCGATTCTGTAGGGGACCGTACACCAGATGCACGTTACCTCCCGGCGTCTGTCATTTAGTTGCGAAGAATCCGGCGGTTACACTTGTCACGTTAGAAAAGTGGGAAACGACGGGGTCTAGTGGGGGCCCTGATCGAACTGGAAGCAATCCGTGGTTATAATAAGGTAATTATGGCTGCAACTAAAGATAATTTAGTTACAGCTTCCTGGGTGGATCGCTCAAATAATCAATAGATTTCTCTCCCTTCGAGAGAGCAATACATGTCACGCTTTTTATACTTAAGCGCAAGGAAAGAAGATTTCATATGATGTCATCTTTTGTAAATCTCTAAATGCATTTGTAAGACACGTGAAATATGTTGAAAAGTTCCGTTCTGGAGATTTTTTGGCAGAGGCTTTGAATGCAGCACTGTCTGAGAAGATGCTTAAGATCAATGGAGACATGGCCATAACCGTAGCCCCACACGGTTTCCTCAACACATCTAGGTGTTATATCTGAAGTTGATCTCCTCCATACAAGTAAAGAGGAGATCTTTGAATATTTGCGCGACCAACTTGCGTCTGATGTGCGTCGCATAACTATACGTCGGGACGAGAATATCCTTACTAAACATCTTATCCTGACTTTCGATACACCGAAACTATTATCTTTCGTCATAGCCGACTACCACCAGTGCCCTATCAGACCATATGTACACAATCCTCTCCGATGCTTTCAGTGCCAACGCTTTGGACACTCGAAAGCATCTTGTCGTGGTGGTGCGGTCTGCTCTCGTTGTGCCCAGCCTAATCATTCCTCAGATACTTGCAACTTACCACCACAATGTGTGAATTGCAAAGGTGACCATACGTCATACTCACGCTCGTGCCCCCAAATGGATAGAAAAGAGATACAAACTCGTAAGGCTTAAAAATTATCACGTATATGGAAGCGCGAAAACAGGTTGAGGCTAAAACTCCCAGAGTCAGTTTCATACGCTTCTGTTACCACCTCCCAAAAAAGTATGAGCACATTCTCCACACAAACTGATTCAAATGTGCTTTCTTATAGCTCACAGAAAAGTAAGAGCAATAGGACACCAAATGTAATACTGATTCCCAGAATGGAATGGAATGAATAAGAAACCAAAACCCAAAAGAAATAAAAATAAAACAGGCACACAAACAGCCAATCCAGGAAACTCTTCCAAATCCGGCAATGACTAAATCTCAAATTTCCAAAATTTACCACAATCAAAATGGCCTAAAAATAATCCGAACTCATCCCCGTAAAACTGACTCGCAGACTTTCTAAAAAAGAGACTAATCACATCAGAGCCTCGTGAACTGAAGACATGATTCTCTTAAGGTGAGTCTCCCCAGAGGAAGATGTTAACGGATAGCTCGTCGGATTCGGATGCATCCAATTCCGCTTGCTTATTGTCAGTTTCTTTTCCCTTTCCTTGGAAAAAAACCTTTATGGCATCTTATTTCCTGGAACTGCCAGGGCTTCCGCAACAAGCAAGACAATATTAAAACATTGATTTCTGACCATACCCCAGCCGTTTTCGCACTACAAGAGACATACCCTTGTTTATACCTTCTTATCATCGCACTCAGTTAAGGTTTTAAAATGATCACTTATTTAATATTTTTTCGGGTTTTACCTTGTGTTTGGCGCAGCATGTCCTCACTGGACCGTGCGCCATTAAACCCCAGACAACCAACCTATCCTTGTATCTTTTCGACTTTTGCTGCGTGTATTCAAATATTCCTTTCGCTTTTGTGAACTGATCACGTTAAAGCTTTTCCCTATATATATATATATATATATATATATATATATATATATATATATATATATATATATATATATATATATCTGTTGTGAAATGATTCTTTTGTTATGGTTTAGTCCATATTCTTTCTATTGTATCATGAAAAGTCTCACGTAGAGATTTATCTTCGATTTGTTCCTGTTATCGAATAATAAACTGTAAATATTTAATATACTTCCTATATTACTGCCATACTCTGCAGCATTGAGGCTTTAGGCCTTTCAAAGAACTAAAAGCTATTTGTTTTTATAAAGTGTTGAAGGGCAATTTATGGGGCCGCATGCCTAAAAGACTTTAATATAAGGACTGTACTACGTATTTTTTAACGACAAGGTGGTTGCAGCATGGCGGATGTAGAAACTCGTACATCCTCACTAATTAAGTTTCCTAAGCTCGATTCTTTCAATTATTCGACATGGAAGGTCAATGAAAAACTTACGCTTTCACCGTGGCTGTTGGGAGTTCATAACTGGAGAAACTGAGGCATTACCATCTGAAGCTCCTGCAAGTGAAAAGAGTTCATATAAATGAAGGAAAGCTATACTTTACTACAATTTTTCAAGGCATAGAACATCAGTTCCAGTCTATTAATGCGAATACAACTGATGATAATGTAGCGTGGGAAACTAAAGAATTTTGAGCTTACTTGAAGGGCAAGAATTGCTGGACTAGCGGATGAATTTAGAGTCGAAGTTCAATCTTGTTGACGAAACTATGGGAATTTTTTGTAAACGTGTTAGAGAAAAATAGTCTTTAATAGAGGAAGCTGGCTTTAAAATTCCAGACATCCATGTGTGTTTCCAACTAATACGAAGGTTACAGCCCGAATATGACAATTTAGTGCAAATTCTATACCGACTAGAGGATAAGAATTTTACGATTACTAACATACACTCAGCTAATCGATGGATCCAGGAGGATACATCAAAAGAAAGACGGAGGTGTGGATGTAATTTCAAATCATATAACTCAAACTAATCAAGGGAAAAGAAACCTACTGGCGTTGAAGCTGTGCTGGACCATAAAGGACGAATTTTGCAACGTGTTAAATGTTATTCCTGAAAGAAACTTGACATTCTGCTAATAAGTGCTACAGTTTCAACAAACTGAATCAAAGATTCTTAAAGACAATAAAAGATGAATATAGAAAAACTGATGGAGCGACTCGTATGCATTATGAAAAATATAACTTTTTTTTATAGTGAAGTTCGTAGAAACCCTAAAATACTTGTTTTGAAGCTTTGCAAACATACGAGATATGATTAAATGTTAAATTTTCTAAATTACATGAATGGTTAATTGATAGTGCAGCTACTCTCATTTTTGTAACGCTAGGACGTTGTTTCAAAATTTTAGTTTCTTCCTCTAAAGTGCTTACAGGTGATAAAACTGAATCAGAAATACATAGGCGATATCACATTTTATGTTAAAGGTGTCCGATTTTGTAGAACTGAATGATAAATCTACTTTTTGGCCCCCTATATGAGACGTAATCTGAAACCCGTCATATCTATATTCGCTCCTATGAAAGTTAATTGGGGAGATAACAAAATGGTAATAAGTAATTGTAATGGGGATTATTTCTTTATTGTAAATATAGATAAATTTTATTTAGCATATAGTATTCTCGAAATTAAATATGAAAATTCTTATTTAACAGGACTTAACATTTAATTAGTTCATAGGCTAATATACCATTATTAAAAAATTTGAGTAACAGAAACTTAAAGGAATTTAAAAAGTAAACGGCAATTTAGACTCGTGTGATATTTGCAAAATTCATAAATCTAAAATGCCTCAAACTAAATTATGGTATAACTACGAAAAAATTTATTGGAAAGAGTATATATGGATTTATGGGGATCAACACCCGTTCGATAACTTTGTGTTAGTAAATATTTCCTCTCAATAATAGATGATTATTCTTGTATAAACATCTACGTTTCGCTAATAAAGTTTTAATTGCTTTAAAATGTATGCAACTAAAGTTGAAAGGGAACTCCGCCGTAAAGTAAAAATTATGCGAACCGATACTTAACTGTCTTAAGGAATGAGCAATATATAGTAAATTTAGGTATAAAAGTGGAAAGGCTATTTTTAAATGACAGTATCTCTAATGATAAGTGAGTACAATGAAAACAATGTTAAAAACAATACGGGTTTAGGAAACTCGTATGACCAAGAGGTTTACAATATTGAGATACCTAAAGAGTAAGAACAAGCTCAAGTATCACTATAGTGAGTAGAATAGAATAAAGCAGCGATTGATAAACTACAAATAGTGCATGAACGTCAATGCAAAAGAATGCGTCCTATACAAACAATACAGGACGATTTTGTAAGTATGGGCTTTGCGTTTTTAGAATATTTGAACATTTATGGATCATTTAAAACAAACCGTGTTAAAATATTCCAACTAGAACAGGGGTGTCCAACCCGAGGTCAAAAGCAAGTTTTAGTGCGCACCAGAAAGTGAAATCGAAGAGAATATCTAGCCTCGGCAATGATGCCAGACTGGATTACGCGGCTATTGTGTGGCGGCCAATGTAGGCCGCCATTACAAATCCCACTTTGTTCATTCAACAAATCAACAATACATCATTTGAAATATACAAAATTCTATACAAAATTCCTTATGCAATTTCTGTGTATTATTTTCAATCAAAAAAGAAATGCGAAGTTTTTACAAATTTAACATTCCATATTTGCGATATAAAATTAGTATGCGCCAGAGTGAAGCACACTAAGAGTCAAATTAGAACCAAAATATTGGATTAGTATATTGAGAACACCGAGAATTGCAACCACTTCAACCGACCCAGATGATTCATTAGTTTCTCAAATTCAATACCAAATATCAAATTAATTTTCCGACTCTTATAGTTATTTATTATAAATAAAATTTATAATGAAATAAGTTAACTATATTTTTTTTACTCAAACTATTTTTAAATGTTAGGTATATTTTCTGTGGCCCAAATAATTAGTCTTCTGTCAATGTGGCCCAAGGAAGCTAAAGGTTGGACACCCCTGAACTAGAACATTAAAAACTATGACGTGAAAGAAGCAGTCCCAATGGAAACATTACCAGTGTAGGAAATTTAAAAGCCTTTTTCTCGAAAAGATCATTTTCCTGCGTGAGCGCTCTGTAGAAAGGAAACTACTGCAGATATTGCTTTCATATTTTCAGGATAGGTGTATAATGATGCAACTAAAAATATGCACCTATTTATTCTTAAACTATTTTACTAGGAATTTATAGTATGACTTAATTTCAATGCGCTCAGTTTTTTTTAAATAGATTGTCCTGGATTAAATATTTTTGGGCGTTTTAAAATTTAAATAAGTGTAGAAATATTCCTAATGTTTTTACATCAAAAATTTAAAAATTTATGAAACTAACTGTTGAAGAGCAAGGTGAAAATGCGAATTTCCGAAGCCCATGACGCCGGAGTGACGTACATTGCCACGCCTAGCCCTTCTCAATTTAAAGCAACTGTAGAACAGTGTTGTGACCACTTATTTGAAAGTGAATTCGCCAAAGCTGCGCCGTTGTCAACGTTCATAATCTAGTTCTGGTCATACGTTACTAATACTACTGATGACCAAGCCTCTTCAGTGGGATTACCAGCTGCATTTAGTAGAACTTTGATTTGGACTTCAAGTTTCCTTTGTAACCAGAGGTCTTGGATGTTAATTTTCCATTTAATGACACCTTAAGAATTTGTACATTAGGGTGGAACAAAAGAATTTTTGAATTTCAATATGCTCTAGTTTTTAAGAGTTGCCTTTTAACAAAATAAAGACGGAAATTAAATATTAGCGTAATTGGTGCATGTTTTCAGTTCGCGCAAGGGCAAACTTTTGGTGTTTATTAAATTTGAGAAATTTCGCAATTTTGAAATTGAATACACTTGTAGTACAAAAAAGTAGCAAAATATGTAATTTAAATATTCCTTTTAGTCAGGAGACCTGTTAATATAATTATATAATACGTTTTGCTTCATAAAAATAGTACACATAAAGGCACTTAAGGACGAGGCACTTAAGACAATTGGACGTCACTATGAAACGAAATTTTTTTTTCTGAATTTAAATATGCTCTAGTTTTCATAAGTTGTCTTTTAAAATTAAAATTGTAAAATCTTTTTGCTCTACTAAAATATTTTCAAGTGCCGCAAACGGGTTTCAAAATTGATATTTTATGAAAGTGATTTTTGTATTTGTTAATTTCTTTTGTAGTATATAAAAAGTATATTTTCCGTAAATAAAATATTCAAAATATAATAGATATGCAAGTTTTCTGTCAAAATAAGTATTTAATTTTTAGATGCCATAACAGAACTGATTTTGTGGAATTTCGCGATTTTCATCATATTAATTTTCAGTAGCATTCTTATACACATTGGAATAAAAGAAAAAACAATTTAATTGACGGACCTTAGTTAAAATAAATCACTTATTTTGAAAAATATTAATGTAATGTCTAAAAAGGCAAAGCGTTATTTTGAAAAATATTCATGCTTTTCAAAAGTCCATAGTAATAACACATGGTTTCCATTACTTATTTCACTGACACATTGAACTGTTTTATTGTTTCAAATTTTGGCATTCGTTTGAGAATGTATTTTTGTTTTTATCAATGCATCTCTTGCAGAAGTACCACGAACGGACAAGGATGAACCGGTAACTAATTAAACAATCCTTTCTACTACTTGTGTGACATGGAATGTTGTTGAAGTCAATAATTTGTTTCTCGTGATCAGATTCTTTTGCTTCCTTTATAAACTGTTTTAGTTTGTCATCAGAAACATGCCACGTCATAGAAGGTTCTGTTACTTTAACATCATTCCATTCAATCATATCAATATAATCTTTGGCATCAAAGTTTATACGTGGAAGTAAATTCTTTCTGATGCCTCCTTCATTTTCCGCCATTGCTTTTAGAATCCGGCGTAATCCAGGCTCTCTTACATGACTGCGATCGTCTAATATACAAATGAGGAGTTTTTCAGAAGCGGAAAAGTATGCATTTCTTTGAATGACAGGGTCAATTACATTTTTAAGAGCCTGATTGAGGTAACGTGAATAGCTTACAAGTTTCCACAAGTGCTTCGATCCACGGATACAAGATGGTTTCAGCTTTATGTTAAACCAAATTGGTGCATAAACTTTCAAAATGTACTCAGTCAGTATTCGGAGATTTTTTGCAGGACATTCTGTTCCCACATACAAGCGAAGTATTCGGTTTGCTAATGTAAGCCATCGTGAATGACAAAATGTTCCCGTTTTCTCATGGACAAATCAGAAGCGCACTTTCCAGAGATTGCATTACACATTTCTAACAAATATTTTTGGTCCACACTTAAATCATCCTTAATTTCTACTAATGTAATGTTATTTTCAATAGGTGAAAATTCAATCACTGGAAGTTCATAGCAGTTTTCTAGTTGTTTACCTATTTCTCCTCCAAATTCATTTGGACCTTTTGTTTTTCCATCTAGGAAACAAAATAGGTGACGTAGGGGCAGTTCATTTAAATTATTAACTTCAACAACATTCCATGTCAACCAAGTAGTAGAAAGTATTGTTAAATTAGTTACCGGTTCATCCTTGTCCGTTCGTGGTACTTCTGCAAGAGATGCATTGATTAAAAACAAAAATGCATTCTCAAAAGATAATGCCAAAATTTCAATCAATAAAACAGTTCAATGTGTCAGTGAAATAAGTAATGGAAACCATGTGTGATTACTATGGACCTTTGAAAACCATGAATATTTTTTTCAAAATAACGTTTTGCCTTTAGAGACATTACATTAATATTTTTCTAAATAAGTGTGATTTGTTTATTTTAACTAAGGTCAGTCAATTAAAAATTGACTTTCCTTTATTCCAATGTGTATTATAAGAATATGCTACTGTAAAATTAATGATGAAAATCGCGAAATTCCACAAAATCAGTTGTTCTGTTATGGCACCTAAAAATTAGAAATACTTAGAATATGCAAGTTTTCTGTCAAAATATCATATTTAATATTTTATTTACAGAAAATACACATTTTAATATACTATATATATATTTGTATTTTTTGTTAATTTCTTTAATCACTTTTTCATAAAAATATCCATTTTGAAGCCCTTTGCGGCACATGAAAAGTATTTTAGTAGAGCAAAACGATTTTACATTAATTTTAATTTTAAAAGACAACTTTTCGAAACTAGAGCATATTGAAATTCCAAAAATATAATTTTTCGTTCCACCGTGATGTCCGAGTCTCTTTAAAGTGCCTCGTCATTAAGTGCCTTTATGTGTACTATTTTATGAAGTAAAACTTATTATATAATCAGTTTAGCAAATCTCCCGACTAAAAGGAATGTTTAATTTACATTTTGCTACTTTTTTGTACTAAAAGTGTATTCAATTTCAAAATAATTGCGAAATTTCTCAAAAATTTAATAAAAACCAAAAGTTTGCCCTTCTTGCGCCAACTGAAAACATGCAATTACGCTGATATTTAATTTCAGTCTTTTTGTTAAAAGACAACTTTTGAAAACTAGAGCATATTGAAATTCAAAGTTTTTTTCGTTCCACCGTATTGTACATAGATGTAAAATAAAAGTTTAGTTATTGCAGGCCTCGTTCTGACAGTCCGAAATCGCTGCGCTAACAACTGGTCCGTCGAGCCGGAGTGGCGAGTCTAATTCACTTTATATTTAAGTAGTATAATTATTTCTCATTAAATTCTTATGGCTGAAACTATCGAATTGTTGGCACAGCAATATAATCTATATATATATATATATATATGTTTACGTAGGTACGCGGCACAAAAATAGACGATATTTTTACACTCCGAATGGCCACGGCTGCAACTGTAAACATTAGCGGCCATTCGCAATTTGCAACCTCGTTTCAATATTTACGCACTGAAATCGGGAATGCTCGAAAGCGAGGTGTACGATAAAGTGAAAATTGGGAACAGTCTCAAGAAAGAAAGCGAAGAAGAAATTCATTACGAGAGGCGTGAAAGAGCATAAATGATCGCGAGGTTAGGCTTAGCCGTCACCGGCATAGCAGTCGATAGACAGTAATAGTTAATTTTTTACACTTTTAGTACTTGCTCAACTTTTGCTCCATTTTATAAGTGAAGAAATTTTCTCTACAATTTATTTGATATGATTAAGTGTAGATATCTGAATTGTTAACAATGGTACATACAGGGAATGGTGTAATCCCCACTAAACTTTAGTACTTGCTAAATTTACTCCATTTTTTAAAGTGAAAAAAAATTTTCCCGACTATTTTTTTATTTGATGTAATGATAAAGTGTAGATATATTAATTTTGAAAAATACATACAAAGAGGCATGTAATTTATAAAATCATTGGTGTTGGGTTTCTCAGTCTTATGGTTAAGGGGGTCCGGGACACATTAATTTTTTTTTATTTATAGTTAAAATTTTGAATGCTTTTGTGATTGTTAACCATATGATTCGTAAAAAAACACTTAACTTCTCAAAATGTTCTTAAAAATTTAAAATTTAAAATTATAAAATAAGTGGGGAAATTTAAAATTGTTATAAAACACTTGTCGAATTTAAATTCTTTTTCTGTTAATTAAACAGAAATATAAGTTTTAATTTTGATTCTGTATTTTTTTAAATCGTAATTTTTAAAAAAATTAAAAATATTTGTTAAAAATTTTAAAAAAATGATGCAACATTTTAAAAATCATTTTTAAAAGCAATTTTTTTTTTAAAATTTGCTGAATCTAAAATTAAAGTAAAATAGTTGAAAGACATATTCCAAGTTTCAACCATTTATCTTTAACGGTTCTTGACTTCTAACAATTTATAGATGAGAAATGAGAAAAACCCATCATGCAATAAAACGCACAGGTTTAAACAACGCTTGGCTGTTAGAATGTTGCAAAAGAAAAATTTCTCTTGTTCTAACAAAGATAGAAACATGATTTAAACGTCATTTTAAGCGTAAAAGAAAAGTTTAATGCAATAAATTTTTCTGAAAATTTGAACAATTTTGTGTGCTAGACCTCCTTAACTCTGTTTTAAAGTCTCATTTTTTAATCACGATGTTTTAGAATCAGCCTTATAGAGAACACCCCTTAACCTATATTTATAGTAACATTCCTTACACATGTGACGCCAAATATTAGTTTCATGATCGCCATGGTGTTACCGATAAATAATTCAAACTAGAAACCAAATTCTTTAATACAAATTTATTATCGCTTACCTAAGCTTCTGGAACTGTGCCTACAGTATTGCTCCGACATGAAGAGCATAGGGACATATTCCCTTTTCCCACACTCCAGCTAGGCAATCATCGGTGGTTCTGGTGTTTTTCAAAAAACTGCTTTTTTCTGGCCGTGCGAAGTGCTGGGAACGCCCTCTCGCGGTCTACACGATATAGCTTATTTAGGGGTTGGTTCCGTTACAACATGTCACTTTCAGTTGCGTTGTTTTGCAAAAGGAAATATAAAACAAAAAGCGACCATGCTGGTTGCGCAGCGGCTAGCATTAAGGTAAAACTTGATAATTTCATACGAAATTATAAGGACTGATGTTCGTAAAACCGCAAGTTATTTTCAATAAAGGTTGAGTTCTTTAAGAGAATACCGGGAAATATACAAAGCTAATGATGAGCGGCTTGTATCCTTATCTGCTCCAGCAGATCATCCTTATATTAAGCAAAATCTTTATGAATTCTTTGAATAGTTTTTCATTGTAACTATTCTCAAAATGAAGAGGATATGAAAAGGTTTTCCTCCTTTAGTAAGCACATGAGCTCAAGAAGAAACTCGAGAATCACCAGTTTTAAAGGATTCAGTGAAGATAACCATCCTTGAATAAAAATGCCGACTTTTAATGGCCAGTATGAAAACTGGTGTTCCTTTCGTGGTCCATTTTGATTCTATGATACATCGAAACGGATCGTTAACCGACGTTCAAAAGCTGTATTACCTAAAAACTCCAGTTTCAGTCGAAGCAGAAAAATTAAACATTGACATAATGGGTAAAAACTACAGCACTGCGTGGAACGCATTAAGAGTGTACCGTACTCAATACAATAATCCTTTCGCTTCAATTACTCAACTATGATACGTTATACGTACAACTATAACAGTTAAAGCAAGTATGTACAACGAGTTAGAATATATACAGTTAGGTAGTCAGGATGGTTTCAGGTTCACTGACAGCACTGGCCTACAGAAGGCCTCTCGGACCAGGAGAGCGCCTCTCTCGCACTCAAAAACATCTCTTTTCGTGGACTATTGGGGTCTTTAATACTGTCGGAAAATTCAAAGGGATTTCACCGGCGTTTGAAGTGCTATAAATGTTCGAAGTTTATGGGATTCTACATGTCACTATAGTGTCAAAAATCTCAAAAGCCCTCGAACCATTCTAGGATTTATGCGTTCTATAACGTCAGAACCGCACATTACAAGAACTTTATGGCCTCTTATCTTAGAGTTTATGAGACTGCCCAGATCAACAGTTCGCCGATAGATGACATGTTGAGGGGTAGGAACGGGGCATCACATAATTATAGAAATAATTTCATGTAGTAATTGAGACAGTGTCACAAGAGATAGGACGAAAATACCGGAGTGTTCGTTAATGTTCAGTTAAAGCGATTGCTTTCCCAACCAAAGATTGTGATGGTTAATGCGCAAAATGTTAACCTTGTTAGATACAACCAATGAATGTTTAGCAACACTTAAAAATTTAAGTTTTAAAAAGGAAAATTGGGATCCTATACCGATTCATATTATAACTAAGATTATCGCAAGAAACATTGCAATTATGGGAACAGCACACATCTAAAAAGGGAGCTTCCTTCATTTGAAGAGCTTGCATCATTCTTAAAATGTAGGTTTAAGGCTTTAGAAGCGGTAAAAGATAAAACACGCCATATAGCGAAGGTTCCTTTTCAAAAATCAGGTTGTCATGCTGCAAAGCTGTAAAATTTGTGCCGGTGACCATATTAGTAAATGTCAAGTCTTGTTGGTAAAACCAAGCCTTGAAAGTGAGAATGGTCAAGAATAAAAATGAGTTTTGTTTCTCCCCATCTCATATTGTACGACAGTGTTAAAGTAAACTCTTGAATTTACTGTAAAAGGCATACTAAATCACATCATGCGATAACAAATAACCTCAGTACTCTCTAAAGGGGATTCCACCCAATTAAATGAAAACAAACTTGTTAATACAGATCTTGAAAGCAAACAAATTTCAGTAGATTCTTTCAGATCTACTGAAATTTAAGTTTCACATGCTACGGATAACAAATCTAGCAAGATTACTGTATTACTCGGTACTGAGGTTGAAAAAATTTCAGATTCATATGGAAACTAAATAACGAGGGCACTGTTGGACCAAGTCTCCCAGTCCACATTTATGTCAGTCGTTAGCTCAACGACTAACATTACACGATACTTACGAAAGGCAACATAAGCAATACACAGTACAATTACCGTTTAAGACAAACACCACCATTAAGGGAAACCTTACAAAATGAAATAGCCCAATTTCTAAGACTAGAAAAATGATTAGAAAGGAATTCAATCTTAAAGAATGAGTACACGCATTGTCTTGACGAATACTTGCAATTAAACCATATGTGTAGTATCAAAACGAATGAAATGGAACTAAGAGGACGGATCAGGTTATTAAGGCTTTTACCTGTCCCATCACGCAGTTGTCAAGGAAAGTTCAAAGACTACAAAACTACATTGTTTTAATGCTTCTCAAAAATTGTCCACCAGTACATCGCTGAACGATAAATTACTTACTGGGCCGAACATTCAGGAGAATCAGTCCGCAATTTTGCAGCGTTGGCGGATGTTTAAAATTGCCTACACGGCAGATAGAGAAAACTTACCGGCAAATTTACAACACTGAGCCTCATACTAACTACCAGAGAATAGTTTGGAGAAGATCCCCAAAGGAGCCCCTAAAACACTATAAATTACAAACGGTCACCTTTGGTATAGATTGTTCAGCATTTCTTGCTATCCGTACGATGAGACAAGTAGCCGAGGATGAGAAAGATTTCCACTCGGGGCTCACGCAATCGAGAAAGAATTTACTTCGATAACTTAATGTCAGGTGCCGAGACACTGGATAAAGCTATTGAAAAACAGGAACAAAGCATTCAAGCCTTAAAGGAAGCGGGATTTACATTACGACAATGGGTCAGTAACAAAGATGAAATTATTCAAAACTATCGAGAAATATATAGGGAAAGGGGCATGATTAAATCAATTGTAGATTCTAAGGTTAAAACGCTAGGCCTCTACTGGCATCCTGAAACGGATGCATTTAATTACAATATAACATTCAAAATGACCACGAGGTTCCCTACTTAGCGAAGTGTATTATCAGATATCGGTAAATTATGTGATCTACTAGGTTGGATTTCATCAATCGTACTTTCTGGTAAAATTCTAATCCAAGATTTATGGCTACTAGGAAAGGAATGGGATGAAAATATTCCACCGGAACTGAAGAATAATTTAGTTCAAAACAAAGATTTAACATTAAGAATACCACGTTGGATAGGATTACAGGGTAGCAATGAAACCACAGTAGAGTTTCATGCATTTAGTAAAGCTTCCATAAAAGCATATGCAGTATCAGTATATGTAAGAATAGCTTTAAAGAAAGAATGTCATACCCAACTACTTGCTTCTAAAACGAGAGTGGCCCCACTCAAACCCGTTTCGTTACCCAAGTTGGAATTATACGGAGCACTGTTAGAGGTTACACTAATCATTAACTCTTTCAGATACTCAAGGCCAGTAAATATTTATCTAGACAGATTCAAGCATAGTTTTAGCACGGATAAGAGAGCAGACAAGTCGTTGAAAGACATTCATAGTTAATACAGAAGGTGAAATTATCGAGAAACTGCCAAATGCAACTTGAGGTACGTACCCTCTTTTAATCCTGACGACATAGCAACGAGAAATATTCAAACTAAAATACTAATAAATTGTGATTAATGATGGAAAGGACCTACATGGTTAAAGCAGGACCCCTGACATTGGCCTGAAAATAATCTACAGAGGCTGTTCGCACCATTTTTTAGACGATTTTGGTAAGCGGTAATAAAAAATCGTTTGCTGCAAGAGAAATAATTGCAATTGTACTATGTTTTTAGAAGTCAAAATTATCATCTGCGGCTTGAAAGTTTTGTTTTTATTCAAAATGGCGTTTTGAACAAAGCAGTGGTTCGAAGGCTACATTTATGCTCTTTCCGAAGAGAAATATGCATACTCCGTTATCCAAAAACGATGTGAGAGTCATGGTTTGTGATATCGAAAGCGTCGATAGGTAATATCGTCAACAAGAAAGGAAAAAAACGTCAAATTGGAGCCTCAAGTAGGACAAAAATTCCAAACAAGTATCCAAGGAAGAAACGGACATCTTCGACTATTGCAAAGGTACGTTGTTTAATGTTAAAAGAAAATCCCCCTAGTCAAAGGACAGTTGCAAAAATCATTAAAATGCTCGGTGTCCACTGTAAACAAAATGATAAACGTTGATTTAAATCTTAAGAAAGCGAAAAAAATCAGTGTGCATCGTCTTCCAAATCATATCGCTGAACGCAGGACACGCTGCAGAATTCTATACGAGAAACACTTATCCAAAGAAAAATTGAAAACAACTCACAATAGATGAATCATGTGTATTTAAATGATTGCAACAAAAAGAATAAGGGATGTCAAATAGAATATTTAAAACACAAGAATTTTATGTAATTTAGTTTTGCGAATACAATATACATCGTCTAAAAAATGTGTGAACAGCCTCTGTAGACAATATCGAATTGGACACGAGTTGTACACTCGACTCAAATCCCAAATAAATTTGACCTTTGGAAATAATTTCTTCCTTTCTAAACTGATCAGAATAACCTTTGTGTCTGAGATTTATATCAAATGCTAAACCTTTAAGGAACAACGAATTTTTAGCCATTTAACTGTATCAGAAATAAATAAGGTTCTATTGTCTTATACGACTTGTTCAAATGCAAGATTTCTGCAAGGAAATAGAATTCTTTAAAGAACATAAGCCTTTGCACCCAAAAAGCCAATTGTCTGTCACCTTTCGTAGATAAAGAAAATGTTTTAAGACTTGGCGTCGGCTTCAAAACGCCACGTTATCATTTACCGAAAAGCATCCCATCATTTTGGGTAGTAATTATTTCAGTCTGCTAATTAAAAAGACATCTTGAAACATTGCATGGAGGTCCACAATTAGTTTTGGGGCTTATCAGGAAAACATTGGATCCTAGTGGCCAAAAACGCAATAAAATTCATGAATGTACACAGTGTTGGTGGCTAAGGCCCAAGACTCTTGAGCAACAAATGGGAATCCTTCCCATTCCTCGCGTATGAAAATGAATCCCGTCCATTCAGTCACTCCAGAGTAAATTATTTTGGAGCTATCAAACTTAAGACTGATAAGAGATGTAAAGCTTCAATGTATAATGGTAATGTCTCATTGTTTATTTGCTTGGAGATTGAGACTATACATCTAGAAGTAATCTCCGACATGACAACAGAAGTCTTTTAGCAGCATTCCGTCGTTGCTCTGCAAGACGCGGATTGTGTTCCGACATCTATAACGATCAGGGCACGAACTTGAAGGGTGCTGCAAGACTACTTTACGTCAGTTCTAAAAAACATTGAAAAAGGATGAAGTCCGGGATACTAGCTAACGATCAAGTAACATGACCTTTCATACCCCCAGCATCACCTCATTTGAGGGTTATGGGAGGCTGGGGTTAAGTGTACTAAATCCCCCCCCCCTATACTTGGGAATACGAAATTGACATGCGAAGAGATGTCAGCCCTTTAAGTCAAGTTGAAGCAGCATTGAACTCCAGACCACTATACCCCTTTAACAATAATCCTGAAGATCTTACTGCTCTTACCCCACGGCATTTGTCTTTTTGGTAGTATTACTACACTCCCTTAGAACCGTCGATTATGGACATTTCAGAAAACAGATTAAACCGATGGCAAAAGCTACAACTTTATCAAAATTTCTAGTCTAGATTGAAACAATATTTAAGCAGATTACAAGCAAAACCGAAGTGGATACAAACTAGACCAAATCTATAGGAGAGCTCGTGATTAAGGATCAAAATTTGCCACCAGCTAAATGGCTTTTAGCACGTTTATGAAAGATTCATAAGGGGAAGGACGATCTTGGGCGAGTTCTCACCTCGAGAACAAAAGATAACGTTCTTTTATGTTCTATCCCCAAATTGTGTAAATTACCTTTCTAATTTAGTTTCCTATCAGATTTGACAAAGTACAGTCAAGTATCTAAGAATTACCCTTTAAGGTAATTCTTAGCTACACCCGTCCCCAGTCGAAGCTTATACGGTGAAAATATATTGATTACTGATCGTCCCGACAGCCAACCACTCAGTCGGAACTCTCAGGCGGATACGACAAACGCCCCCTAGCCGAAACCCATTACTTTAACCCATTTAGGACCACTCCATGTTTCCTTTATTGGAAATGCACCAAACAGTTTAACACTTCTAAGAACATTACACAAATAAGTTGTTTCCATAAAATTAAATTTTTACGAGAGTTACAAAATGTTGCGTTTTCGCAACATCAGTCCAAAGCGGTATAAAAATTTTAAAAATATAAAAATTTAAAATTATAAATTTTTAAAATCTTTGAAACATTTAGCATGAAGAGGTACATTACACTTATTTCATACAGAAATTGTTTGACTTTTGCAGTGTTTACATTTGTTTATTTTCACTATTTTTAGTAATAATATGGCCCATACGGTTTTTCCGAGTTTTGTTGAGAATTAGATTTTGAATTGAAGATGGTCTTCCAATATGTGAAGTTTTAGGTAAAAAAGAATTCATCTGCATTTCTTCAAGCCTTTTTATCAAAGATATGGCTCTCTCAAAGATATAGATCTCTTAAACTAATAAACTTATTTTAGAATTCATTACATCCATGTAGAGTCCATTTTTCCCATACAATATGCTCCTTTTTCTTACTATATTGCTTACTTTTACATTTATTAGGAAAAAAATGTCTATTTCACCTGCTATGTCTTTAGGTGATTCGACATTTTCACATAAAATATCATCAATAGCTTCTTCATCCGCCAAATCATCCGGATCTGGAGGGATAATGACGAATTATGGTTCTTCATTGATTCTGTTGAGGACGATTCTGAAATATCATCTAGCTCATGAAAATACTCCAATGTCTCTTCCAATGTCAAAAATCGCTTTTTCTAGAGACAAACTTATCCGAAATGCAAACAATACCAATTCACTGCATGCAAAACTAGGCAGCACTAATAAAACACATTGGAAATAAGTAATACACTTTGGACTGATGTTGCGTTTTCGCAACATTTTAAAAAATATGAATTGAGAAACATAACAAAAATTATAATTTATCTGTTGAAGCCATTTTGTTCTTTAGTCTCTAGTAAACTCTGAACAAGCATCAAATCGGAAATTTAACATGTGCTGCTATCTAAGGTTATTTGGAAATAGTCATTTTTTCCCCTTTCAAAACACCAGAAAAAGACAATTTTTTGCAAGTGCTAAAAGCGGGGAAATGAGGAAACAAAAAAATTATGATCAATTGAAGTATAGAGAATAAAATAAAAATGTTACTTCAGACGTACAAAATTTTGAACATGCCTTTAAAAAATACAGAAATTAATGTTGCGTTTTCGCAACGCCAGTCTTAAATGGGTTAAGGTGAAACCGTTTAGCGGTTTTACGGCCGGGTGTTTTGAAGCGTAAGGCGAAAATGCAAATTTCCCAAGCCCATGACGCTGGAGTGACGTAGATTGGCCATGCCTAGCCCTTCTCATTTTAAAGCGGCTGAAAAACTTGACCACTTCTTTGAAAGCGAATTCGCCAAAGCCTACATATAGACCGAAATTGCTATTTTTGCAGACGACACAGCTATTGTTTTGCCTCTAATCATAATCATGCAGTCAAAGATATTAATGACCACGTTGCCGTTATTAATTCCTGGCTCGTTAAATGGAAAATAAAAATCAACTCGGATAAGAGCATCGCCACTATGTTCACTCATAAATTCGATAGAACCTATGATAACTGCAATATTAAAATTCGTTCCACCATTATCCCCTGGTCAAACACAGTTAAATACCTAGGGTTAACCCTTGATAATCTCACTTTGAAACATTAATCTTAATAAATTTCGTAATGTTAAAAGACAACTTTATCCCTTAATTTCCCGAAATAGTAAATTGAACTGTAGTAACAAAATGCTCATTTATAAAAATTAAGATCCTTACTCACGTATGCTGGACCAGTTTGGTCGTATGCAGCAGATTCCAACATTAAAATTCTGGCGGCTGCTCAAAACATGACTATTCGACAAATCACAAACAGCCCATGGTATTTTCGTAATGTTGACATTTATAGGGAGATAAGAATTTTGAATAGTGGGGAGATTTAATTCTTGCTATTAACTTCCATAAAGATTTACCAAATGATCATATTAAAAATCTTGCCGATTACGACCCCGCTGATCCAGCTAACAAAAAAATGCGCTGTGCCATGCTTGCTCGTATTTTAATTGTTTGTCCTGTTCTTTGTACGCTCAGTCTCTTTCCTCCCATGTTTAGCTTTCTTGTACTCTCCAAGCTTTTTTCTTTCCCCACTTTCCTTTTCCTATCTACTTTCGTTTTTTATTGATCACTGAAGTTTTATGCATTGCTATATCATCCTACACTGGAGGGTCCGGCCCATGTACTGTAGATACCACTACTCTTCTTGAGGCTCGCCAAAGCCACGCCGTTGTCAAAACTCAATCAAGTTCTGGTCGTACGCTACTAAGACTACTGATGAACAAGCCTCTTCAATGGGATTACCAGCTGCATTTTTAGAACTTTGATTTGGACTTCAAGTTTTCTTTTTGTAACCAGGTCTTAGATGTTAAGTTTCCACTGAATGACACCTTGTGCATAGATGTAAAATAGGCGTTTTATTTATTTCAAGTCTCGCTCTGACAGCCCGGAAAGCTGTGAAAACTGTGCTTATTTAAAAAATCTATATATGGATTACATCAGTCTGGTCGTGAATGGCATATCGAATTAAATAACATTTTAAAATTATTAGAGTTTGAACTGTTGAAATGGTGTAGTTCCGTATATAAATAAATGAATTATTGTTCTTTTGGTATATGTCGACGATTTTGTAATATTCGGCAAGTCGCAGAACGAGGTTGGCGAACGATGACCCTACTTTTGCGCACCGACCTTGTTTGCCGCTTTTATTAGCCTATATTTATTACAAGTGTACTGCGAACAACCTCGATGATGTTAAGTGTTTTCCCCAGAGTTTAATTTTTAAAATGTTCGAGAACTCTCAAAGATCAGTTAAATGCTTAGTTGATATTTTAGATTTAGAGAATGCGTTAAACAATCATCTTGCAATTGTAGACATTTTAAACAATAACTCCTTTCCTGACGAGTTAGAGTACTTTAGGTATATTTATGCGAAGGGTAGAAGACATCCAACTTTACGAGGGGAAGTTTTAACTCCGTCGGTGAAACCGACCCGTGGCGTTAGACAGGGTGACCCATTGTTCGAAATTTTGGTTTTATCTGTATTAAATAAGATTTTATCTAGGCTTCATGCGAATTTAGGTTTCATTCCCGGTTACACTTTTAGGAATAACGTTGCTTATGCAGATGATGTATTTGTGTCATGACGCCAATAGTCTGCAAAGGTTAATGCATAGTTTAGTTGGCTCGTTGAAAGGCACAAGTTTTAGAGTTAAACTAGATAAAAGTAGCTCGCTTATCTGGATAAAAGATGGGAATAGGAAGTTTTATTTGACGTGATGGGGGATTCATTTCGTGGACAGTCGTCCATTAGTGTACAGAGAAGAGGCGGACGAGTTTTTAGATCTTGGTGCGAGTTTCGGCCTTTCGGGAAGCAGTTTTGTCCCGACCGAAAACTTAGATCAAATGCTGGAGTGATTAGGAATTAATCGTGAAAACATTAACACAAGTTGTTCATACTTAAAACAGTTGTCCTTCAGAAGGTTTCCCCATTGGCTAATTTTAGGGAGGTTGCATATAGGTTTGATGAATAAGGTACTTAAAAATCGGAAATTTTCTGCGGCGAGGGGGGGTGTTACACTTCTCTAAAGGTTTCCTTTTATACATGTGTTCTGGATGGAGGGGGGACTCCATAGTTGCTATTTTAGAGGAGGTATATCACTGCTGATGGATGACAGTTTTCCCCATTTGTCACGTGTCATTCTTACTGGTGAGAGGTTGCAGACACGTCTAAAAGTTATCGTTTTGGGGGTCAAAGGTGGGCATAAAAAGGAATTTAAGACTGTTGTTAGCACAGAACGAAGAGTTCAAGGATAGTGAAGTGAAAGTCACGTACTACGAAGCAAAGACTGGTGATAATTGGATGTTACCATTTGCGGAGAGGCATATAAGAGAATTAAAAGACTAAAAAAAGTAAAGATTGGATGGGAAAGATTCAATATAAGGGAATATCTTAGACCACTCATCTGTTACAGCTGCTGGTGCTATGGGCACTTAGCCAAAGTTTGTCAATACAGAAAAACCTGCAAAAGGTGCAGGAAGAACCATGACAACACGAAGGATTGCAAAGCGGATCCAGAATGCGTGAACTGCTATAATTTTCACAGCAAGGACGAATCGATGGATAAAGAGAAGATAAGTGCTGCAGCAAGTCATCTACCCACGGACAAGTGTTGTCCTAGGTACGCCCATGAAATTAAGAAACTTGTCAGCAGAACCGATTAGGGAACTGAAAGAAAGTAGCTTACTCCTTTGGGAGTTCTGTTAATTCGTTTTGTGTTTGTTATTTATGGATATTTTATTAACTCTGTATAATAATTCAAGCGTTGGAATTTGTAACCTTTCATTGACTGTAATTAATATTGTTATTGTTTTGGCGGTCTGCACGAGTTGTGCAGGTTTTATGTATAAGTTCTACATGCCAATAAAGTTGGATAAGCTATGTAGATGTCAGGTAGGTGGCTGCGGGCTATAAACGGGAAAATTGTTAAATAGGTATTAATCGTAAACAGACACCGACGCTTAACTGACGATTGGCTCTGTTGATGCTATGGCTCGTAGAGGCCGATAGCGAATAGTGTGAGCCGAACTAGACTCGCACGGATTGGTATCTGACTTGCCCGAGTGGCGGGTCCTGTCGGACCGGCGGGATCGCTATGGCACGACTGGTCTTCAGAGTTAACTTGGCTGATACTCCGTGAAGGAGTGGGGGGGGGGCTGGAGATGTTCGAAACTTACCCGTTGAGAGGGGGCCCACCCCACGCTTATTAGATTGCTAGAGTTTTGATGCTATTATACTGCTAAGTCTAACGGGTGATAACAGATAGAAGCAAGTCAGCCCTCAACCTATTTTTCGCTGGTTTATTCAATTTTACCTCCGGGACCTCCACGTGGTGGTCCCTGGGGGTTGATCGTAAGGTTAACTGCTAACGCCGGAGGAGCGTGGGTTAATTGAGAGATGCAGCCGCCAACGGAGAGTAAGGATGTGGGGATGGATGAGCTTGGGCGCCTCACCGAGGACCTAGTCAAGTTAAAGCACTTGCATCTTACCAATGCAATTGCGGCTTCTAAGCTATCTGTGGAGGTGAATGAAGATATAGGAGAGATGGTTAATGCAAACGATCAGCAAAAGATTATTCAATACTTGAAAGAACAATTAAGTATCCTTAACAAGGATAAAAAGACGTACGCCGAAGCAGTAGGCAAGAAGCCTACTGAGAGGAAGAAGGTTGCGAGTAAGACACAGAGAGCCAAGGAACGTAGTAGAGATTGTTCCAATGAATAAGCAAACCTCGTATGAAAGTAAAAAGGTTAAAAAGAACATAAGACCTGAGCAATTAAGTATTGGAATTAAGAAATGCGAGATGATTGGTAGACGAGGAATTGTTGTAGAAACTGAAACTAAAGACGAGCTGGACCTCTTGGTCAGGGCTTGTAGAATAACAAAGGTGTACTCGTTATATTTAACACGAGCACCCAAAAAGAGACCCTTGCATAACTATTTTTGATGTGGATGAAGACTATGAAAAGGAAGATATGAAACAGATCTTGAAGAGACAGAACGCCATATTAGATGATCGACATTTTGACTAAGTTCAAAACGAAGTGGACGTATAGTTGGATAAGATTGAAAGGAGAGACTTATGGGAGGATTGATCCCAAAATGGGTATTAAAATCGGTTGGGAGATTTGTCCTTTGAAAGATTATATTAAGCCAACAGTTTTTTATACATGTTGGGGGCTTGGCCATGTGGCCAAGCATTGTAGGAATAGAAAGTTGTGCAGGGTGTGCACGGAAGAGAAAAAGGAGGATCATTCCTGTAAAGGAGATGTCTGCGTCAACTGTAAAAACTATCAGAAAAAGACGGGAAGGCGATTGATACCAAGTATTTACCAATTGACAAATCTTGCAGCAGGTACAAGGCGGAACTGGAGAGGATCATCAGGACGACAGACTATGGTTCGAGAGAGGCCGAGGAGAATCCATCGTCACTGAAGTGGAAAGTCGAAGAACTTTGTAAATAGACTGTTGTTGATTGAAACTCAAGTGGAGTTGCTTTGTTGTTGAATTGTAATTTTTGGTTATGTTTAGTTCCCTGCACAAGTGCTGCAGGTCTTCTGTTAACTTTATTTTGTAAGTTGAAAAGGCGATGAGCGATGTATTTCGCAGTTATGGTGGCTACGGTATGAGAAAATTATCGGCTAATTTGTAATATTACGTTTCCTGCTCATGGATGTCTCTGATCATAAGACCGCTGAGCGGATGGTGTCAGTGGCATTGATGGTTTAGAGATGGTGCGATTAGTCTCGCGACTGCGAGGCGGGGGATGTGACCAGTGATTGGTCCTGTGGATTCGGAGTCGAGGAGGTTGCCGTTGCGGCGACCAGGATTCATTAGTTAACTTTCACCGTATAGGCTAACGCCGAGATCAGTTTACCTTTCATGAATCATACCCGTTGAGAGCCATTAGGGGTCCACCCCACACTATCATTAAAATAAGTTTGCGAGCTACTGAAAGTTATATTGACAAGTTAGTGTATGAAGCTTTTTAGCGACTTGAGATTAACAATATCTGACAAGCAGATAAGCAGAGATTTCTAAAATACCTTCCGGAACCTCCTCGTGGTGGGCCCTGGGTGTCTGTCTTTTGGCAGATTGCTAACGCCGGGAGAGCGTGGGGCAAAAGTGGCAGAATGAGCAGCCACATTAAAGAACCCGAAGGAGTGCAGATGGAGTTGAGCGAGCTCACCGAGGAGCTGGTGAAGCAGAAATATCAATGTACGATAAATGTCGTAGGCATGACTAAGCTTACAGTTGAACAAGAGACAACTTAATGAGGACATTTTGGATTTGGTAAACTCGATCACAGACCAGCAGAAGATAAGTTATCTTAAAGGTCAACTCAGTATATGAGAATTAAGTAAAGTCATACGCCGAAGTTATGAAGTGGTGACAAGAAAAAGGTGAAAGAGGTTGCGAAAAGAGCAGGAATGAGGTTATGATTGTACCGTTGAATCCGAAAAAGTCGGATGAAACTAAGAGTTGTAAAAGAAAATATGAAGCCCGATATGTTGGGAATCTGAATTAGGAAGTGTAAGAGAGTTGGAAAAGGTGGTATTTTGGTGGAGACTGACACGAAAGAGGAATTGGAAAAGTTTGTTAAAGTGATAGGAAGTAGCAGATGTGTCAAAACGCTGTATGTAACACTTAAACCTAAGTTGGAAGATACCAAGTTAACCATATACAATGTTTATCATATACTATGTTCAAGAGAAATACGAAATGGAAGAGTTTAGAGAGATCTTTAAGGTTCAGAACATGGAATGTAAAGACGCGGAGATCGAGGTCTTGAACTTAAAGACTAAGTGGATTTAACTGGATCATCAGTATCAAGGGAGAGATTTACAGAAATATTGAATATGATAAGAAACTGAAAATTGGCTGGAAAAACTGTAAACGGAAAGACTATAGAAAGCTAGTAGTTTGTTATAAATGCTGGGGTTTCGGTCATGTGGACAAAAATTGTCGCAATAAGAAAATATGCAGGGTGTTCGCCGATGAAGAACACCAAGGACAGCCATGTAAGAAAGAGCAGATTTGTGAAAATTATACAAGGTTCCAAGGCAAGACAGGGAAAAAGCTGATGTGAAGCATCTCCCAACGGATAAATCCTGTAGCAGATATCAAGCGAAAGTTGGAAAAAATAGTCGAGTTGACAGACTATGGAGGTGAGCAGGTTCGGGCTTCTGCAAGAAGGGATGATTATGATTTCGATGATATTAACTATTGAATTGTTCGGTCACAAGTTGTGACTTTGATATGTTGATAATTATGTTATTGTTTGTTATGGCTTTGGTTTCCTTCAGAAGTGGTGCAGGACTTCTGTATAACTTTTAACATAAGTTAAAATAAACTTTGTGATGTATTTCGCAGAGTGGTGGCTGTGGATCTAACTGGGAATTATATTTAATATATACTTTGGATCCTGGATGACTGTTCGTAAGACCGCAAGGGAATGGTATTAAGTGACATTGACGGGAAATGATTGTAGCGAAGTGGCCCGCTGATACGGGCCGGGGAGGTGGATCGAGCTCCGACTCGGTGACCGGAGCGGATCAGGTTGGCGTCTCGGCGACTTGTTTGTAGGTTTTCACGCCGTTTACGCTGACCGCGTGGGACGGTTTAAATTTTTCGAATCTTACCCGTAGAGAATATGTAGCGAGTGGGCTGATAGAAACGAATTGTTTCAGCTTTGAAAATGTGAATATACAATTATACCCAGTAAGGGGAAGATAAAAAGGAAGCCGCCAATTAAGGTAAAAGAAAATTTTAAATACAATGCTGAAATTATTTGGGAGTAAAGATTGATAGTACATTGAGTTTTCTAACACACTTAGACTTGTTAGAGAAAAGTACTCAAATTTATTTACAAGATAGCAAGAATTGGTAAAAAGATTTGGGGAATTACTCCAATAATTAAAGAAATTTATAAAACGGTAATAGAGAAAATACTCTACGCATCAGAAGTATGGTATAGAGACACCAAGTTTTTAAATAGTAAGTTAAAATAAATTCAGAGACCGTTCTTGTTAAATATAACGAAATGTTATCGGGCAGTGGCGACTGATTCCCTAAATGTATTGGTCGGCTGTGTACCGTTAAATATAAGAGCTAAAATTAACAGTATAATATGTTGAATTTATGATGAAGGATAAGAATGATATAAACGGAGAAGTGTTCAATAGGGATAATTGTGAGACCAGAGTAATTAGAAAAATTAGCATACAAAATTTAAAGAGACTGAACTGGTCGAAACCCTCAAACGAAGGTGAGTATACAGATGGATCCAAAAATGATAGAGTAGGAGCAGGTGTGATGATTCACGATGAAGGAAAAAAAGAAATATTGAAAGAGAATTGCAGGTGGGAACTCGTATGTAGCGGAACTACGAGCGTTACAATTGTCAGTTCAAAGACTAAAAGAGAAAAACATCACCGAGTTTGACATATTTACCGATTCAAAGTGTGGTTTGTGGACAAGCAGCTACCGGTACACGAATGATTTTACAATTTAAAACAAAAATCTATATTACGAAAAAGGAAATGACTATAATAACTAATAATCCATAGGTTTTAATAGTTTAGTTTGGAATTTCTTATCCATAGTATGTGTTGTAATACTTTATTGGGATTTACCAAATCTGAAATGATGCCGTCTACACCTAAATGTGTCATCCATGACCGTCCCATTAAAATTTGACACTCGCCTGCGAATTATAACTGTCTTAGTTCTAAAATTTGTGTTTCAAACATCTTTAAATTAATTGCATATTATAAATCAATATTAAGCTGTTTAGGTAAGTATTAAACTCATTAGATTTATTTAAAATGATTTTTTATAATATCCTAATTTCTTTTAATAAATGCTTGGCTACATGTTTCGAATACATCTCGTATTAATCTTCAGACCATATACAAATAAACTTATTCGTTGTTAAGAACACTAAAAAATTTACAAAGGGTATGATTAGTCATGGTTATAGTTTAGTTACAAAATCTTAAAATCACTTACATGTAGATCACATTACGCCCTATCATAAAACAAATATTTTTCAAAAAGAGTTCCTATCATTACATTTTACAAAAATTTTTAATTACATATGTATACCGGGTGTCATTTAAATTGATACATAGGGATTCCAATGTAAATTTGAAGCGATTAATATAACTGTTATCAAATAGAATTATTGAAAAGCAAAATTAGATATGAATTCAGCATTAAAAAATGACGGTTTAGGTTATTTTTTCAAATTCGGTTTTAAATAAATTTTTAAAAAATTACATTTTTTAACAAAAAAATTCAAACTTCGGGTCGATTCGCGTAAATTAGGATATATAAAAAGTCATTAATAAGTTTCATAAATTAATCCTAATAATCGAAAACTATACTTTTACGTTTTTACAACATTTTACTTATTTTTACAGCACCTCGATACAATGGAGATATTGAGAGCAATCTGGAAGTTCTAATTTCAACCCAAAGGAAGATCAATCACGAGAATTGAGCAAAGACAAAGAACCAGAATTAAAGAATCAGAAGCGAACTTTGATCAGGAAATATAATCCTGATTATATGAAGTATGGGTTCGCCATGAAATCCGGAATAGAAGCTGAACGTATTCCACAGTGCGTGATTTGTTCAGAGTGCTTATCAAACTGGACTATGAAGCCAGCTCTTTTGAAAAGGCATTTATATAGCAAACATTCGAGTGAAAAAACAAGTCTTGATTTTTTTTTTTAAAACATTCAGAGCTTTGTCTCAAATTGTCAAAACTTTTAGTAGTATAACATTAATTATGCGAAAGCATCATATTTAGCTAGTTTGTATATACCTAAGTGCGGGAAACCACATACAATTGGTGAAACATTGTTGATGCCTGCAACAAAGGATAAAGTTGCATCTGTTATTTTGAGAGAAAGCGGCTAAAGAAATTGGCAAAGTATCGTTATCTAATAATATTGTCAAGAGGGGAATAGACGAGATGGCATCACAGGTTGAAGATATTAATCCAAAGATTAAAAGCAGGCCAATTTTATTTCCTCCAACTGGATGAAAGTACCGATTTCCAATTTGGCAGAACTACTTGTATATATATATTCGGTTTGATTTCAACAATGAAATACAAGAACTATTATTTTGCAAACCATTAACTGCAAGAACTTCGCAAGAAATATTTATAATTAATGATTTTATTAAAAATCACATAAGTTGGCTCAAATGTGTTGGAGTTTGTACCGATGGTGCTCGTTTGATGATTGGAAAATTCAGACGTGGTAACCAAAATTAAAGAAGTGGCACCAAAATGCAAGTCTACGCACTGCATCATTCACCGTGAAGCTTTAGCCACAAACAATATGCCATTGAATTTAAGAGGCTTTAGATGAGTCTGTAAAGATTGTTAATTTTATGAAATCTCGAGCACTCAATTCGCGTTCATTTTCGATTTTATGTGGTGAAAGGGGAAGTGCCCATGCCACACTTACTTCACACCGAAGTACGGTGGTTGTCAAGTGGCAAGTCCTCAGTCGATTGAATTACGCGATGAAATTTGTTTTTGGATCAATTCAAAATATTTGAACATAGATAATTTGATTGATGAGCAGTGGTTGTGTAGACTAGCATACCTTTCAGACATTTTAAGATTAAATGAACTAAATTTGAGTTTGCAAGGAGTTAATTCTGTGTTAGAGTTGTATGACAAAATAAGTGCGTTCAAGAAAAAAATTGCAATTCATGCACCAGCAAATTGAAAAACAAAATGTTACCATGTTTCCTTTCCAACTTTATCGAAGAAAATAATTTGTCAATAAAAGACAATGTGATGAGCGACATTAGAAAACATCTAACATCAACTTTTGAATGTTCAAAATTATTTTCGTAAAGATCTCACAGCTCAAAATGAGATTCGAAATCCTTTCGCAGTCACAACGGGGGTTCCAGACGATGCGATTGCAAAAGTCTTTTATAGACCTTAGCAGTGACAGTGGATTGAAACTAAGCTTTCAGAGCTCCAACCTATTCACTTTTTGGCTATCTATTCGTAAAGAATACTCCGAAGATTCAAGCCAAGCAGTAAAATTTTTAAATGCCATTTGCGACCACATATTTATGTGAAAAAGGATTTTCTGCAATGACTGCGATGAAAACCAAATAGAGCTTTGTTGGACATTGAATGTGATTTACGCCTTAAGGGGGCACAGGAGCTCGACGAAATGACTACAAGTATGGTCCAATTCTAACCACAAAAACTTTTCAGAAAAAATCTTTATACACATAAAGTACATATCTTTAAATATGTCAAATATAAAAATGGAAATTAAATATATAAATAATTTTCAAGTGAGCAGTTTAGAATTTTATGATTTTTAATCACGAGTTAATCATTTAAAGTGAGGGTGCGTCTTAAAATTGAGATACATGCTTACAGACAATGGTCAGAATTCACTTTTAATATATTTACCCGTCATTCAAAACCAAAAAAGAATAAAAATTATTTCAATTAAAAACTGAGCACAAAATTAGAAAAGTTAAAAAAAATCACAATTTGCATAATTTTCCCACATAAAAAAGTTTTCCAAAATTTTCTGGTTTTCAAAATGTACATTACCATGAAATATACTTAGGAGTGTAGTTTGTTTCCTGCTGATAGTTTAAACAATGCTGCACTCAACTCAAATTAGCAGTTAATCATAAAATTCTAAATTGCTAATTTGAAAATTTTAGACTTATAATTTCCATTTTTATATATGACATATTTAAAGATATGTACTTTATATGTATAAAGAAAGAAATTTTTCTAATATTAGAGTTTTGGGGGTTAGAATTAGACCATATTTATAGTCATTTTGTCGAGCTTTAAGGACCTGTGCCCCCTTAAACTGACAAACATTGAGCCCGATGTTACTTTAGTTAATAAACAGGCCCAACCTTCTCACTAATTATATATTTTTAAAGTTATTATATGTTATGTATAGCAATAAAAATATATCCCAAGTTACTTGTCTTTATTACAAATGTTCTCCATTCCATTTTATTCCCCATTTCAAAATTTTGGGTCTACTGGTGCGTCATATTGTTTATATCGTACAGGTACGGTACTATAAAAAGGTTGGGAACCCCTGGCTTAGAGCAATAAGCTACAGAGGATATATAGAAGAAATAAATATAATACAAGAAAATATGATGGCATATCTGCATTGGGTCAAGGCCCATGTGGGTATAGCAGAGAATTAGGAGGTAGACCAAGCAGCCAAAAATGCTACATAAATGGAGGATATAGGAGTCCAGTAAAAGCAAACTAGAAAATCAGTAAAAATTAAAATGAAAAAGTATGAAAAGAAACTATGGCAAGAAGAATGGAATGAAAGTAAAAGTAAGATTCTATTAAATATTCAAGGAAGTAAGAAGAAAAGCTAATGGGTGACTTTTAAGATTACCCGTAAGATAACCAGTTTTAAGATTATTCTATTTTAACGGGTGTAGGATGTGTTGGGGATGTATTACTAGTATATAAATGTGAGAAGCATGTTTAAAAAAAATCAATATATTGTATTGGTAAAGTGTTATATAATCACTGTAGCTGCAAAAATTTTTGTACATTTGGTATGGTTTTAGAAAATTACAAGAAAGTTATACAGGCATTAGTGTAGACAAATGTATAATCGTGTAAATAATTAGGTTAAATTGTATTATGATTTAATAGAAAGTCGAGATTAAATATTTATGTTTGAATCAGTATAAATTTGTATATTGTACGTATGTACAATGTATTACAGTAACTTGTATTTGTGGGTGTATTTAAGTAATTGTCAGGTAAAATTGTATCATGTTGATATCTATAAATTTGATGCAATTATAAAAATAGTGTGAAATACTAATAATTGTGTAATGATTTTGTAAGCATTATAATGCAATCTAAAATAAAAAGAAAATAAGGAAAAGTGAACACAGGAATGGTGGTTTCCACTAAACTGCGAAATTTTAAAAAAAAATTTTAATGAATTATTATACGGTCTTCGGCTTGGGAGCAGGAGCTGGAGGCCCCGGGAGTCCTTGAGCCAGTGTGTCCCAGTTGAGCAGAATTGCGCTCAGGACGATTAGTTATCAGATTATCCGTATACTTTAACAGTTGGACGGGCATTCAATTTAATTACCCTTTTTGGCTCCATGTGTAATGTATGAATGGAGTAGTCCTTCATATTCTGGCGTGTATGCTCATTAGTTCTCTTACTGACAGATGTCTGAATGCAGAAGTAGTCTTAGTCTAAATTTCTAATTTCCGCCATTTATGCGTCTAACCTTGTTACTCTTCCATAGGGGTGAGGATTACTTCGGTAATGAACGAGGACCACAAGCTTCGTCTGACTCCCTTCGGGGTGGTCGAAGGGTCACTGAAAGCTCCGGGAAATCCGACCCAGCCCCTGCTGATGCCAGTCGAACATAAGTTACAGATTCAGATAAAAATGTTCAACAGTACATGCAATGACAAAATGAATGGTCCGTATGTTTGGAGAAACAGCAATATGTCATTAGTAACAGTAAGGTGCTAATGTTATCACTTAAAAACTTACAGAAACGAAAGCCTGTTAAAGTTCGACAAAATTTCGAATAAAACAATACAGTAAAACCTTTTAAAGTTAAGGGAAACTCATAAAGTCAATTAAATTTTTATTTTAAGAACTAATTTCAAATATACTAGGGGTTCCCAAACGTATTTGCCCTATCACCCCCTTTTCAGAGGAAAAAATACGTGTCTCGCTAACTAGCATAGAACTGAAACTTATTTCCGTATGGAACCAGCAGTTCAAATTTCTTTTTACAATACATTACAATTTTTTAACATACGTTTTCTTTCGAATAAAAAATTTGGAGTTATGCAAAACTTATACTACTAGTACGAGCATAGCTAAGATACCAAACATTTTAAATTCAGTTACTAAAACATTTTAAATAATGTAATGAAGCTCAACAACGTAATATTTTTAAAAATTAGATCCAATAACGCTTCTTTACAAATCGTCTTGATTGGGTTAAAATAATGATAAAAAGAAGTCATAATCAAGCCATATAAATATTTGCGTCTCCTAATGGAAGATTTTTATAGAATTTACAATAATGCTGAAGGGAACAGCGTGTGGCGTCACGACAAGGCTGATAAACTGAGGCATTTTGAAGAAATTTCACAACTACTGATCCATACCAAAGAAAGACAGTTCTAATTAAAAGCGAAAGCGAAATTTTTACAACAAAAACATAAGTAGATTTATTTACAAAAAGAATTAAACGTTAAACACTTCCGACATAATCACTTAATTTACGTGCAGATTCACAAATACACACTCCAGGGCCCATTCTCGGCCCAACACAGGAGCCTAGCAAAACACGTCTATCCCGCTCGGATTTTATACAGCGTCTCTCTCTCCAATGTCTGGAGTTTCAAAGGGGTGGAGGGCCCGGCAGATTAACGGCTGACAGTTTCTTCTTAGACGCCGAACTTTACTCCATTGCAGAACGTTAAGATGACAGCTTTAGTGGCTGCATCTGTGAGGAAAACGGTTTTTAATCCCCCCACGTGTTCCGAACTGGTGGAACCGAACAACTATTCCTTGAAAAACACGCAGTGTTTCAGCCCTTGTAGGGTCTCGGGAAAAAAGACCATATTTCCAGTACGCTACAGCTCCTCCACGCTCCAGGAAACTTTCTTCACAGACGAAAAAGTTTGTCCATCGACCACACCTACACCACCAATAGCACAGTTTGTGCACAGGCATACCGCGGAGTTGAAACAAAACCACATAGTCAGCACCACCTTTAACACTCAAGTTGCAACCAAAATTAAACAAAGCACATAACCAAAATTTTGAAAATTTATTTACCTATTAAATTCGCGTTCAGTGCATTTATTTTGTACGGAATGTCATTTTCAATAAAAACCCTTAAATTCCATACATCAATATTCATTCACTCATAAGAAACAAAAATACTAATAAACACTTAAATACACATACCAAAATACAAATACCTTTCTATTGCATGGGAAAAAAAAATCAATTTAATAACACATACAAGCAATACAAGGTAAATCAACCTCCTGTGTATTTAATCTGGATTTTCAACATGGGCTATCCACTTACTAATAATTAAATACAAAGACGTGATGCCCATGTGAACCACAGGTAGATGCATAGTGCAACTCATTCCATGCTTACCACCCGAAACGATATACAAGTCAAATTCTCTCCCGACCGATCTACCTCCGAAATCAACTCTTTGGACTTCCTCATCACCTCTCCCGACGCAAGATGTTTACTCCCTAACCCGAAAGAAAAAACCGTAACTCTCAGGATTGAACCATTTGGTCCATTCAGGTAACCCTGATCTCGTAACCGAAATTTCAGCTTCTAAAACGACCACTGAATTCACCATCTCTATCGCTATCTCCTTTCCAAACTTAACGCCCTTTTACCCTCATGTTCTTCACCTTCTCTCATATCCATTACCCCTTTTTCAATTCCGAAATTTCCTAACTCTCCCGGGATCACTTTCAATTCTAAGTCTTCGTTTCTCTTTCAATCGTGAGTCGAGTCCCTCGGGTTCATCGACCTCCTGCCCTAACAGTAACTCTTTCTTCCCATCCCCACAACTCTGCTGGCCTTTCTCAGATGCCCCCCCGAATGTTTTCAGAACACCGCAAGGGTACTCCCTCATTTTCCTCTGTCGTAATTTTTCCCGACTCAACTAGACTTTCCCCTCCACCCAAATTCGCGGAGCAGGGTCCGCTCTTCGACTGTTTTCACAGCAAAAATCTACCTCTTTCTTCTGGGACTGAGAACCTATTTTTCCCCCGGACGGCTTTTCTGCTTGCAGAATATCCGCAGAGTCTACTTGAGTCTTCTTCCCCTCTTCCATTTGCTCAGAATCATAATTCTCCGTTTCCCTTACCGTATTCTGGGGATATTCTAGGGTCGCGAAACGGGCCTGATACATAATCTGCAATTGTTGTAATTAGAGAGCTTTCTTTTTTCAGATTTTCCATAGCCAAAATCCACTCTTTCCGCTTTCTCCCTTTTTTCCTCTTCTTCCCGTAACCTATCTTGCATAATGGTCTCAAGAAGACCCCTAACCAAATTCTCGTAATTTTGACTGCTCTCTATTAATTTTTTTAGATTGATTATTAATGCATCTGAGGCGGGCTGTTGACCCAACATCATCACCAAAATTTTCAAATCTGCCTTTCCCTTTACTGTGGTAAGCCATTTTTACACACCGAAAACAATCAAATTTATAAGCACAAGTCAGGCAAATTAAAAAAAACTCAATAACTAAAACACCTTCAATTAAATTTTCTTCGTGAAACCATGCATTTTACAATGGGATCATACACATAAACAAAATATCAAAAATTTCATATAACACTTTAGTTTAACTTTTCCAAATTGCAATAACTTTTTCAAAATCAAAACATTAGATTAACCTTTAACATTCAACAACACACAAAAACAATACTTCTACATAGCAAGTCGTTGAATAATCGTTTATCCCGCTACTATAATTGAGATATACAGCTTGTATATTTTCCACAAAGGAACTAGTTTAGTCAACCTTTTATTTAAAAAAGGTCAATAACCAAGTAGCAAACGTTAAACACTTATACCGCTACAAGCATTTACCGGAATATACAGTTTGTATTTCCAACCCACAAATGCACTAGCTTAGTTAACCTTTGAAAACAATTAGAAGCTTTAACAACGTTAGTTAACGTACAAAAACTCCCAATACATGCTTTAAAAAAATTATCGAGAGAAACAAAAAAATACCACTGTATTTTTTCAAAAACAAACAGTTTGTGACAGGTAGCTTACCCAAAAATATCAAAAAAACTCAATAACTGTTTAAAAAAATTATCGAGAAAAAAATACCACTTGTATCTATTTTTTTAAACGTTTTAAGCAATACAGCCAGGGTAGTTTTTACCCTCCACTAGAATTACAACCACTGCTTGCATCATAGCTAGCTTAGCCATTCACACGTTACATATAAACACTACGGTTGCAAAATACACTACTTTTGTCCCCACAAACAATTGCACTGATATGTATTTTTCCAGGAACTCATCACAACTTAACTAAAAATTTCCGAAAAATACCTATCCAAAAAAAAAAGCAACTTTGAGTATCTAAAAGCAGTCCTTACAGCTTTTTGAAGGCAACAGCGCAAGGGTCATCTCACAACACAGCTCACACTGTTGACACTTTCACTTCCAGAAAATGTTGACCGCAACACGAATCCACACAAAAACGAAACTGCATCAGACGCCGAAACACTCAATTTCACTGCACAGTCGAAAACACGGGGGTCAAAAACACCCTGAAAACAACTCTTCTTGACCGCACCATGAAAAACACAGATGTACTATTGCGATTCCCCTACTGCGACGCTGGGTCGATGACCTCTTAACTTTCGCGAAGCACTGCTATTCTTCAAACATCACTCCTTCGAAAAAGGGGAGGTTTTCCTCTGAACACTCCCCGGGAACCAAGAGTTGCAAATTGGCATACCGAACTCTGCTTTCAAAACGGATAACGTATCCGACCGCTGATCACCAATTAAGCTGTGGCGTCACTGTAAGGCTGATAAACTCCGAGGCATTTTGAAGAAATTTCACAACTATTGATCCATACCAAAGAAAGTTCTAATTAAAAGCGAAAGCCAAATTTTTACAACAAAAATATAACAAGTAGATTTATTTACAAAAAGAATTAAACGTTAAACACTTCCGACATAATCACTTAATTTACGTGCAGATTCACAAATACACGCTCCAGGGCCCATTCTCGGCCCAACAACACAGGAGCCTAGCAAAAATGTCTATCCCGCTCGGATTTTATACAGCGTCTCTCTCTCTCCAATGTCTGGAGTTTCAAAGGGGTGGAGGGCCCGGAAGATTGTGTTACAATTGTGAACAATTGTTTTATATAAATTTTATCTTTCTACTATAGAATGACTCAGAACTAGAGACATTAATTTTGATATTTTAAAAATTTTAGTTTTAAAAAATTGCACGATACATAATTGTTTGGCTAAGGGGCCTAGATCTGATAGTTTTAAAATTTGTAGCATTATGCTGCATGTTATATACGAAAAAGGGTCAATCCACATGAATGACACCTGCCTGAAAGAGCTGTCAGTGCTTGAGCAGATTTATCTTTCTGCCGATTGGTGATGGTTTAATACAAAAGCAAGGAGAAAACTGAATAAGATAGTTGTAAATTGAGAGGTACTGGACAAGATACTCAGAGCTATGAAAAAGGCCAAAACTAGAAAATTATCACCAGACACATTACATGTTTCATAATACATGATTGTTTTCTGCCTACTCTATCCCGTAATCCCTGTGCCGAGTGTCTTCTGTATGTTTCAGAATTTTCTCGTATTCCTTTATGCTTCCACCGCCCCCTTATTTTTCTTCAACCCCTTCCTCATAAGCACCGAAAGCTACTACCACCTCCTGGAGAGCGTTAACGCTCACTTTAGGAAACCCTGGTCTAGACCTGTAGCAGAATGTACTATGACCCAGTATAGTCTGCTACAGACTTGACTCAGTGGTTTTGTTTGTTTCTGAAATATATTTTCTGAATAAAATATAAACACCGTCTTCCTAATGAAAGCTATTTATTCCATTTGTAAAATGAGTACGGGAAGAGATGAAATAAAATACGTTCCTGTGCAATAGTCATTTTTGTGCACTGATCCGAGTCTTGTGTAAACTTTGACGAAGTTTCAGCTATACCTTCATAGTATTGTTGCAATACTAATGAGTTACATTATTGGTGACCTATCACTAGTGTACGGAATCCCCTGTTCAATATCGCAGAACAGGAAGGTATAGCTGAAGACTGAAACGACAGTAAGTTAAAAGCCATTAAAAGGTAGCATAAAAATTTAACCTTTTTGGGATAAGCCTGAAATTTGGTTCTTTCAAAAAGTTCAGTTTCCAATTGCTGACATAGTTCAAGAAGAAACAATTTTATGCTTTAGCTTAGTTGGCACCAAAGATAGTTGAAACATCTAGGATATTATTCAAAGCAAGCAAAAAGACCAATATTCTGCTGTAAAAGAAACTTAACATTTAAAGAAAGTGAGGGAAAGTTATCAAAAGATTGCTTACAGGGGTTTCGTTGGGCGGTATATAACCTAGTCAACTGTTGCGTAGAATGAAATCACTTGGAGGTGAAAATATCAAAGTTTTAACGGCATTATGACTGTATAAACTACCTGAATCGATCAAATATATTTAAATAGTAAAGACTTTGATAATTTGTCAATATTTGCCGATAAAATACTCGGAAATAAATCCTCCTACCCAAGTTTATTCCGGAGCTTCAGATAATTCTGTCATGAACAATATTTGTCAAAGCTGCTTCAGTAGAAAAAAAAATTTCGGCAAATAATGTAATTAACCGATCTCTAAGAGAATACGGGAATCTGAAGCCGATTCGAAACAAAAACTGAAGTCTATCGAGGAAACTCTTTAACCCGACCGGAAAATATTGTTATTACGATTTTGTTTTTGAAAAAATATTTCCCTATTAAATGCAATGACCCCTGTACCTGGAAAGAATGACTCCAAAAACTAAAATAAAACTCAGCAGTAAATTTTGGGGCGAGATCTGCTGCTGAAAAATTTCAAGATTCTCTTAACTACCGTTTGTGACAGACAAAAAACCTTGTTACATTTCCTTATAGACAGTGCAGCTGATTTATCAATCCAGCTACAGTAAAACACAAAGTGTGTAATTCATTTAAATTCTATGCAGGAAATGGTTCGAATATAAAGTTCGAATATAAAATATTAACTCTAGAATTAGGACTGCGACGCGAATTTCAATGGCCATTTGTAATAGCGAAAGTGGATAAAGCAGTACTTTGTGCTGACTTTCTCAACAAATTCGACTTAATAGACATCAGCAGCAAACGATTAATAGATGGAATCACCAATCTTTTTGTAAGTAGTAAAATTTCGTCTAATCAATGTAGAAAACAAAATTAGCATCTTATATAAAAATGAAATTTTCAGATATCCTCTTTAACCCAGCCCAA